>CAJNDS010002420.1:0-20000 GCA_905221605.1 Symbiodinium natans
TCAGGTCCTGCAATCCCATAATCAGGGGTCGCAAGCGCTTTGGCGGAACCTCCGTAAAATGAAAACGGGATTTAGAGAACGAAAATCCAGGCTAAAAAAGGAAGGTCGACCGGTACCATGGGATAAACAGCACGAGGCGTTTGCAGACCACCTCGCCAATGTACAATGGGGTCCCACCACGGTCACGGCAGAAGAAAGAGAACTATTACGGGAGTCACCCTCTTTATACGCGCCCTCGGCTACACCGCCCCCACCCTTCACCCTGATAGAACTTTCCGACGTTATCAAGCAATTACGAAAGGCTAAAGCGCCTGGTCCAGATAACATTCACAATGAGCTGGTGCTACTTCTGGACTACATCGGGGAACAACAGCTATTGGAAATGTTCAACGAATGTTTCAGTAGCGCAACAGTTCCCCAAGAGTGGAAAGAGGCTCTTATCGTTAGTATTTATAAAGGTAAAGGTTCGGATTCTGACCCTGCTAATTATAGGCCAATTTCCTTGCTAAATACTTTCTATAAGATCTACGCGGCATTACTTCAAAAAAGATTGGCCAAAGCGCACGATCATCAGCTTCGGAGCACCCAATTTGGTTTTAGGGCTAATAGATCCACGCAACAACCACTGTTCGTCCTACGCAGATTGCAAGACCTAGCGCTGAAAACAGGCTCTCCCTTTCAGCTGCTATTCCTAGATTGGAGAATGGCGTTCGACAAAGTTGATCATGATTCTATGATCATAGCACTGGAGCGCCTTGGAGTACACCGCCAATATGTCGACATTATTAGAGATCTTTACACCAACCAGACATTCTATACGCGAGGCCCCTTCGGGGACACCGCCAAGGCTACACCGCACACCGGTATTCGGCAAGGTTGCCCCCTAAGCCCGTATTTATTTATCATGGTTATGACAGTGCTTTTCTCTGATGTAGACCGCAGGCTCCGTATACATGGCACCCCCACTAACTCCTGGTCGGTAGGCAAACCAGTATACGATCTAGAATACGCTGATGACACGCTTCTCATTTCGGTTACAAAGCCACAAATGAACGACATACTTAAAGCAATTGAGGTAGAAGCCACCCTATACGGGATGCTTCTGAACAAAGAAAAACAGTCTCTCTGGAGTACAACGCCGACGCCCCCCAGGTCCTATACTTTGCCGATGGCTCCCCGGTTCCCATAACCACTGACACTAAATATTTAGGCTCTCAGGTTACATGGGACAAGGCCACTAAGCATGCCATAGAAGCTCGTAAAGCCAAGGCGCACATTTCCTACATCAAACTCCAGCATTTCTGGAGGTCACGCATCAATTCTAGAACTAAAACTAGAATCTTCCATGCCATAGTCTTGCCTACATTACTGTACGGATTGGATACGCTTACTCTGGAAATTAAGCACCTAAAGACCATAGATGCATGGTACCACAAATATCTTCGGAGAGCACTAGGAGTCAAGGACTCATATTATTCTCACATCTCGAATCGAAGGGTATGGACACTAGCTGGCCGCCCCACGTTACCATCCCAAATTTTGACCTCTGCCCAGTTAAAGCAATTGGCAAACAGCTTGGCTACACCGCCCAACAATCCGGTGCACCATGTAGTATACTCTCCGGGTTGTAAAGATAGGATCAAATTCACGAAGTCTTCACACAGAGGACATCCCCAAAGATATTGGCTGGAACTCAATACCGAGTATGCATTACCGGTGCTTAAAGAATACATAAGGCTAAACCGCATAAACACGGAGGAGCAAAGGCAAGACTTCTTAGACCTCCTTAATAGGGACCCCCTCTTCCTGTCTTTCCTGGAATCTGTGCCGACGCGCTGCCCCCACTTGTTCAAAAGACACGCCAAAGCACTTGCATGCGCATGGCTGCCATAAAAAAAAAGCCTTATTCGGGTAGGAACGTTTGCGTAGTCGGGATTGGAGGAGCCGATGGAGAATCTCGGCTGAGTTTCTTAAGCTCCGAGCCCGAGACTCAAAGGAATGCCGGGCATAGTTTAGGGTTTAGGGTTTAGGGTTTAGGGTTTAGGGTTTAGGGTTTAGGGTTTAGGGTTTAGGGTGTAGGGTGTAGGGGTCAGGGTCTAGGGCTCGGGTATGCAAAGTTTAGGGCCGCTCTCCTCGAGTTTCTTGCTATTGGTGGAGTTTGCATTCCTGCTCTTCCCAACCCTGAACCCTGAACCCTGAACCCTGAACCCTGAGCCCTGAACCCTAAACCCTAAACCCTAAACCCTAAACCCTAAACCCCGAACCCTGAACCCTAAACTCTAAACCCTATAAATCCTAAACCTCAAGACCGCCGACCCAAATGTTCCAAGGCCCAGTCAAGGTTTCAGTCGCCCACGCAGACCCTCAAAACCCTACACCCCAAAGCCTAAACCCTAAATCCTAAACCCTAAACCCGAAAAGAACCCTTTCAACAGCCATGTTCCAAGGCCCAGGCAAGGTTTGAGTGGCCCACGAAGACCACGCCATCCGTGGGTGTGTCCCCACCCTTGACGGCGTAGGGCGGGAGAGGATCGCCCTTGTTCCTGAGCTGGGGTTTAGGGTTTAGGGTTTAGGTTTTAGGGGGTTTAGGGCCTGTTTAGGGTTTAGGGTTTAGGGTAGAGGGGGTCCAGGAAGTGGAGGTCACGTATGTATCTGCCCGACGTACCCCGAAAAAGTTGGGTCATATGGGATTCTCGATTGTCCCTGGAGTGCATAGACTTGGGAAGTCACAATACACTTGATGCTGTAAGGTGGCACGTGGTTTTTCAAAACCCCAGACCCTCTAAACCCTAAGCTTTGCCTAGAGAAGCCCTAACTCCCAAAACCCTGTAGACAGCACAAACCCTATAAGCCCTACGCTTTAACCCCTCTAACCCCCACAAACCCTTAAAGCCTATTAACCTCACAGACCCTTTGAACCCTATGAACCCTGGAAACCCTAAACAAACACCCGAACCTTATAAACCATACAAACCCTACAAACCCCCCATGAACTTCAAGCCCTATAAACCCCCGCGCGCGCTTGCTTGCTTCGGGTTGAGGGTTGAGGGTTTACGGATTGATAAGGGATTTTGGGTTTAGGGTTTATAGGCCCACGGGTAAACCCCAAAACCCGGAGACCCTCAAAGCGCCCAAGTGTCAGTGGCACCCACTTGTAGGCTGATGGGCAGGTCAAGATTTCGGCGCTGTATGAGTGAGATTGGTGATGGGCACGGAAGTTCCACATCTTCCCATCCTTTCACAGGGCTTTTGTTGGGGGGGCTCGGACATCTTCCACTTCGGAAAGATGTTGGGCCGCGATATGGAGCCCCAGCTCATACTAAGTACGGGGCGGCGGTTGGGGGGGAAATGGTAGCAGGAGGAGACTAAAGTTCCACTTAATTAGGGTTTAGGGTTTAGGGTTTAGGGTTTAGGGTTTAGGGTTTAGGGTTTAGGGCTTAGGGTTTAGGGTTTAGGGTCTAGGGTTTAGGGTTTAGGGTTTAGGGTTTAGGGAACTGGCACAGTCTGACAGTTATCGACAATCTTCCTGCCACCGGCTGAGAAACAATTTTATCTCGGACCTGGCCAGAGCCCCCCCCACCTTCAACTGTCAAGCACACTCGAGAAAGTCCATGCGCCCTAACCCTAAACCTAAACCCTAAACCCTATAAAGCCACCCTAAACCCTGTAAATCCTGAACCCTAAACCCTAAACCCTGAACCCTCAACCCTAAACCCTGAACCCTAAACCCTAAAAGTCCTAAACCCTCAACCCTAAACCCTGAACCCTAGCTCCCAGACGTGGCCTAGGTAGTTGCCCCATATGGAGATGAGCTCTAGGACCCACATGCTCCCCAAACCCTACACCCCAAAGAGACAGCAACTCCGCCACAAAAGCTGCGACACTACCCCCCTAACCCCGCCGGGTTTAGGATTTAGGGCTTAGGGTTTGGGGCTCTAAACCCCTAACCCCCCCCGGGTTTAGGATTTAGGGCTTAGGGTTTAGGGTTCTAAACCCAGTTGCAGTTTCCTTGAGGTTGATCTTCCCCACTTCGCCATTCAGACGGCCCACCTGATGTCATTCACCATGCCCAAAGGCCCAAAGACCCAAAGCGAAGACCAACAACCCAAAACCCTTAACCCTAAACCCACAAGCCCCAAAAGGGCCCAACACTCTCGCTAAACCCAAAACTCCAGGATCCCAAACCCGACGACCCCCGAGTGGCAAAGGGACCTCATCCCTAAACCCTAAACCCGAAACCCGGGTTAAACTGATCACGCGGTTTCGGGTTTGGGGTCGCAAGCACGTGGCCAGAACTGCGTGCGGACCTGCGTGGATTGCAAAGATCGAAGAAGAAACCCAATCCGAAACCCACAAGCATAGCAGAATTGGACCTTTTTATGGAGGAAGCGAGAATGAACTCGGACCGAGCGAGAGATGAATTCGACTCGTGGGATTACGACGACCTTCATTTCGAAGACATTTGCAAGAATAGCAATAGTAAGAACAATAGTCATGGCAGTAAACGTAACAGTAGTACTAACAATAAGAATGCCAATGCCAATAATAATAAAAGTGATAACAATCGCAAGAATACGAACAATAACAACAGTAACCACAACAGGCAGTCCCGCTAGAAAGGAGCCTTATATGACCCACTCGTCGTTTTTTTCGCATGCAACATAGACATAGCCCTAAAGCCTCATATAGCTCAAAAACAGAAGAGCCCAGTAGAGCCCAAGGGAAACAGAGGCTTTGGGGTTTAGGGTTTAGGGTATAGCCTATGGCAGAAACTGAAGCAAAGGCGCATAGACCATGCCGTCAAGGGCATAAGTTCCCACAGCCAAGGCGTGCTCCGGTAAGGCATCCCCGCGCGAGATCTGAATCCAGGAAGGCGCCGTCATGGTGGGCACGAGAACCAAGGGTCTTAGGTCAAATGGCTGAAGGAACCCTAAACCCTAAACCCTAAACCCTGAACCCTGAACCCTATACCCGGACTCCGAAAAGCTCGAGAGCCACCCCTGGCAACCCGTTAAAACCCCTTTGCCACAGAGCAGGTCAGTAAGGGGGACATGTTGCTGTTTTGGCAATTTGGGGGACCAAGGAGGCGTTGTTTGGTGCGACTTGATGGTCCTGACGACCCTCTGCAGAAGAAAGGTTGAGTCACAACATGGCTGCGGCAACAGCGCTGTTTGAGACCGCGTCGGCAGGAAGCATCGCTGCTTAAAAACGCATCGGCTTCAGAAAACGAGGGTGGATCTATCGCATTGAGGGGAAGAAGGAAGGACCCCAAGAAGGGAGCCTTACTCTAATTCCCCTATAAAAGCCCAATATATGCACAAATAAATATATATATATATATACCTTATATGGTCCCTATGTACCAAAGTAACCTCCAAATAACCCCTAAATCACCCCTTCCTCCTTTAGTCCCTTGATTGTAGTCACAAAACCAACTGAGCCCCAAGCCAACTAAAGCCTCCCTCGTCAGGCTTAAACCCAGAACCCTAAACACAACAAACATATAACCCCAAAACTTTCCGGAACCCGTGACGACTTACAACAAAGGCAACCAGGCAACCCTCGGCCGAGGACGGGCGCATGGCGTCAACATTGCTACTATTTGCTTAAGAACCCACAAAAAACTATGAACTCATCATCTCTATATTGCCCTTATAAGGAAGAATATTGTTATCTCTCTGGGGGGTTCTGAAGCAATTCGTAGATTGAGAAGCAAGCCAAAGAAGAGCAACAAACATTTTGCCCTGGCCGTATTTCACGCGTCCTCAATGTGTTTCCAGCCACCTCACCCATGCGGCATGCTCCTGCGTGCCATTGAGAGGCATGTAGCACAAATCCGAAGTCTCGCGGCATCATGAGCTACTTTACCTGCAATTTCGGGGGTATGTTGCGGGGTATGTTTCGGGGGTATGTTTCGGGGGTATGTTTCGGGGTATGTTACGGGGTACGTTTCGCGGGAGTGCAACCCGTGTGCCCTTCTTAAACCTGAGCCATCCCAAAAAAAGGCAAACCCATATGAGTCCTCGAAGATCCTAGACGGGTCTTGGGATGAGGGTGCCTTGCTAGGGATTACCCTAAACCCCCGAAAGTTGGAACATGGTTCCGTAAACCCTAAACCCTAAACCCTAAACCCTAAACCCTAAACCCTAAACCCTAAACCCTAAACCCTAAACCCTAAACCCTAAACGGTTTATGGATGACTAAAGAGCTCGGCTTCCCTTTTGTATACCTTTGGGGTACGGGGATAAGGATGTTCCAACTTTCTGGAGTTTACTGTGTTGTAGAGGGTATATGATCCCAATTTGCCTAAACCCTAAACCCTAAACCCTAAGCCCTAAACCCTAAACCCCAAAGCCCAAACCCTGAACCCTAAACCCTAAAACCAAAACACTGGGGTTCATCTGGTCCCCACCCCTATGTCCCCAAGATTTCAAGACTCCAAAGCCATTTTAGGGTTTAGGGCTGGGGTTGAGTGTTTAAGCGCAAGGTATCTTAGGATAGAGTTAGGACGCACTCTCCCCCCCTGCAACAAAAAATACCGGAAAGTCGGGCCTGTTGCCCCCCAAGCCCTCCCAACCCTAGCCCTCAGAATTCATTTTCCTCCCCACAAAACCAGGGTCCTTGAAGACAAAGCCATTCTGTGCAACCACTTGCTCGGATAGCAAGGGTGCCTGGCCGGAGGCGTGGGCTGGAGGGCTTGGACTTGAGAATGATGAGGTGATTGGGATCTTCGGGCCTTTTTGAGGTAGGGTTCAGGGTTCAGGGTTCAGGGTTCAGGGTTTAGGGTTTGGGGTTTGGCGTTTGGGGTTTGGGGTTTAGGGGTGAATGTCCCCCTGAAGTTGCTGAGTCCCCGAGCCTTAAGCCCCGTATGCGAAAGGTGAGGGGATCCCGATGCCCTAGCGACACCAGAATCCCAAAAAGACACTCCGGCACAGATTGAATTCATACGGAGCAGGGTTTCTATTCCTCGTATCCCCAAAAGGCCAACAAATATATACACTCACCAATATTAAAACAGGAACCTTACATACACTCACCAATAACAGTGACCCTAAACCCTAAACCCTAAACCCTAAACCCTTCATATACACTGTCCTGAAAGGGTTTAAGGGGGGTATGCAACCCAAGGTTCCCTAATACTCCCCACTAACTAGTCCCTAAGGCTCCCCCTGAGATTCCCTAAGGTTTAGGGTTTAGGGTTTAGGGTTTAGGGTTTAGGGTTTAGGGTTTAGGGTTTAGGATCTAGGGTTTAGGGTTTAGGGTTTAGGGTTTAGGGTTTAGTTTAGGGTTTAGGGTTGTTCCCCAGGTACCTACCCCCCACGAACCCCCTTGTTCGATTACTGTTAATTGCCATGAGTCATGGCTACTGTACTATTCCATTGTTATGGCGATGTTTACTGTGCATTTATGTTCAAATTCGAGGAAACATTACAGGCCTCACCTGATGTCTTGACATGTCTTGCTGGTAAGTACTAAACGCCTTAAACCCTAAACCTTACACCTTAAACCCTAAACCTTAAACCCTAAACCTTGAACCCTGAACCCTAAACCCTAAAGAACCCTGAACTCACATGCCTGTGTCCAGCGCCAATGGGGTCCGAAGTTCGCTTGGCGCCAGAGCCAAACGCCTTTGAACGCGACTGTCAGCTCTACTAACTCTACTATTTGCTTAAGACCCCCTCCCCCCCAAAAAAAGTCTTTATCAGGGTAGAAAGACCCTAAACCCTAAACCCTGAACCCTAAACCCTAAACCCTGCATCCTCTTTTGTGTTTGGAGAGGATGGGTGAGGGCTAAGAGCCGAGCATGCAGCAAATAGCCCTAAACCCTAAACCCTAAACCCCGAACCCCAAACTACCAGAGACCAGGACCCCAAATGAGCTCGAATGACCCTAAACCCGAAACCCTAAACCCTAAGCCCTCAACCCTCAACCCTCAACCCTCAACCACACTTATCACATGCGACTGACGTCGGTGGATTCAGCAAACTGAGGCTCCCTCCTGGAGCCGGGTTCTCTGCTGACACCACGGGCTGATCCTGTCGCAGTTTCAGGATGTTTGCCCTCCTTCAGCTAATCCCCTAAACCCCACGTTGCCAAACCGTGAAACAGGTAATTCCTACTACCGTTTAGGGTTTAGGGTTTAGGGTTTAGGGTTTAGGGTTGAGGGTTTAGGGTTGAGGGTTTGGTCCAGCCAACCCCCCCTCCAGCCAAACCCCCTCCAGCCAAGGCCCCCGGCTGGAGGGCGGGGGGGTGGCTGGAGGGGTTGCTGGAGTGCTTGGAGGGTGCTGTGGTTTAATAAACCGTAAACCCGAGACCCTAAACCCTCAACCCGAACTCTAACCTAAACCCTCTCCCCGAAACTCTTGTCAGCCTTAACCCTAAACCGCAAAACCCTACAAAATCTCGTAGGGCCTTGGCACTTCGTAAACTTTGGCACCGTGCAAACCATGTTGCGTGGTTGAAGTTCTGGCTTCCCCTAGAGCGTTTAGGGCTTAGGGTTTAGGGTTTAGGGTTTGGGGTTTGGGGTTCTCATCTGGAGTGTTTGACCGAGGCCTTGCAAGAGTTCTGTGCCTTAGGAGGCTTAGGATTTAGGATACTTTGGCATCAGTGTTACAACCCTAAACCCTAAACCCTAAACCCTCAACTCTAAGCCCTAAGCCCTAAGCCCTAAACCTGCCACCCTAAACTGATACTCAAACCCTATACTCTAAACCTTGCAGGTCTGGGGTCCAGGGAATCCGGGACAAGTCGTTGCTCCTCTTGAAACTTTCTAAGGAGAAGGCACAAGGTTCTCCGACATGGGAAGCTACGCCTTAGGAAAACTTGCACCCGAATCCGAGATGCCCGGTTTGTGGCAGAACAAGGACCCCGCAACCCTAAACCCAAAGCCCCAAGCCCAAAACCCAAAACCCCAAACCCTAAACCCAAAGCCCAAAACCCAAAACCCTAAACCCAGAACCCAGAACCCAGAACCCAAAACCCAAAACCCCAAAACCCTACACCCAAAACCCAAAACCCAAAACCCAGAACCCGAAACCCAAAACCCAAAACCCAAAACCCTAAACCCAAAACGCAAACCCACAACCTTAACCCAAAACCCTAGCTAAACCCTACACCCGAAACCCTAGGATCCCTTCAGTGGCTTCGGCGCCTCCCTTCGCGCAAGCGCGGGCCACAGAGAGAAAGTACTTGGCCTGCTGGGATTAGGGGGGGTCTTAGGGGCCTTAGGGGCGTTAAGGGTTAGGGTTTAGGGGTTTAGGGGTTTAGGGGTTTAGGGGTTTAGGGGTTTAGGGGTTTAGGGGTTTAGGGGTTTAGGGGTTTAGGGGTTTAGGGGTTTAGGGGTTTAGGGGTTTAGGGGTTTAGGGGTTTAGGGGTTTAGGGTTTAGGGGGTTTAGGGGTTTAGGGGTTTAGGGGTTTAGGGGTTTAGGGGTTTAGGGGTTTAGGGGTTTAGGGGTTTAGGGGTTTAGGGGTTTAGGGTTTAGGGGCCTCAGGGGCCTTACTGGCCTCAGGGGCCTTAGGGGTTTAGGGTGCAGGGCTGTTGCGCTGCTTCTCACTGTCGAGCGGTGGGGGGGCAGTAGAAAACTCTCCGCAACATTCAACATCCAAAAAACGAAACCCTAAACCCTAAACCCTTGAAACTGAATTCCTCAAGTGCCTCAAGTTGTCAAGGCCCGGGCGAGCGAAAAAGGACCGGTGAGAAGACCTGAGGAAGATGCCGCGGAGGCGTGGACCCTAGTACTCCAAACCCTCAACCCTAAACCTCCCCTGAGCCCGAAACCCTAAACCCTAAGCCCGAAACCTTAAACCCTAAACCCTAAACCGTAAACCCTAAACCCTGCGCCCTAAACCCTAAACCCTAAACCCTAAACCCTCAACCCCGAGCCTTAAACCCAAAACCCTGAACCTTAGCCCATGTGGGTCCTCCACCCTGACCTGGTTTAGGGTGGTAGAGACGATTATTGAGCCCTGAACCCAAAGACGCTCGACCGTAAATAGGGACAGAGACTACCCTAAACCTAAACCCTAAACCCTAAACCCTAAACCCTAAACCCTAAACCCTAAACCCTAAACCCTAAACCCTATAAGCCCTATGCCCTAAGCCGTAAACCCTAAACCCTAAACCCTAAACCCCCAAGAATGGCCAGCCTACGCCTTTGAATCATGGGACTCTACCTTGGACCCCGAAGGTTGTACCCTTGGATTTGGGGACCCTTTTTTGAAGATCCCCTTAAGGGAATTTACGGGCCATACTAGGAGTATATACAGGGAACCTCTTCAAGATACATCCTGAGGGATCTGAGTATGACCCTGGGACCCTTCTACTTGCCTCCAGTTTAGTAGGAACTACACCCCTCTTTTCGTAGGTATGCCCCAGAAAGATGTAGGTAAAAAAGTTCCAGGACTCTCTTCATCGAACGGTTCCGTCCCGCGATCCCCTTGAGGCATATAGAGATCCGCATGGCGCGAAGACGTTGCCGAGGTGTCGGAAGGGCATGCTGTCTTGAGGTTCTCCCTTAAACCCTAAACCCTAAAACCCTAAACTTTTAAACTCTAAACCCCAAACCCTAGACCCTAAACCCTAAACCCTAACCCCTAACCCCTAACCCCTAAACCCTAACCTGAACCCTAGCCCATGTTTCTTGTCAAACTGGAGCCGGGAGGTCTCATCTTTCTTGTGGCGGTGCTGGAGCTTGAAAACCCTCAAGCGCTTGCCTCCTGAGCCCGAAAACCGATATATATATATATATATGTACGTAGGACCTTTAGGGTCTATTTGGCACGCCTCTTTTGCCGCCGGGGAAATCCCTAGATTTGATTTTCAAGGATTTCATGAAATTTAAAATGCCCAAAAAATCCTTGAAATCCTTAAAAAAATCAAATCCCGGGATTTAATATTTTAAGGATTTCAAGGATTTTTTGGGCATTTTAAATTTTATGAAATCCTTGAAAAATTAAATCCCGGGATTTAATTTTTCAAGGATTTCAAGGATTTCATAAAATTTAAATACCGGAACTCCTGCAAAAGCAAACCGCCCCCCTCCCCACTCAGAGTACGGGGAAGACCACGCGGATTTTAAAATTTATGAAATCCTTGAAATCCTTGAAAAATTAAATCCCGGGATTTGATTTTTCAAGGATTTCATGAAATTTAAAATGCCCAAAAAACCCTTGAAATCCTTAAAAAAATCAAATCCCGGGATTTAATATTTTAAGGATTTCAAGGATTTTTTGGGCATTTTAAATTTTATGAAATCCTTGAAAAATTAAATCCCGGGATTTGATTTTTCAAGGATTTCAAGGATTTCATAAATTTTAAAATCCGCGTGGTCTTCCCGTACTCTGAGTGGGGAGGGGGGGTTTGCTTTTGCAGGAGTTCCGGTATTTAAATTTTATGAAAACCTTGAAATCCTTGAAAAATTAAATCCCGGGATTTGATTTTTCAAGGATTTCATGAAATTTAAAATGCCCAAAAAATCCTTGAAATCCTTAAAAAATCAAATCCCGGGATTTAATATTTTAAGGATTTCAAGGATTTTTTGGGCATTTTAAATTTTATGAAATCCTTGAAAAAATCAAATCCCGGGATTTGGTTTTTCAAGGATTTCAAGGATTTCATAAATTTTAAAATCCGCGTGGTCTTCCTGTACTCTGAGTGGGGAGGGGGGGGTTTGCTTTTGCAGGAGTTCCGGTATTTAAATTTTATGAAATCCTTGAAATCCTTGAAAAATTAAATCCCGGGATTTAATTTTTCAAGGATTTCATAAAATTTAAAATGCCCAAAAAATCCCTGAAATCCTTAAAATATTAAATCCCGGGATTTGATTTTTTTTAAGGATTTCAAGGATTTTTTGGGCATTTTAAATTTCATGAAATCCTTGAAAAATCAAATCCCGGGATTTAATTTTTCAAGGATTTCAAGGATTTCATAAATTTTAAAATCCGCGTGGTCTTCCCGTACTCTGAGAGGGGAGGGGGGGGGGTTTGCTTTTGCAGGAGTTCCGGTATTTAAATTTTATGAAGTCCTTGAAATCCTTGAAAAATCAAATCCCGGGATTTAATTTTTCAAGGATTTCATGAAATTTAAAATGCCCAAAAAATCCTTGAAATCCTTAAAAAATCAAATCCCGGGATTTAATATTTTAAGGATTTCAAGGCTTTTTTGGGGCATTATAAATTTTATGAAATCCTTGGAAAAATTAAATCCCGGGATTTGGTTTTTCAAGGATTTCAAGGATTTCATAAATTTTAAAATCCGCGTGGTCTTCCCGTACTCTGAGTGGGGAGGGGGGCGTTTGCTTTTGCAGGAGCTCCGGTATTTAAAGTTTATGAAATCCTTGAAATCCTTGAAAAACTAAATCCCGGGATTTAATTTTTCAAGGATTTCATGAAATTTAAAATGCCCAAAAAATCATTGAAATCCTTAAAGAACTAAATCCCGGGGTTCGGTTTAGGGTTTAGGGTTTAGGGTTTAGGGTTTAGGGTTTAGGGTTTAGGGTTTAGGGTTTAGGGTTTAGGGTTTAGGGTTTAGGGTTTAGGGTTTAGGGTTTAGGGTAATATCCTTGAAACCCTTAACAAAAATCAAATACCGGATTTGATGGTGTAAGGAGTTCATAAAAAGTTAAGATGCCGAAAAAGAATTAAAACCCTTTAAAATCAAACCCCGGGATTTGTCTTTTCCAGGATTTCAGACATACCCGCTCATTGCCCATCCCACATCACCCCGCATCATCTCCCATCGTTTCTCTCATCCCCCATCATGCCCCATCATCCCCCAATCATCCCCCATCATCTCCCATCATCATTCCCCGTCATCTCTCATAATCCCTTTCACCCCCCCATCATCCACCATCATCCCCCATCAGCCCCCATCATCGTCCCCGATCAGCCCCTATCATGCCCCATCATGTCTCTCATCCCGCGTCATCCCCCATCATTCCCCATCATCCCCCATCATCTCCCATCATCCCGCATCATCCCCCATCATCCCCCATCATCATTCCCCATCATCTCCCATAATCCCTTTCACCCCCCATCTTGAGGGGTTAGTGACTGCCCTAGAGGTTAGTCGTATGTCCCCCCGCTTCGTGTTGTTGTGATTTGGTAGGGGCCCAGAGGTTTGTATGAGTTGTTTTCTTCGTTCGTGTTGTAAGGGTTTTGTGAGGGCCCCGGAGGTTTGTCGCATGTCCGATTTCTTCGTGCTTGTAGGGTTTGGGGAGTGTCTAGATAATTGTCAAAAATCATTCCTTCCGCGCTCGTACTATGAGGGGCTAGTGGCTGCCCTAGAGGTTTGTTGTATATTCCCCCGCTTCGTGTTCCTGAGATTTGGTAGGGGCCAGAGGCTTGTCATATGTCCCCTCCCTTCGTCCCTTCGTGTTGTGAGGGTTGCATTCGGCCTTGGAGGTTTGTCGTATGTCCCCTTTCTTGGCGTCTAGATGATTGTCATCATAAGTCATTTGCTTCCGTGGTCGTATTATGAGGGCTATTGACCGCCCTAGAGGTTTGTCGTATGCCCCCCTGCTTCGTGTTCCTGTGAGTTGGGAGGGGCCTAGAGGTTTATCTTTTGTCCCCTCCCTTCGTCCCTTCGTATTGTAAGGGTTTCGTGAGCGCTCTGGAGGTTTTTCATATGTCCCCTTTGTTCGTGCTTGTAGGGTTGAGGGAGTGTCTACATGATTATCATATATCATTTGCTTCCGCAGTCGCTATGAGGGTATTGATTGCCCTAAAGATTTCTCGTGTGCCCCCCCGCTTCGTATTCCTGTGATTTGGTAGGGGTCTAGAGGTTTGTCGTAATTCCTCTCCCTTCGTTCCTTCGTGGGATGTTTGCGTGTGTCCCCTTTCTTCGTGCTTGTAGGGTTTGGGGAGCCTAGACGACTGATATATATATATATATATATATAATTCGATTCCGCGCTCGTATTGTGAGGGGCTAGTGATCGCCCTAGAGGTTTGTCGTATGTCCCCCCGATTCCTGTTCCTGAGATTTGGTAGGGGCCTAGAGCTTTGTCGTATGTCCCCTCCTTTCGCCCCTTCGTGTTGTAGGGGTTTTGTTGGGCCTTGAAGGCTTGTCGTGTGTCCCCTTTCTTCGTGCTTGGAGAGTTTGAGGAGCGTCGAGATGACTACCATACATCATTTGCTTCCGTGCTCGTACTATGTGCGGTTAGTGACTGCCCTAGAGGTTTGTCGTATGTCCCCTTCCTTCGTCCCTTCGCGTTGTATGGGTGGTAAGGGTTTTGTGAGGGCCCTGGAGGCTAGTCGTATATCCACTTTCTTCGAGCTTGTAGGGTTTGGGGGGAGCGTCTAGAGTCTAGATGATCGTCATATATGATTTGCTTCCGTGCTCAAACTATGAGGGGCTAGTGACTGTCATAGAGGTTTGTCATTTGTCCCCCCCGTTTCCTTGGTCCTGTGATTTGGTAGGGGCTTAGAGGTTTGTCATACGTTCCCTCGCTTCGTCCTTTCGTGTTGCAAGGGTTTTGTGAGAGCCCGGCAAATTTGCCGTATGTCCCTTTTCTTCTTGCTTGTAGGGTTTGGGGAGCGTCTAGACGACTGACATATGTAATTTGATTCCGGGCTCGTATTGTGCGGGGCTAGTGACTGCCCTAGAGGTTTGTCGTATGCCCTCCGCTTGTTCCTGTGATGTAGTAGGGGCCTACAGGTTTGTCGTGTGTCCCCTTTCTTGGCATCTAGATGATTGTCATAAGACATTTGCTTCTGTGGTCGTATTGTGAGGGCTATTGACTGCCCTAGAGGTTTGTCGTATGCCCCCCTGCTTCGTGTTCCTGTGAGTTGGGAGGGGCCTAGAGGTTTATCTTTTGTCCCCTCCCTTCGTCCCTTCGTGTTGTAAGGGTTTCGTGAGCGCTCTGGAGGTTTTTCGTATGTCCCCTTTGTTCGTGCTTGCAGGGTTTGGGGAGTGTCTAGATGATTATCATATATCATTTGCTTCCGCAGTCGCTATGAGGGTATTGATTGCCCTAAAGATTTCTCGTGTGCCCCCCCGCTTCGTATTCCTATGATTTGGTAGGGGTCTAGAGGTTTGTCGTAATTCCTCTCCCTTCGTTCCTTCGTGGGATGTTTGCGTGTGTCCCCTTTCTTCGTGCTTGTAGGGTTTGGGGAGCCTAGACGACTGATATATATATATATATATATCGATTCCGCGCTCGTATTGTGAGGGGCTAGTGATCGCCCTAGAGGTTTGTCGTATGTCCCCCCGATTCCTGTTCCTGAGCTTTGGTAGGGGCCTAGAGCTTTGTCGTATGTCCCCTCCTTTCGCCCCTTCGTGTTGTAGGGTTTGTTGGGCCTTGAAGGTTTGTCGTGTGTCCCCTTTCTTCGAGCTTGGAGAATTGAGGAGTGTCGAGATGATTACCATACATCATTTGCTTCCGTGCTCGTACTATGTGGGGTTAGTGACTGCCCTAGAGGTTTGTCGTATGTCCCCTTCCTTCGTCCCTTCGCGTTGTATGGGTGGTAAGGGTTTTGTGAGGGCCCTGGAGGCTAGTCGTATATCCACTTTCTTCGAGCTTGTAGGGTTTGGGGGGAGCGTCTAGAGTCTAGATGATCGTCATATATGATTTGCTTCCGTGCTCAAACTATGAGGGGCTAGTGGCTGTCCTAGAGGTTTGTCATTTGTCCCCCCCGTTTCCTTGGTCCTGTGATTTGGTAGGGGCTTAGAGGTTTGTCATACGTTCCCTCGCTTCGTCCTTTCGTGTTGCAAGGGTTTTGTGAGAGCCCTGCAAATTTGCCGTGTGTCCCCTTTCTTCTCACTTGTAGGGTTTGGGGAGCGTCTAGACGACTGACATATAATTTGATTCCGTGCTCGTATTGTGAGGGGCTAGTGATTGCCCTAGAGGTTTGTCGTATGTCCCCCCGATTCCTGTTCCTGAGATTTGGTAGGGGCTTAGAGCTTTGTCGTATGTCCCCTCCTTTCGCCCCTTCGTGTTGTAGGGGTTTTGTTGGGCCTTGAAGGTTTGTCGTGTGTCCCCTTTCTTCGTGCTTGGAGAGTTTGAGGAGCGTCGAGATGATTACCATACATCATTTGCTTCCGTGCTCGTACTATGTGGGGTTACTGACTGCCCTAGAGGTTTGTCGTATGTCCCCTTCCTTCGTCCCTTCGCGTTGTATGGGTGGTAAGGGTTTTGTGAGGGCCCTGGAGGCTAGTCGTATATCCACTTTCTTCGAGCTTGTAGGGTTTGGGGGAGCGTCTAGAGTCTAGATGATCGTCATATATGATTTGCTTCCGTGCTCAAACTATGAGGGGCTAGTGGCTGTCCTAGAGGTTTGTCATTTGTCCCCCCCGTTTCCTTGGTCCTGTGATTTGGTAGGGGCTTAGAGGTTTGTCATACGTTCCCTCGCTTCGTCCTTTCGTGTTGCAAGGGTTTTTGTGAGAGCCCTGCAAATTTGCCGTGTGTCCCCTTTCTTCTCACTTGTAGGGTTTGGGGAGCGTCTAGACGACTGACATATAACTTGAGTCCGTGCTCGTATTGTGAGGGGCTAGTGACTGCCCTAGGGGTTTGTCGTATGCCCCCCCCCCGCTTCCTTGTTCCTGTGATGTAGTAGGGGCCTACAGGTTTGTCGTATGTCCCCTGCCTTCGTCCCTTCGTGTTGTAAGGCTGATAAAATTTTTCTGAGGGCCCTTGGAGATTTGTCGTATGTCCCCACGCTTCGTGTTCCTGAGATTTGGTAGGGGCCAGAGACTTGTCGAATGTCCCCTCCTTTCGTCCCTTCGTGTTGAAATTGCTTTGTTGGGGGAAGGTTTGTCGTATGTCACCTTTCTTTCTTCTTAGAGGGTTTGGGGATCTTCTAGAAAACTGTCATATATCATTTGCTTCCGTGCTCGTATTATGAGGGGCTGGTGTTTGTCATAGAGGTTTGTCGTATGTCCCGCCGCTTTCTGTTCCTGCGATGTGGTAGGGGCCTAAAGAGGTATGTCGTGTGCCCCCTCCCTTCGTCCCTTTGAGTTGCAAGGGTTTTGTTGGACCTGGAAGATTTATCGTATGTCTCCTTTCTTCGTGCTTGTAGGGCGTGGGGAGCGTCTAGATGATTATCATATATGATTTGCTTCCGTGCTCGTATTATGAGGGGCTAGTGACTGCCCTAGAGGTTTGTTTTATGTCTCCCTGCTTCGTGTTCATGTCATTTGCTAGGGTCCTGGAGATTTGTCGTATGTCATTTTACCATATACGAAATTAGATACAATCCCTTCGTCCCTTCGTGTTGTAAGGGTTTCGTGAGGGTCCTAGAGGTTTGTCGTATGTGCCCTTCCTTCGTCCCTTCTTGTTGTAAGGGTTTTGTGAGGGCCCTGCAAATTTGCCGTATGTCCCTTTCTTCGTGCTTGTAGGATTTGGGCAGCGTCTAGATGATTGTCATTATCATTTGCTTCCGTGCTCGTACTATGAGGCGCTAGTAACTGCCCTAGACCTTCAGGGCCCTCACAAAACCCTTACAACACGAAGGGACGAAGGGAGACGACGTACGACAAACCTCTATCATCTAGATGCTCCCCAAACCCTACAAGCAAGAAGAAAGGGGACATACGACAAACCTCCAGGGCCCTCACAGAACCCTTACAATAGGAAGGAGTGAAGGGAGGCGACACACTACAAACCTTTAGGCCCCTACCAAATCACAGGATCACGAAGCGGGGGCGTCATCTGACAAACCTCCAGGCCAATCACTAGCCCCTCATAATACGAGCACGGAAGCACATGATATGTGATTATCATCTACACACTCCCCAGACCCTACAAGCACGAACAAAGGGGACATACGACAAACCTCCAGGACCCTCCCAAAACCCTTACAACACGAAGGGACGAAGGGAGGGGACACACGACAAACCTTTAGCCCCCTACCAAATCACAGGAACACGAAGCGGGGGGACATACGACAAACCTCTAGGGCAGGCACTAGCCCTCATAATACGAGCACGGAAACACATCATATATGATAATCATTTTGATGCTCCCCCAAAACCTATAAGAACGAGAAAGGGGAAGCACACAAACCTCCAAAGCCCTTACAAAACCCTTACAACACGAAGGGACGAAGGGAGGGGACATACGACAAACCTCTGGACCCTACCAAGTCACAGGAAACACGAAGCGAGGGTGCTTGCCTAAGTCTGGCTGTTGGCCGGCTGGATCTACATTTACTGCTACTACTACTACTACTGCTACTACTACTACTACTCCTACTACTACTACTACTACTACTCCTACTACTCCTACTACTACTACTACCACTACTACTTTCAAGAAGTTTTGTAAATAGTAAACAAAGGGGCGTGCCAAATAGACCCTAAAGGTCCATGCCACATATATATATATATATACCCTAAACCCTAAACCCTAAACCCTAAACCCTAAACCCTAAACCCTAAACCCTAAACCCTAAACCCTAAACCCTAAACCCTACACCGAGTTCCGGTGGCTTGGCGCGACACCTGCAAGGAAAAGTCGAACTCGTCGTCTGCTTCTTCGTTCGGGAGGTCCTGCGAAAAGATGCCAAGCCTAAACCCCAAACCCCAAACCCCAAACCCCAAACCCCAAACCCGAAACCCCAAACCCCAAACCCTAAACCCTAAACCCTAAACCCTAAACCCTAGACCCTAACCCTAAACCCTAAACCCTGAAGGTTTAGGCTTTAAGGCTTCGGCTCGGACCTGCGGCGTCCCCTTAAAAAAGGCAAACAGGACACTGTAAAAGTTTCGGAGACCAAAAACAGTAACCCTAAACCCTAAACCCTAAACCCTAAACCCTAGACCCTAAACCCTAAATACCCGTTCAGCAACACACATCGGGAAGGTTTAGCGTTTAGGGGTGTTTAGGTCTTAGGTCTAAGGTTTAAGTTGTAGGATTTAGGGTTAGGGTTTAGGATAGCGGGGGGGGGGGGGGGTGTGCAGGAAACGTTTTTGAACTTTCGGAAAGGCCAGCCCTCAACCCCATCAAACCAAAAAGAACGTGGGTCTAGGGTTTAAGAGGTTTAGGGTTGAGGGTTTATAAGGGTTTAGGGCTTAGGGGTTTAAGGTTTAGGGTTTAGGGTTCCCAACATAAACCCCACCTGTTTAGTGAGAGCGTCTCCCCTTATTTGAGCCGTCGAGGTTGGATCCGGGAACGGCTGTCCAATGAAAGAGTAGTGAGAGCTGAGAAGCCCTAAACCCTAGCCCTAAACCCTAAACCCTAAACCCTAAAACCCTAAACCCTAAACCCTAAAACCCTAAACCCTAGACCCTAGACCCTAGACCCTAAACCCTAAACCCTAAACCCTCAGAGCCCTAAACCGCCAGGCCACCACCTGCTGGGCCCCAAGCACTCCGAAGCTCATACAGCCATAAACCCTGAACTCTATAAACTCTCATTAGGGTTTAGGGTTTAGGGTTTAGGGTTTAGGGTTTAGGGTTTAGGGTTTAGGGTCTCCCACAAGCCCATAAACCTTAAACCTATAAACCTTGAAACTACCAAACCCTAAGCCCCAACCGCTAAACCCGAAAAACCCGAAGCCCTAGAAGTCCTAGAAATCCGAAACGCCCCAACCCTGCAAACCCACACTCCTTAGCCCTGGAAACCCAATGTATAAACCCTAAACTCCCAAACCCCATACACCCGAAACTCCCGAGCCCGATGAACCCTAAATCCTACACCCTGAACCCTGAACCCCTGACCCTAAACCCTAAACCCTCAACCCCAAACCCCTAAACCCTAAACCCTAAACCCTGATCTCTCTTTTCCAGGATGGGCCTCCGACAGTTCACCCTCAGCGGCCGAGGCGTTGAACTTTGGCAGCACAACGGCCTTTTTGGGCTTCTGGGCGTTGTGGGGGTTTAGGGTTTAGGGTTTAGGGTCAGGGTTTAGGGTTTAGGGTTTAGGGTTTCGGGTTTAGGGTTTGGGGTTCAGGGTTGTGTTGTTAGGGAGGTTTTCGGGGTTCAGGGTTTAGCCGGCTCACATATAGAGTCTAGGGTTGAGGAGGATTGAAGTTTCTTGGGGCTTCAGGGTGCTTGAAGTTGG
>CAJNDS010002420.1:25000-93819 GCA_905221605.1 Symbiodinium natans
CAGGTTCTTAGCTTGTAAGCTTTGGCACACAAATCACAGACCTCCAGTTAAGAACCGAGCCCCTCAGATGCCGAAGGAAAAATCCGAATTAAGAATCTGAGCCCCTCAGATTCTTAGCTTGTAAAGCTTTTACACAAGCAGCTGCCAAAGGAAAAACCCCGAATTAAGAATCTGAGCCCCTCAGATTCTTAGCTTGTAAAGCTTTTACACAACCAGGCGCCAAAAGAAAACCCCGAATTAAGAATCTGAGCCCCTCAGATTCTTAGCTTGTAATCTTTTGCTCAAGCAGGCCCAAATCACAGAAACCCCCAACTAAGAACTTGAGCCCCTCAGATTCTTAGCTTGTGAAGCTTTGGCCCCAAACAATCAGAAAAAAGCTCAAGCAATAGGCCCCTGCCTGTTCGCGCGCTCCCTTCTTGTAGCAGTTTCGGGGTTGAGGGTTCAGGCGTTTCAGGACTGCATTACCTGAAAGGGATTGAGTTCAGCCCTCAGAAACCTCCAAATTAAGAATCTGAGGGGCTCAGGTTCTTAGCCCGCTAAGAATCTCAGCCCCTCAGATTCTTAGCTTGCGAAAGCTGTGCACAAAATCAAAAACTTCCAAATTAAGAGTCTGAGCCCCTAGATTCTGAGCTTATATAGGCTGTACACAAGCGGTCGCCTCAGAAACCTCCAAGTTAAGAATCTGAGCCCCTACAGCAGAGTTATGTGTGAAAGAATGCTTTGGGCTAGAGGCTACAGCGTCTTCCTTAAGTCGTAAGGATGCTGGCTCGAATCCCACTTAAGAATGTGCTAAGAATCTGAGCCCCCCTGAAGCCGGAAGAACATCAAAATACACACTGAACAAGTCGTTCTCTAGTTAAGAATCTGAGCCCCCCCTGACCAGACCCTTGCACATTCTTAACCAACGCTCGCACTGTAAACCCTTAACCCTGAACCCTGAACGCAAAACCCTAAACCCCAACCAGTAAACCCTGCAACTGGGTCGTTAGGGCACGAAACATAATTTCAATAATCAGGAAACTGTGATACTTACCTCATACCTCGGTGATGAGCTAAACTTACAACCCTCAACAAAAAAAAAAACGGAATCCAGACACCCCATCACCCTAAACCCTAAACCCTAAACCCTAAACCCTAAACCCTATCAAACCCTAGCAACAAACTCTTGACGTGGACCAGTGGCGTCCTGTGGTTGAAGAAACCTGGCGGCTGCCTGCCGACGAAAAGTTTAGGATTTAGGTTTAGGGGGGTTTAGGGGGGTCTAGGGGGGTTTAGAGTTTAGGGTTTAGGGTTTAGGGTTTAGGGTTTAGGGGTTAGGGGTTAGGGTTTAGGGTACCTCTTGTGGGGGTTCGAGTTGGAAGGTTCTTCCATGATACGCGGGGGGCATGAGTCGGGTGATGCTCATTCGTCTTCGTTGCTGCGTTCCACTGCGTAGGCACGGTGCTAGGCCTAGGTCCTCAAAGAGTTTCGGAGATTGGGTTTAGCAGGTATTTTCTTATGCGGAGCCTTGACAGCACCCAAAAGCGAGCACAAGTTGGAGAATTGCTCGAGGGATCTTCTGTAAGAAGTCGCATGTGTATACGTATATTTTCATGCACATACAAAGACCAACACATGAGTTTAAGCACATATACAGATGTGTGTTTACGCATATACGTGTGCGTGTCTGTGCGTATATGCACATATATATATATATATGTAAACATATCTCATATTTACATGCAAATAAATAAACAAATAAATAAAAGTAAATAAGTGCATGTATTACAAGCAATAAGTAGATAACAAATATGTATATATAGAGATATACACAGTGACATAAATGTTAGTGCCAGGGGTGTCGCGATGCCTCATACCCGCCGCTGCGGTGGAGGGCTTGCCGGGTCTCGGCCTGCTTCTTGAGGCCACGCACAGCCGAAACCCAAACAGCTTCAAAAAACTTTTTGGGGTTTAGGGTTTAGGGTTTAGGGGATCGGGTTTAGGGTTTAGGGTTTAGGGTTTAGAGGGTTGGTTACTTTATAAGGGAACCTAGAACGAAAGAAAATGTCAAAAGGGTACCACTGGGCGACCCAGACCCCCCTATAAACTCTCTAAGATTCCTAGTTGTCCAGTCACCTGGGGGAATTAAAGGTGAACTTTTGGGATTCTATAGGGATTAGAATACCCCAAAAAGGTTAGAGGTTACCTACCGTACTAAGTATTCCTGAGCCCTCAACAAGCTTGAGCTTCACAATCCCGGAAGGGCACCCCCCCGCCCCCCACCCCACCCCCAGACGCGCACACCTTGTAAAACGGGAGCCCAAGTGAAATAACAGCATCATCCACCTTAAGTTTCAATCTTCGTTTTTGGGGTGTATGCACTACCCTAGATATCATTCAAATTCAAAATAGCCCTAAACCCCAAACCCCCGAAAACCCCAAATCCCGAAACCCCAAACCCATAAACCCTAAACGCCAACCCTAAACCTTAAACCCCAAACCCTCAACCCTGCACCCACAAGGCAAGTGGCGCCCAAGTGGCCCTCATGAGCTCCAGCACTGGACCTCTGGACCATGCCCCGAGGCCTTGATGCGTTGGGGTTTAGGGTTTAGGGCTAGGGTTTAGGGTTTAGGGTTTAGGGTTGAGGGTTTAGGGTTTAGGGTTTAGGGTTTAGGGTTTAGGGCTTTGGGGTTTAGGGTTGAGGGCTTCGGGGTTTGCGGGGGGAGGGGGGCTTTGGGTTGAAGGCTTTAGGGGTTTAGGGGGGTTTAGGGCTGCTAGGGTTTAGGGTTTAAGAGTTTAAGGGTTACGTTGTAGGAGTTTCAGGGTCGGGTTACCAAGACGGATCAGGAGGCGTGGTTGAACAATAGGTTCAAAGAGGACCTCAGTGAGCGCATGGGAGACGAAGTACCCTAAACCCTAAACCCTAAACCCTAAACCCTAAACCCTAAACCTTAAACCCTAAACCCTAAACCCTAAACCCTAAACCCTAAAGAGTGCCCTGCCAAGTCTACGGCTTTGAACTGACATCGCCCGATTCCTTGATCCCGGTGGGCTCAGCTTAGGGTTTCGGATTCAGGGTTCCGGGTTCCGGGTTCAGGGTTCTGAGTTCTGGGATCAGGGTTTAGGGTTTAGGGTTTAGGGTTTAAGGTTTGGAACCCAACCACAAGTCCATCAGAACCCAAACTCAAGCGATGTTTCGTGGGCGTCGGACAGGTGTGCGGCCAGCGCCAGTGGCGAACCGCCTCCATTCTCTCTAGCCAAGTGGGGCGCTCTGCACTCAAAGCCCTGACACGTCGCCCTGAAACCCGAAACCCTAAACCCTAAACCGAAACTTTGCCCTAAACCCTAAACCCTAAACCCTAAACCCTAAACTTTGCAAGCTCCACATGCCCTTGCAGTCAGCCCCATACCACAGCCAAGATCCAAAAACTCTGTCGTGGTCATGTGAGCCCCATAAAGCCCTATAAGCCCTAGCCGATACATGTAGAGGACCAAAGGACCGGAGGATCGGAGAACCCGAGGACCGAGATTGGGCCACGGCTAAGCAGATTCCAGAACCAAAATCATCTGTGGCCAAACCTTCCAAGAACAAGCTGCCCCCCCCAAGACCCCACACCAGAAACCTCAATAAGAATAGAATGAGTTGCCAAGAAAACTTGGGGTTCTACCCCCCAACTGCCTGCATTAAGGTCTAGGGCCTGGGGCTTAGGGCCTTAGGGTTGTCCAGACAACACCTTTGGATGGAACACTCAAACAAACCCTGCAAGACTACCAATTGCTTAAGAACCCCCAAAAAACAAAAACACTATTCCTTACAAGGGTAATATAGGTAGGGCTTGTTTTTTTTATTCTTGTGGGGGTTCTTAAGCAAGCAGTAGATGAGCCATCCCCCAAAAGTAACGCGCTGCCTTCCCCGCAGGGCAAGCCCGGCAGGCGAGCGAGAGCTCCGTGGAGGCGTTGTCTTGGCTGTGGTATGGGATTTAGGGCTTAGGGCTTAGGGCTTAGGGCTTAGGGCTTAGGGCTTAGGGCTTAGGGCTTAGGGCTTAGGGCTTAGGGCTTAGGGTTTAGGGTTTAGGGTTTAGGGTTTAGGATCGAGGCATTAAGTGTTGGGTGCAATCAACTCGTGGGGAGATCGGTCCCTCTTGTTCAGCAGCATCTTTTGGGCTCGGATGGGGAGTGTTTGGGGATGCTTGAAAGGGGCGGAGGTTTATCAAGATGTGCTCCGGCCTCTCAGAATCTGGGAAGCTATTTTGCAGGTTCGAGGCTTCCGGCTTTAAGTGTCGCGGGATTGCACTGCAACAACTTCAGCTAGACGCTGCAGGCGAGGCAACTCCCCGACACCAACACTGGATCTGTCTGTGTGCATATCAATATGGAGGGATGAGTTGATATGAATTTAAGGGGATTATATGATGTCAAAAGGGATCCACATGATTTTGAAAGGGATGAGTTTATATGAATTTAAAGGGGATCCAGACTTGTAGGCCTTTGTGAGGTTCAGGGTTTCGGGTTTGGGTCAGCCCGGAGCACTCCTTGCCCAGCCCGCAAATGCATCCACCCGAAACCCTAAACCCTAAACCCTCAACCCTCAACCCTCAACCCTCAACCCTCAACCCTAAACCCTGTCCTAAGAAGATCGAGAGGCCCATGGCCACAGCACTCGCGCGGCGTGGGAGCCAGTTCAGGAAGCGATTTGCCTTGAAGGGTCACAGGGCTTCTAGACTCCCCCCTTAGAACCTTAAACCCAAAACCCTAAACCCTAAACCCTAAACCCTAAACCCTAAACCCTAAACCCTAAACCCTAAATCTGTTGAAGATACTCATTCTACTCTTGGGTTTTATATAAACAAAAATACAAAACTAATTCCCAAGGGGTATATAGGCTTCTTAGGGCCGGTAGGTGCAGCCGTGTTTCGTGTGGGCCCTTCATCTGAGAAGCCCTTGTATAGACTGTGCACTTTTCCAGGGGACCACACATTCACCCTTGAAGCCTTGGAAGGCTTGCTGTTCAGGGTTTAGGGTTTAGGGTTTAGGGTTTAGGGTTTAGGGCGTGGGGTTCAAGGCTCTAAAGACAGCTCGATTCTAAGCCCTGCCAGTTCGGAGGGCGGCTTCAACCGCAGCGTGTCAAATACGTGGGTTTAGGGTTTAGGGCCAGTTTAGGGTTTAGGGTTTAGGGTTTAGGGTTTAGGGTTCAGGGTTCAATACATTCTTCAATGGCTGCTGTTGTCGAGAAAGTCGGACGAGGCCAGCTACGCCGCAGGCTGCGGTACCACTAGTGCAAACCCCCCCCCCCAAAAAAAAAAAAAAAAAAAAAAAAACAACACAAACAAAGAACAAAGCATACAAACAAACTAAGAACCCTTACGACAAGAAACCCTCTTCCCTTCCCCCCCCCCCCCCCGCTGCCCCCCCAAAAAAGTTCAAAGAATAGAAAAACACATACATATGTGTATATATATATACATATCGAGATAGTGAAAACAACAAAATAGTTGAAACAAAATACACACTTAAGCCCGAAGCCTTGGGAACCCCTATGACTCTCTGCTGCATGACAGCAGAAAAAGTTGAGGTTTGTGCAGAGTTGCGCCCGCTGGTTGTCGAAAAAGTGGCACCAACCTAGGTCTCCCAATGCAGCTTTAGGGTTTAGGGGTTTAGGGTTCAGGGTAAAGCTGATGGGGTGGAGCTGGGGGGGGGGGGGGGTGGCTTGGTGTTTTTGAGTTGTGGAACCATTTGCAAGGGCAGAGCAGCAAAGCACGGTAAACGGCTGGGTCGCAAAACTGAGATTGGATAGAGAGGCGTGACAGATGTGTGTT
Source organism: Symbiodinium natans (assembly GCA_905221605.1). Classification (NCBI taxonomy): domain Eukaryota; class Dinophyceae; order Suessiales; family Symbiodiniaceae; genus Symbiodinium; species Symbiodinium natans. The sequence continues at coordinate 30,797 of CAJNDS010002420.1, forward strand.
TAGGCTTTCGGGCCCCCCCCACTCCCCCCCACGCCTGACATGTAACTCCCCATATCCGAATGTTACCACAAGCCCCCCTAAGCCCCAACCCTAAACCCAAGACCCTACACCCTAAACCAAAGCCTAGAACGGGATCATCCTAAACCCTATACCCTAAACCCTAAACCCTAAACCCTAAACCCTAAACCTTAAACCCTAAACCCTAAACCCTAAACCCTAAGCTCTAAACCCTAAACCCTAAACCCTAGGACCTTGAAGTGACCAGGCCCCCCTCATCTGAAGTCCCAGTGCCCTCTATTCCCGAACATGAAGCCTGAATCAGCTTTCAATTCCCCCCTTGGGGGTTTGGGTTTAGGGTTGAGGGTTGAGGGTTGAGGGTTTAGGGTTTAGGGTTTAGGGGTTTAGGGGTTTAGGGGTTAGGGGTTTAGGGTTTAGGGGTTCGGGCTTGGAGGCGAAACCCTGGAACCTAAACCCTAAACTCTAAACCGCCAGGGTGCCAAGGCTGCCAGGCCGCGCGCCTGTCTCTCATAAAGCCGGATCCGATCTCTCGCGGTCCGTTTGCAGGGGCTTCCGGGCCTTTGGCATCCCAAAAGTTTAGGGTTTAGGGCAGTTTAGGGTTAGGGTTTAGGGTTGGGGTTCAGGGTTTAGGTTTTAGGGTTTTGGGTTACTTACTGTCCGAAACGGACACTGGGCACAGGCAAAACCATGATTAGGAGGAAACCCTGTGCTCCACAACACGACAGGAGCGCGGTCATGGGCAGCACACCCAAATAATGACGTGTGTTTCTCACCAGGCTAACCCTGCGCAGCAGATGGCCCGAGATACCCATAGAAAGGCCACTAGTTGGCCGATTAGACTGCAGTTGGCCGTTACGATTAGGGTTTAGGGTTTAGGATTTAGGGTTGAAGGTGTTGCGTGGCATTTCAGAGGATAGCTTGCGAGGTTGTATGCACAATCAACAAAACCACAAACATACCATACTCCATATTTCATATAGTCACTTGGTTTAGGGTTTGAAGAGGGTTTAGGGTTTAGGGAAATAAGGTCCCTTTTGGGGCTCCTTATTCGAAGGCGGCCGCCCCCTCTTCATTTGGGGTACCCCACAAAAGGAACCATGATGTTGAGAACTCACCCTTTAGGGTTTAGGGTTTAGGGTTTAGGGTTCAGGGTTCAGGGTTCAGGGTTCAGGGTTCAGCTGTGTACGGGTGTCAGTCCGAAATCAGCCACAAATTTTGGGGTCTAGGTGTGTCGATACAAGCATGGTCCTTCTTTAGGAAGTAGGGTGTAGGGCAACTTTCTGAAAACAAGTCCTGGACATGATCTTCTTGGTCTTTAAACCGAATAGTGGAACCTGTGACAAAAAATGTGCCGGCCTGCCAGTAGACAGACAAGCTGTTGCCAATCAGCTTCATTCGTGTGGGCACTGGTCCTGTGCGCACGCTAAACCCTAAACCCTAAACCCGGTGCGCACGCTTGGTTTGAAGGCATTGGAGCCTCAGGGGTGTGGATGTCAGGTCGTTCAGGTACTTGAAGTAAGATCCCATAGTAGGGAAGCCAATAAAAATCACTATCTACCCATAGTACGATACGTAGTTCAGGTTCAGGCCCTCAACATCAAGCCCAGTAACTGGCTCTGAAGGCCAAAGAAACTCTAAACCCTAAACCCTAAACCCTAAACCCTATACCCTAAACCCTAAACCCTAAACCCTAAACCCTAAACCCTAAACCCTAAACCCAAACCCCAAACCCTAAACCCTAAACCGCGCACCATGCATTGCCTTGGGAAATCCAATACCCCACGGAATTCGACCGCTTCGGGAGACCCAGGATCTGCAAAGCGAGGGTTTAGGGTTTAGGGTTTAGGGTTTAGGGTTTAGGGTTTAGGGTTAGGGTCTAGGTTCAGGGTTGAGGGTTTAGGTGCCACAAACGATTTCGGCCTTCAATCTCCGCGGCAATCGACTCTTTTCTTCTTCCTGGCTCTCTGCGAGAAACCCTAGATGGGGTGTTGTGTAATTCATGTCCCTTTTTGGGCACCCTAAACATTAAGGGCCGCCTTATGATGAGGACCCCGAAAGGGACTGTATTAATAGAGCTTCCCAGATCCGTTTCTGGAGTTGAAGGCTTTACGCATTTTGGCCATAATCTGGTGTGATTCTCTTTCTCTCTTTCTCTCTTTCTCTCTTTCTCGCTTTCTCTCTTTCTCTCTTTCTCTCTTTCTCTCTTTCTCTCTTTCTCTCTTTCTCTCTTTCTCTCTTTCTCTCTTTCTCTCTTTCTCTCTTTCTCTCTTTCTCTCTTTCTCTCTTTCTCGCTTTCTACCTTTTTCTGTTTCCCCGTGTTGGGAATTCTCATTCCCACCACCAAGAGGGACGATTCCTTCCAAGAATCACCAACCCTCTCAGCTGACAGCGTGCCTTGCGACGTCGGATCAACCCCAGCCTTGCCAGGAGGGTTTAAGCTCCCAGGGTTTAGCACTTAGGGGTAGGGTTTAGGGTTTAGGGTTTAGGGTTTAGGGTTTAGGGTTTAGGGTTTAGGGTTTAGGGTTTAGGGTTTAGGGTTTAGGGTTCAGGGTTTAGGGTTTAGGTTTAGGGTTTAGGGTTTAGGGTTTGGGGTTTGGGGTTTAGGGCTTCGGGTTTAGGGTTTAGGGTTTACGGTTTAACCATGTATACCCCAAACCTGTGCTGGGCAGATCTTTGAAGCCCACGGCTGGCCTCAAGGTTTTCAGGCAGGCTTGCAAGCTGGGTGCGGACTCTACAGTGTAAACCCGAAACCGCCCTTGCCGAAACTCCAATCTTCAATGGCTTGACAGCTTGGGGTCCAAGCCCTAAACCCCAAACCCTAAACCCTAAACCCCAAACCCCAAACGCTAAACCCCAAACCCAAACCCTAAACCCCAAACCCTAACCCCCAAACCCTAAACCCGAAACCCTAAACCCGAATGCTCCCAGAGCAGGAGATCTTCTCCAACCACCGGTCCTCCAAGGCAACGATGTGCTCGGCTTCCGCGGCCTCAGGGCCTGCAAGACATGAACTGCTAGGGTTTAGGGTTTAGGGTTTAGGGTTTAGGGTTTAGGGTTTAGGGTTTGGGGTTTAGGGTTTAGGGTTTAGGGTTTAGGGTTTAGGGTTGAGGGCGTTGAACTACCACAATCCGTGCGCGACTTATGACTACCTGAGTCTAGCATGATAAACCATCCTGGATCCCAGCCAGACTGTACTTCCCTAAACCCTGCCCTGACCCTAAACCCTAAACCCTCAACCCTAAACCCTAAACCCTAAACCTAGGCGTTTCTGTTCGAGCTGGGTAGTGTAGTTTCCCTTAGTGGTCCACTCCCGCTCTGGCAGCTAACCCACGCGCGGCTTTTAAGCCCGCAACCACCCTGGCCCTCTGTACGTCTTCGAGGAGGCTGTCAGGCACTGCCCGTTTGGTTTTACCAATCGCTGGCTTCATTTTTCCAGGTTCTTCTGTACGCCTCGCGAGGAAGACACCTGAAGTGCCCGAGATTTCACTGGTTGGGACTCGCTGGCAACTAATCCCCTTTTTGCTATTTCTGGCTGGAATTTCACTGGAGGACAACTGGTACGCTGCGGATTTGCCGCCGTCCCATTTTTCTGTTTCAGTGCATGAGAGGGTGTGGACGCTTGGTCACATTCTACCTCTACGTGGCCATTCTGGGCTGCGACAACGAAGCGAGTTGCGGAGCCAGCGTGGCGCCGGAGACTCCGGAAGGCAAGAACAAGAGCGCGGACACTGCTGCGTGCGGCAGGCTCAGGCTGGGCGACTTTTTCACCGGCCAAGTTGGCGACGGCTCGGAACTTGCTGGCGCGACATCACTCAAAATCTGGACTCCCAACCCTGAAGATGGCTTGGGATTGCAGGAGCTGCCGTCGCAAAAACAGACAAGGAGCACTTGGTCGCCGAGGAGAAGGCAATCGCCACGGCGCCGCAAGGAGCCAGAAACAGCAGAGAAAGGTGCCCACAAGGGCAAAGGTGGCAAAGGCCAGCACAAGGGAGCAGGCCAAGGGAAGACAGAGCAGACAGCAGGGGCCCCTGCTTTGAAGGATCTCCCAACACCACCTACAGCGGCACTTCCGGCGGTTCCGACGGCGACGAACCAGGCCGGAAACAACGAGGCTCCGCCAGCGTATTCAGAGCTGCTGGCAGCGCTCTCCAGCAGCAGGGAAGAGCTTCCGGAGACGGTGCGGTCGCTCGTGGATGTACATCTCAACACTTCGCACAAGGCGGCAGCCAAGTCACTGCACCGCCTCGTTGCGCTACAGTCGCAAGCAAAACAAGAGCTGAGCAAGGTGCGACGGTCGCGAGATGCCTTCTTGGGAGAATGGTACAGCTATGTCGAAAGCTTGGGCGACCTTCTCGAGCAGCAGCTGGCCACCAAGACGGAGACGATGACAGCTTTCGCAGCGGCGGAGGAGAAGTGGCAACAGCAGATGGTGCAGGCCACCAGGTCACTCGCGGCGGAGTCCAAAGCGTCTGGCGACGAGGAGGCCAAGGGCACCGTTGTGGATGTGGACGCGGAGGACGCAGAGATGGAAGTTTCTGCTATAGCCGAGGCGGATGCTCGCAAAGCGGAGGCAAAGGAGAGTGCTGTCCAAAAGGAGGAGGCGCTCATTTCAGTCCTCCGGAAAGTCAAGGACGGCGCGAAGGAAGAGCTCGATGCCAATGCCAGAGAGCGGACTCCTCGCAGAAAAAGCAAAGAGGCAGAGGCTGGCTCACAGTCATCCTCGCCCCCTGCCTAAGCCCAACATCGTGCCTGCGGGACCTTGTTGGGCCTACAGCTCCGCCTTGCCATTTTGGAAAAGGCGTAGAGCATATCAACCTCGTGTTTGCGCCACATTCGGTGCAACAGGAGCCGGACTATGTCAGCCGATGGATGGCACAGGTCAACGGACTGTGTATGCAATATGAGGTGAGAGTTCCGGATTGCGTCGTGGAGAATCCTTTTGCGCTCGCAGACCCTCGCTTGCATGAGACAGGAGAAGCTCCCAGCCATGAACAAGACTCCGTGGAGGGAGACTCCAGTTGGCGCATGGACAATTCGCCACTGTAGCAGCCCCTGCACGTCGAGACTGTTCCTGTCTGCGTTTGGGAACTGAGCCCAGCATCGAAGGAAGGAGAGTACACTTCTTTGATGGACAGCCGGAAATATGTACAGTGTACAAAGCACGCCAAGCGCTGTACAGACATAGCGCTGCCTGGAGTAAGACGCGCAAGTTGTACAGTGTACATAGCGTTCCGGAGGGGCCTAAGGGGTCGTTTTGCTTTGGGGTTGGGGTTTGTAGTCCGAACGAGCTACATGCTGCCAAGCATTGGCAACAGCCTCGCCACCCTGGCATTCGCACTGTGTGGCCGAGTCCGGATCCATGGACTCGGCGGGACCATGGCTCGCCTCCATGGCCCCAAACAATCGAGCAGAGCCCAAGCTCCAACAATGAAAATGAAGGAATCGGCCGCCCAGCTTCCCTTAGTGCAGAAGACGCTGTGGGACGGCAGGACGAATGGCCCGTAAGAGAAGCAGAGGTGCAGTTGCTTTTCCTCAGTGCACAGGGGGCCCAGCAAGTGGCAGGTTCAACATCTAGTGCCGCTCGGGCAGCCACAGTTGTGGTCTGGCTACCTGTGCCAGAAGCTGACATTGAGACATTCCTCCAGTCACATCAGGACCAGGAACAATATGTCTTTTTCGACACGCACGACAATGTCAGATGGCGAAAACGTGAAGGTACTTGGGGCATTCGGGAAGTTGTTCAGGATGCGATTGCTCACACCCTCGTGCAGCCGATTGTTGAGGTCTGTGTTCTACAGAGGCCACTCCCCAACTTTCCAGTTGTGCAGCTCGTTTTGCACGGGGCAAACTTGCCGCCCGGCTGGCGCACTGTGCCTGTAGATTTGCGACCTGCAGGCTTTGAGGTGTGTACACTAGGCATCCAGGAGGACGCCTCCGCATTTGAGGCTGCCCTGCGTACTGTGCAATTTTGCAGAACTCCACATGCTCTGTCACATGATGTAGCACGGCGAAGATGGAATTTTGCACCACCGGGGGTTGATGTTACGGATCCCTTCCGTCCAGGGGTCCTGACGCTCGAGCCCGCAATTCTTTGCACGCGTGCCCCCTTCAGGGAGCCCTCAGAACAGTCGACTCTCTCGACCACATGTTGGCACTCAGAGACCTCGAGCGAGACAGACGCAAATGACTGCGCTTTTGAGTGTGTGAGCAGGGACCCCGAAGAGCATGCAGGTGAGATGACCGTTGCCTTCCACTCTGCAGGACACCACCCATGGATCGTCACTGTCTCTAAGCTCCTTACACCAGAAGAGCTAGCGGCACATGCGGCGCGGCGTATGGCGGAGCGCACTGGCATCAAGGGCTGGCGTACACACTTCCTTTGGCGCCAACCTATCGTCAGAGACGTGGACCTACATTGCATTGTGTCCCCGAGCGAGGCACGAGGGGTCAGTGGGCCCCATTGTTGCTTTATGGCAGATTTTCGCCGGATTTTTGGCCCAGATATCCGCAATATCGCCATCTTGCATACCTTGCTGAATACCCCGCAATCAGCCGATGCGATGTGTGAGACAGCACGGCAAAAACTGAGCGATTGGGGTTTAGCGCAACCGCCAGCTGACTTCTGCATCACGACTGCCAGACAAGGGGCTCTGCTTGTACCTGAGTCCAGCGAGGTTTGCCTGGTCACAGACACTATCGACACAGCTGGGCAGTTTCCCGGGCTATTGCAGTCCATGCTCCGTACCACAGCAGCGGCCCAGCTGAGGGTCGGCGGCACAATTGCACAGGAGGGCCTTGTCTTACCCCGCTGTCCTGCCCCAACTACGACAACCACTTCGACCCACACTTTGTTGAGCAGTTGCCTCCACGGAACAACCTGCTTGTTAGGCTTGGGGTTGTAGGACGTGGGGTTTTCACTGCGGAATTTGAGGGAAACCCGCCAGCTGAGGTACTCATTGCGAAGGTCTGGGCAATTGCCTTAGGCCAGGGAGCCACGCACGGACAGCATACAGTGAGGATGACACCGTGTCAACCACCCAACCGTGTCTCGCATCGAGAAATTTTGCTTTTTGCTGAGGATACACCCATGCCAGCTGAGCCCCCACGGCAGATTTCAGTTTGGGTTGACTTTCGGCCTCAGGGCACGCTCTCCTTTGTGAGCATCCCAGTCGACCAAAGCTCTGAGGCACTGCTTGCGACATACCCCGGGGCTAAGGGACTGTACGTTAATGGACGACGGTGGGAGCCAGGAGCCAGACTCGAGCATGGTGACTACGTAGGGGTTTCACTTGTCCCGCAGGCGCCTGACATAAGGCCTAACGACTACTTCGTGCAACGAATCGAAGGCCTTGGGGCACTACTGCTTCCCCTACAAATACCGGCGGCTGCATTCTTTGAGACCACCACGAGCCTTGAACTTGATGCGCAGATTGCCAGACACGTGTGGAATGAAGCCATCACTGCTAGATCCGAGCTGCTTGGCCTCAGTCCCGCCGACAATTCATTCCATTTCGTTGTGGTTGGGCCAGGTGTTAGTGCAGTTGGCGCCATTTCCGGCGTACAGTGGGACTTGCCAACTGTTGCTGATTGGGCAACCAGACATGTACTACCCACATTGGGGCGCTTTGGCCGAGGCAGCCGCTTCAGCTTGTTTGACACGGAAGGCACCGTCGCATCGCGCCGTCTTGTTGTGATCGTTCCCCTTGCCCTGGACCCACTGCGTGAATACGTACGTGTGCACATTTCAGAGGAGGCTGTTGTTGCATTCCAATTACCGCATTCTGTGCTACCGCCAGTCACTGCATGCTTGGCCCCAATTGATGACCCGACTTCACGGCCAGTCCCAGGGAGGGCATGGTATGGCCCGATCTTTCCCTCCACTGAATTGCATCCTTTTGTCAACTTTGGAGGCCCCCGGGTGAGATGGCGCAGGTGGCATACACAAGAGGGGACACAGGCAGCCAGGCAACAGGAAAGTCTCCAATGGCTCAGTCAAGCACATGAAGGGGCGTCTGAACATGACGGAGCCCGCCCAGGTGTGTTCTATTTTGACGGGGATGCACAGCAGGGGGCGCCAAACACGATTACCACTACCACATGGGTGCAGACAACCACCACAACGACAAACATGATGGCCCCGGGGCGACCTGTCATCTTCCTTGTCACAGGGAATGCAATTGCCGGCCAACAGCTTGAAAGGCCTGACACAGACTGCGTGATAGAGACCCTTTGTGATCTAGTGGCGGCACATGTCGCAACGCAGAGGGCGCCCTGGCAAGGCCAGATCAGGTTGGCTCAGGCACACCCTGGGCGTAACCATGACTTCCGGGAAATCATTTTCCTATGGTTTCCTATGGATTTACATGTTCACATCATTGTTGACGCACGGCCTGTAGGGGGGGGGATTGCAGCATCTGTCCGTTGATACGGACATCGACGTAGATGCCCTGTTGCCCGACAGCCTTAGGACAGCTGGGACTTCAGCATACATTAACGGCATACCCCTACATCTCTTCGCCGATCATTTGCAAGACGGCGATTATGTGCAATTCGCCGATGATCGGCCGATCATCCCTGCGTACCCAAGGGCTGCCCTATTCCGCAGATGGCCGGGGCTCGCTGTCTTTGCCCTAGACATCCCCACTGCCGACCTTTTCCCCATGCCAGAAGGACAGCAGGCTGCGCTGGAGCACACGTTGAGGTTTTTCCATGATGCGTGCGACGTCCGCTGCACACTCCTGGGGCATCACCTCACTGTTGCGCAACCGGCACTTATCATGAGCCGGGTGCGGGGGGAGATCTTGATCCATGTGCCTTGCCGAATCCCTGCGACAAGAGGACAGGTTGCAGAGGCCTTAGCGCTGCTGCCAGATTGGCAAGATGCCAACAGAATCCATGACACTGGCATGTTGTCAGGGGACGCGCCCATTTTCTTGGCAAGGGATGTGTATGAATCCAGACAGACATGGCATGTCATCCCTGTGCCCTACATGCTAAGACTCTTCACTCTGTGGCCTGTCAACGAGGAGGTTCTTCGACACACGGATGACCTTCCGGCCCCCCCACACCTCCATGTCTGCCGACAGTCGACACCAAGGCATGGATTTGTACACGTTTTCCAACATAGGGTCATCGCTGAAGCGCACAGTATGCTGCAGATTAACATCAGGCTTGACATAGCCCCGGGAGGCTTGCGACATAAGCCGGCGAGGGAATTCCTGACAGATCCCCAGGCGCCCGCGCAAGCGGTCTGTGAGCAACGCCTAGGGGTCGTGCAACAAGCCATTGCAGCCCGGGCCTCGCTTGGCTGTAAGGCAGATCACTTCGGCACACCACGGCCAGAAACACTTCAAATCAAGCCCGAAGATCTTGACCTTATCGTTGACAGGGTCTACCTCGCAGTCGCGGGGACAATGGCCGGAACTGCTGGCCCTGAAGACGAACGTTACACAGTCTTCGATGCGGAAGGCCAAATACAAATCCGTACATTTCGGCGAGGGCAGAGAATCGAATGGCTGCTCGCAGACATTCTGAGAAATGCCCACCGTGCGGTCCGGGTCGTACAGCAACTGACAGTGCCGATCTACGGATATCCAGAGCCTCAATTCGTCTTGACACTGGTAGGGGCACCCATTGGATGGCAGGCAGTACCTGTTGACTGTCGCCACATGGGGTTAGGAGTGTGCACAATCAACCTCCAGCCGTTCATGGGTTGGCGGGATATTGGACTGAGCTTGCGCGCAACAAGACCTGACCTACCTTGCTGCCAGCAAACAGGCGATGCCTTCTTGGAAGCTTTGGCAGAGTCCAGGCTGACGCTCCGTGACGCACATATGCCTCAGTCCGACCCCTTGCGTGCACAACTGGATCAGTTGCAATGGCTTTTCGTGACCGTTCGACCGCCTGTGCCAGCCATCCCTGTTGACAGTGATCCCGAGGAACAGACGGCCACCAATCAAGGAGAACGGGTCTGGCCCAGACCTCATACTGGAACAGAGCACAGGCACGGGGGTCAAGAAGAAGGAGCCATCAGCATACAACCGACATCGGCCCCTGCGAGCACCCTCCCCGGACAGGCCCTACAGGTTCCGACCCCGCTTGGCCGCCGGACAATTGACAAGGCAAAGGGGAGCAAATCTGAAAATGCTGCCTGCACGGGTTCGCGGAGAACTCTGAGCCTCACTGCACTTCTGCCAGCCCCGGAGCCTGGCTGGCTCCATGGCATCAACTCTGCCATGTTGGAGCAAGCGCTCGCAGCACACCGCCTTTCGAATCTGCACACCTTTTTCTGGGATGTTAAAGGGGTCACCTTGCCAGTCCAAGCATTGTGGGCATCTCTGCCGGTGTGGGACAAATCCAGTCCAGTCTCTGCCATTTACATCTTTACAGATGGTTCATACTGCCCTAACTCAGAAACTGCAGCCTGGGCGACAGTGGTGATCGCCCTACAGCAGGCTCAGGTTGTTAAGGTTGGGGTCTTGGCAGGACTTGTTAAACACTCACTGGGGAGAGGTGCATATGATGGGGAGGCGGAAGCCCTTCTTCATGCAAGGGCGATTGCTTTGGCCAACCGGCCTGTTCAGGCCTTCATCGGGAGTGACTGTGCCTCCGCTCTGGCGGCTACCCATGCCTTTTGCGCTCTCCCCACGGAAGACCCGGCCGTCAGAGGAGCTGCTGGACTTGCTTTCGCTTCAGCCACGCATGGCCAATCGGTGCAGTGCATGAAGGTCGAGGCACATGCAGGCTGCCTCTTTAACGAAACGGCAGACAACATTGCTAAAGCAATTGCCCGTCATAAGGATGAATCTGCCTTGACGCCTGTCACCGACACCTTAAACCTCGCTGCTAAGGAAGGCCTCCTTGAACGTGCATGGCTTCTAGGACAAGACCCGGCCGGTCCTGCAGAAGCAGCTTCCATTCTGCAACTCCGAAGGTGAATGGCTAAGAGCTTCCACTGAGCGTTCGCCTGTCACCAAACCTCGGGAGTTTGCCACTTTTGGGGTAAGCGAAGAGGTTAAAACCAAGACAGTCCAGCTTTCCCTGCGGATTCTGCAGTACAACTGTCTTTCCAGCAAAGGGGACCTCGCGAAGGAGCTCCTCCGGCGGGGATTGGATAGGCATAGGGTTTCAGTTGCGGGTATTCAGGAAACACGTACCAGTGTCTCCGGGATCACCAGGATAGGTAGCTTTTGGGTACTGCATGCGCCGTGCGACGAGAAGGGCATTGGGGGCTGTCAGCTGTGGTTGACTGCAGACAAGATAGACGACGAAGCTACTGTATGGAACCGGGAATCCTTTTCCATCATTGTTGCCGAACCGCAAGTCCTTGTCTGTACTGCACAGCTGGGGACCCTCCATTTTGTCCTCGTATCAGCGCATGCGCCCACGTCAGCCGCCACTGATGAGACAAGGGAACGCTTCTGGCGCGGATTGTCGGCGCGGCTCAACGGCCTACCGGCACATATGATTCCCCTGCTGTGTATTGATGCAAACGCACGCTTTGAGGCTGACCGAGGGTCGCCCCTCACCAGGGACGCTGTCCCCAAGAACAACAATGCGATTGCGCTTGCTGAGTTCTGCGGCAGACATGGCCTTGCAGTCACGGCGCAATATGACCCTGAGGGCGCGCGCCTGTTTTCATGGCGTAGCCCTAAGGGGGCCCTGTCACTCATCGACTATGTAGCTGTCCCAGAAGCGTGGGAAGAACGACTACGCACTAGTACAGTCACTACTCTCAATGACCTGCATGCAGGAAAGGACCACTATCCCATTCTGGCCACGTGTACCCTGCACCTTGATCTTGCATGCGAAAAAAGGCAGCCTTCCATCCGCCAACAACAGCTTGACACGGTGGAAGGCCGTCAAGCGGTGCAAGAGGCCTTCCGTACCGTGCCAGCGGTACCTTGGCATGTCGACCCCACCACGCATGTTGACATTGTACAGAAACACCTGCGCACCTTCCTTGCGAAGCATTTGCCTGCCGCGTGCAAAGGGCCACGTCATCCCGCCTTCACAGAGATCACCTTCATGCTGGTCCGGCAGAACAGACACTGTCGTTGCGTCGTGCGGGCATTGAAAGCCCGGGTCCGACGGGCCACCACGCAGGCTATCTTTAATGCTTTGAGGGGGGAAACTGCACATGAGAGACCTTTCCTGCTTCGCTCTTTCCGGGGGCTGAGACGCAACCTGCTCCAGTGGCAAGGCAAACAGCATGCGTGCGAGTGGAGCCTCAACTTGAATGTCCAGTTTGACAAGGCGGAGTTCATGAGAGCAGAGATGCAGACAGCCCGGGATACAGGGTCAGCCGCCTTTGCTCACCGCATTCGAAGCATTCTGAGGACAGGTCGAAAATTCAAGGCGCCGCCCTTGCTGCCAGCCTTGACTACTGACCAAGGTACCTGTTACAGCCCGCGTGCCGTCAAACTCGCCCTGGGCGACTTTTATGCTGCTGCGGAGCGAGCGCAACGCATTGAGCCCAGGGACTTCCTATCGGAAGGATGCCACGGTCTTAAGCATGCCACAGATGCCATCGACAGCCAAGAAGTACCGACCATTGTAGACCTTGCCTCGGCGTACAGCCAAATGGCTGCGGGAAAAGCGCCCGGGCTTTCAGGTCTCCCGGCGGACGTCTACCGGCTTGCGCCACAAGCTGCGGCCACTGTGACATGGCCAATCATGGCCAAGGCTCTCGCGCAGGGCTGCCACCCGCTCCAATGGAAAGGGGGGCTGCCCACAGCATACCAAAGGGGAGCAAAGACCCCACGTGCTGTGCCTCTTGGCGCTCAATCATGTTGCTGGAGGCGGAGGCTAAGGCAGTGCAGCGAGCATTTAGACCCAAGCTGCTCAAGGTTTTTTGCGGCAGCAAACCTTTCGACCAATATGGGGGGGTGCCGGGGTGCCCTCTGACACTGCCCGCGTTCCTTGCGCGTTCCCACTTGGCGTCGCTACGAGCGCGTGGACAGTGTGGGGGCATCTTGTTCCTGGACTGTACCGCTGCATACTACTCCGTCGTGCGGGAAGTCTTGGCCTTGCCGAAGGAGAGGTTCACAAGGCCAGGCTGGCTAAGGGAGCGGGCAGAACAGCTCTTCGCTGATGAGACCGGAAAGCAAGCTTTCGTTGACCGGCTGCAAACGGGGCCCATTTTGGACCAAGGACAGGTCTCAGCCGAGCTGCGGCGCTACGTTGAAGGGTTGTTTGAACAGTCATGGTTCACAACGGACAGGGAAGGCGCGGCATTGTGGCAGACGCACAGCGGAACCAGTCCCGGGTCGCCCATTGCTGATACACTTTTTGGTGTCCTCTTCTCGCCCTTCCTGCAAAGCCTGCAACGTGCCTTAGCGAAAGCCGGACTCTCTGCCTTTGTATGTCGTGGCTCTGACGTTGGCGCCAGTGAACGGGAGCAGGGACTTTCCAGTAGCCCCACATGGGCCGACGACGTGGCAGTCCTGTTCAGCGCCAGTAGCGCGGCGGAAACGCCACGTGCACTGATCGAGGTGGCACGCTTGGCGGAGGAGCTAGTCCAGGGCTTAGGGCTACGCTTCAACTACGGCCCCGGCAAGACCGAGGCAATCCTGGCACTGCGGGGAAAGCACTCCCTGGCCACGCGCAAGGACCTGCTGAGCCAAGACAACCCGCACGTGCAAGTCACGACCACGTATGGCCACACTTTCAGGGTTAGGGTCGTGGAGTCGTATGTGCACCTGGGGTCCGTGCTTCGGGCCGACTGCCACGAATACCCCAATCTCCGTCACCGCTACGCCCTCATGCAGGAAGCTTGGCAGCCTTTACGGAGAAAGGTCCTCAATAACCCTTTCGTCACGGTGGCCGAGAAGCAAAGGTTGGTTTCCGAACGAGTCTTCTCGAAGTACATGTTCGGGGCGGGCTTGTGGAGACTCGAGACGGAGCATGAGAAGCAAGCCGCGCTGGAGCCTCTCTCGCAGGTGCTCCGGGGAGCCCTCAGGCCAATCCACGGCATCTCCATGCGGGGATATAACGCCGAACAGGCTGCCGCCATGTTGGAGCTCCCGCTGCCCCAGGAGCAGCTCATGGTGGAGCAGGCACGCTGCTTACTTGAGGCGTCAGCCATCGTGGCAGAGGAAGTCTGGCAAGCGGTCCGAGCAGATGGCGTGTGGCTGCGACAGGCGCGACATGCCTTGGCGCATACGGTCAAGGCTGGCCCGGGCACGCCTTTTGCAGAGGGCCAGAGGGCCTCTTCATTGAGGCCGACCTCGGATGCCTTTTGCCGGTGCTACGTGATCAGCGCAGGCATATCGGCAATCAGCTCCGGCACTTCATCCGCGTGCAAGTCGCGGCACGCGCTGAACGAGGCAGGCTGATGCGCGCTGCGCATTCCTCGGAAGTGCAGTACATACCACGCTCGCGCGTCCCAGCGGCTCCCAGCGCGGAAGAAGGGTGGATGTGCACTCGGTGTGGCGTTGTCTGTGACACACCGCGGCTGCTAGCACTGCACCGATGGCACAGCCATAAGGAGCGGTCTGAAGCTTCAACGGTTGCCGTCGGGTCCCGCTGCGAAGTCTGCGGGGTGGAATTCTGGGAGCAGCCGCGGCTCCGAGAACACCTCAAGCAGCAAGCCCACTGCAGGCAGGTTTACGTTCAGGGTGACCAGGTCGACGCGGAACGGAGCCCCTCCGCGACATCGGCACGGCTGGCGCCCTGCAATACGTACAGCTGGCCCGCAGCCTTTTTGGGCGACTCTGTCGCCGGTCGTCGGCCAGTGAAGGTTCTTATAGATCCCACTGGTGCGGCGCAATTTTCTGTTTGTTTCTCTAGTCAAGACGCTTTTCGCTGCTACAATGCAGCGGCGCAATGCCCGGAATTTATCGCGCGCAGTTTGCTCAAGCCAGTCCGCCAAAAAACCCTAAACCTTAAACCCGCTAGTACGCCTTCCCCCGCTCTAGGCCCGGCGCAGAGCGCGTAGAACTTCTCCGCGCGAGGTGGCTTACCGCCTCCTTGCCTGGCTCAGGGTTTAGGGTTTAGGGTTTAGGGTTTCGGGCTTCGGGTTTCGGGTTTGGGGTTTCGGGAACGTGGGTAGGTTTTGGGAACTTAACACTTTCCCCCGAACCTTACTTGCAGGTTCAAGGTACTTAATACCCAATTATACCTGTACTTATAACCCACTTATAAGCCCTTTAAGTGCCCTAATATGGTTATAGGTACAGTTACAAGTGCAGTTCTTATTGGTTATTAAGTACCATGAACCTCCAAGTAGAACCTCGAAGCCACCGACGGTGATGTGGATTGGGATCGGTGACTACCTAAAGCCTAAACCCCAAACCCTAAACCCTAAACTAAACCCTAAACCCAAATCCCTACACCCTAAAACCCAAAACTTTAAACACTTGCCAGCCACCAGCCCTGGGGGGAAGAGATGGCGGTGCCTTGCTTGCGTCCTTCACACCGGGGCCTCTTATATCGGCCCGCAACCCCAAACCCTAAACCCTAAACCCTGAACCCGAAACCCGAAACCCGAAACCCTAAACCCTAAACCCTAAACCCCAAACCCCAAACCCCAAACCCTCAACCCTAAACCCTAAGACATCTGGCCTGCTCCTCTCCAAGGCGACGACCACAGCATCCGAGCTTGCGGCTCCCTCTTCACCCTGGGCAGATGCATGCTTTAGTAAGGCCCTAAACCCTAAACCCTAAACCCTAAACCCTAAACCCTAAACCCTAGAACCTATGAATACTAAAAAAACACAAGATACTAAGACGTGAAGCCTTGACTAGGTTGCCCGGTAACCTAGGATCAAAGAGGGGTGTCCTTTTTTGGAGCCTTTTCTGCTCAAGGAGGTTTCGGAAACCTAAACCTCCCCATAAGGGGGAATAAGGGAATTACAGGGCTTATCGCAAAAGGCTTCGTCTGGAACTTCGCCACGGTGGCAACTACACTATGCAATATGAACAGCCCCCGGCAGTCGTGCAACCCAGTCGGGGTCTACTCAAGCATGGCCTAGACTCTTGGCCCGAAAAGTTCCAACACTAAGGTAGATTGCAGTTTTTGAGTTTGGGTCAGGTCTGGCTCGAGGGCTAGGGGTCTAGGTGTAGGGTAAGGTAACCTTGCAATCAGCAAAGTGACAACGCTTCGCGCGCAACCAATACCCGCAAGCCCTCTGACCTAAGCCCTAAGCCCTAAACCCTAAACCCTACACCCTAAACCTATACTTGGATTGTCCCTGTGACGCTCTCCTCTTGGGCCGTTGGAAAATGACGGCTGCATCTTTCGCCGCAGTGGAAAAACACAGTATGATGTAGCATAGGAAAGTTGTAATTACTATAGTAGGCTAGGCTCGATTCCGGCATATTTGTACTAAAGTATATTAGGGCATCTGATGTTCAATGATAGTGCAGCATGGTATATTCTGGTATATTCAAATCCAGTAAGGTAAATCACAGCGTGCACTAGATATAGTATATGTTTCTGATGGCGTGTAGTATACCAGAGTACATCATAGTATGTCCGAGTACATCCCCCTAAACCCTAAACCCTAAACCCTCAACCCCAAGCCCCGCGAAGGCACCCTGAGAAGGCGCTGGGGCACTGGGCCGGATTGCGCTTGCTTTCCGCTTCAGCGGTATACACTGCCGTCCAGAAACTCCTCAGTGCAGACACGCTGTTGGTTTAGGGTTTAGGGTTTAGGGTTCAAGAGCTCTTGGTCGAGCACTTTCTCGTTTAGGCTCTGTGTTTAGAACATCGAAAAATACCCACCCACCCGAAGTTCCCATAACATTGAGAAATAAAAAGTTTCTTCCTTTTATTAGGATGGTTCAATAACAAAATGAATGACTTCCACTTAACAAACGAGGAGGAAACCACACGAGGCTTTGAGGTCTTGAAACCCTAAACTGAGGTCTTGAAGCCCTAAACACCAGGCCTTCAGGCTTTGAAACCCTAAACATTCGGCCTTGAACCCTCAATATTAGGCCTTGAGGCCCTGAAACCCTAAACGCCAAGCCTTGAGGCCCTAAACGCCCGGCCTTGAGGCCCTGAAACCTTAAACACCAGGCCTTGAGGCCCTGAAGCCTTGAATACGGCCTTGAGGTCTTGACACCCTAAACACTAGGCCTTGAAGCCTTGAACCGCCTTGAAGCCCTAAATATAGGCATTCACCAGGCCTTGAGGCCCTGAAATCCTAAACACCCTGAAAACCTTGAAAAAAATTTAAAAAAACTGAAAAAACCCTGAAAAAAAGAAGGAAACAAAAAAGCCTGGGGTCCCCCCCCATTTGGGGTGTTTTTGGAAGCAAATTTTCCTTCATGGGGTGGTCGGAGTTCGAGGCAAGGGGGGTCTCCGAAGATTATTTGCCTTTAAAATCGAAAAATGACCCCGCCTGACCAAAATCATTGTGAAAAAGGTCGCGGAAAAGTCTTGAAAAACTTGAAAAACACAAAAATCCAGAAAACGAGAGGCCATCCAGAACCCTCGATTTCAGTACTAAAAATTCGCATTTTCCAAAGACTATTTCGCCTTTAAAACCCCAAAAATACGACCCCCCCTTGACCAAAATTAGGCTGTGAAAAGGTCGCGGGGGCAGCCCTTCCTCAGAAAAACCCTGAAAAAACCCGAAGAAACATGGAAAAACCTTAAAAAAACATTGAAAAACCTTGAAAAACCCTGAAAAACTTGAAAAAACACGGCGTTGAGGCCTTGAAACCCTAAACACAGGCCTTGAGACTAAACGCTGGGCCCTGAAACTCTAAACACAGGCCCTGAGGGGCTCTGAGGCGCTGAGGCTGAGGTCCTGAAACCCTAAACACAGGCCCTGAGGCCTTGAAACCCTAAACGCTGACCCTTAAACCCGAAACACAGGCCCTGAGGCCCTGATACCCTAAACACAGGCCCTGAGGCCTTGAAACCCTAAACACTGGGCCGCGAAACCCTAAACACAGGCCCTGGGACCCTGAAACCCAAAACACAGGCCCTGACACCTTGAAACCCTAAACGCTGGGCCGCGAAACCCTAAACACAGGCTCTGAGGCCTTGAAACCCTAATCACAGGCCCTGAAACCTTGAAACCCTAAATGCTGGGCCCTGACACCCTAAACACAGGCCCTGAGGCCCTGAAACCCTAAACACAGGCCCTGAAGCCTTGAAACCCTAAACACTGGGCCCTGAAACCCTAAACACAGGCCCTGAGGCCCTGAAACCCTAAACACAGGCCTTGAGACTAAACGCTGGGCCCTGAAACTCTAAACACAGGCCCTGAGGGGCTCTGAAGCGCTGAGGCTGAGGTCCTGAAACCCTAAACACAGGCCCTGAGGCCTTGAAACCCTAAACGCTGACCCTTAAACCCGAAACACAGGCCCTGAGACCCTGAAACCCCGAGGCCTTGAAACCCTAAACACAGGCCCTGAGGCCCTGATACCCTAAACACAGGCCCTGAGGCCTTGAAACCCTAAACACTGGGCCGCGAAACCCTAAACACAGGCCCTGAGACCTTGAAACCCAAAACACAGGCCCTGACACCTTGAAACCCTAAACGCTGGGCCGCGAAACCCTAAACACAGGCTCTGAGGCCTTGAAACCCTAATCACAGGCCCTGAAACCTTGAAACTAAATGCTGGGCCCTGACACCCTAAACACAGGCCCTGAGGCCCTGAAACCCTAAACACAGGCCCTGAAGCCTTGAAACCCTTAACACTGGGCCCTGAAACCCTAAACACAGGCCCTGAAGCCCTGAAACCCTAAACACAGGCCCTGAGACCTTGAAACCCTAAATGCTGGGCCGTGAAACCCTAAACACAAGCCCTGAGGCCTTGAAACCCTAATCAGGCCCTGAAGCCTTGAAACCCTAAACGCTTGGCCCTGAAACCCTAAACACAGGCCCTGAGGCCCTGAAACCCTAAACACAGGCCCTGAAGCCTTGAAACCTGAAACCCTGAACACAGGCCCTGAGGCCTTGAAACCCTAAACGCTGGGCCGTGACACCCTAAACACAGGCCCTGAGGCCTTGAAACCCTAATCACAGGCCCTGAGGCCTTGAAACCCTAAACGCTGGGCCCTGAAACCCTAAACACAGGCCCTGAGGCCCTGAAACCCTAAACACAGGCCCTGAAGCCTTGAAACCCTAAACGCTCGGCCCTGAGGCCTTGAAACCCAAAACGCCATGCCTTGGGGCCACCCTTGAGGCCCTGAGACAGGCCTTGAGGCCCTGAAACCCGAAATGTGGGTTTAGGGTCTCAAGTGTTTAGGGTCTCAAGCGTTTAGGGGCTCAACGGTTTAGGGTCTCAAGGGCATTTTGGGCCTTGGGCCTTGCCCACGAATTTTTGGGCCTTGCCCACGAATATTTGGGCCTTGCCCACGAATATTTGGGCCTTGCCCACGAATTTTTGGGCCTTGCCCACGAATATTTGGGCCTTGCCGACGAATATTTGGGCCTTGCCCACGAATATTTGGGCCTTGCCCACGAACCAACAGGCCCACAAATTCGTGGGCAAGGCCCAAATATTCGTGGGCAAGGCCCAAAAATTCGTGGGCAAGGCCCAAAATCCGGATTTTGGGCCTTGCCCACGAATCTTTGGGCCTTGCCCACGAATCTTTGGGCCTTGCCCACGAGTTTTTGGGCCTTGCCCACGAATACCATTAAGGTTTATAATTATATGGTAGGAGAGGTTTAGGGTTTAGGGTTTAGGGCTTAGGGTTTAGGGGGAGGGGTTTCAGGTTGACTCCTTCCAGAGGGTTATAGGGCTTGAATCAATGCCCACAAGCCACAGAAGCCCTAAATCTGACATCGATGAACCCTAAACTGCAAGCCTAACAGAGGTTAGCCCATGAAAAGTTGAAGCATGGGACTTTGGTGTAAAGTGCGGCGGATGAGTTGGTGCACTTGACACCTGGATCAAGATGCCCCTACCCGGGGTGCCGCTTGGATAAAAAGGGTGGGAAATTGAAAGCAGTAGGGGAGTGGGGGGAGGGAGGGGGGGAAGGGCGGGGGGGGGAGCGGGAGTCAGGAATTCTATCTACAGTACCCCTCAAGCCGAATTTAAAACAACCAGAATGCCACTAGGGTGTCTCAACTGCAGTTCAAGGTAAGTGAATGCCTGCTCGAACCCAACAAGCCTGAACGCCCCCGAGCTTTGAAGGGAACCTAAACCCTAAACCCTGAACCCTGAACCCTGAACCCTGAACCCTGAACCCTAAACCCCAAACCCAAACCCTACGCTTCAGCTAAGGATGCCGGCTTGTAGTATGCGAAGATTCTCGCCTGCTTCCCCACGGCGACGCGTGTTTGGGGGGGGGAGGCGGGGCTGGTCTGGGGTTTAGGGTTTAGGGTTTAGGGTTTAGGGTTTAGGGTTTAGGGTTTAGGGTTTAGGGTTTAGGGTTTAGGGTTTAGGGTTTAGGGTTTAGGGTTTAGGGTTTAGGTGTTAGGGTTTAGGGTTTTAGGGTTTAGGGTTTCGGGTTTCGGGTTTCGGGTTTCGGGTTTAGGGCTTAATGTTAACCTAGTATTACTAAAGCCCCTAACATTAAAGTACGCCAGGTGTCCCGGCCGCAATAATAAAGCCCTGGAAATAAAGTACGCCAGTCGGGGCTTGTTTTTTTTTGGGGGGGTCCGTTTTTCTTTGTTTGATCCTCTCTGATTCTCTCTGATCCTTTCTGATCCTCTCTGATTCTCTCTGATCCTCTCTAATTCTCTCTAAGGAAAGGAATCCTGAGTGATTCTCTCTGATCCTCTCTAATTCTCTCTAAGGAAAGGAATCCTTATTCAAAGGGGCCTCACTCTATTTGGGGGGGTTTGATTGAAGGGGGGGGGGGGGGGGCGGGGGGGGGTTTATTATTACTAGGTCAACATTAGGGGCCCTGATGTCCTTAAACCGAACCCTCACTGCCCTCGAGCCCCGCCACACGCCCTAAAACCCTAAACCCTAACACCTAAACCCTGAATCCTAAACCCTAAACCCTAAACCCTTAACCCTTAACCCTTAACCCTAACCCTAAACCCTAGCTCTTGAAGGCTCACTAGACCACCACTCATCCAAATACACTTAACTGGTTTGAATCCTAAGCCCTAAGACCTTAAACTCCTTCAAACGCTATAACCCCGAAAACGTCTCCAAACATCTCCAACCCCTCCATCTCTCTAAACATCTCTAAACCGTAAAAGCCCTCTAAACCCTAAACCCGCAAAAGCAACCCTAAACCCTAAATCCTAAACCCTAAACCCCAAAATCCCCAAAAAGCCCTCAAGCAGGCACCCCCCTCAGGCGCACCCTCCTCAGGCTCAAGGGACCCATCCCAGGCCTCCGCCTCCGCCAGGCCCCAGCCAGCGAGCACCGCCTCTGCAAGGTTTAGGGTTTAGGGTTTAGGGTTTAGGGTTTAGGGTTTAGGGTTTAGGGTTTAGGGTTTAGGGTTTCGGGCTTAGGGTTTCGGGCTTAGGGTTAGAAGTTAGGGTCTTCGGGAACCCTCAACAAGCATCCGTGCCCTAAACCCTCAACCCTAAACCGTAAACCCAAGCCTCTCACCCCAAGTCCCACTCATCCCCCTGCACACCATTGCCTCCGGATCCTCCTGCGGAAGGGCCACATTGAGTAGCCAGGCCTTGCCGGCCATAAACCCTAAGCCCTAGATCAAAAGGGTTCAGGTTTACTAAAGCCTAAACCCTAAACCCTAAACCCAAACCCTTGTCCCTAAACCCTAAACCCTAAACCCTGAACCTAAACCGTAATGTTTGATCAACTGTACTGTCTCCCAGCCTCATCAACCCTCAAAAAACCCTAAAAGCTATTCTTGGGGTTGGGAACCCTTTTTCAAGATTCTCTACGGGAAGATACGGGAAATATTTGGAGTATATTCAAGGAACCTCTTAGCGGAACATCCTTGGGGGTCCAAGTTTGTCTCCCTTGACCCGCAACCCTAAACCCTAAACCCTAAACCCTAAACCCTAAACCCTAAACCCTAAACCCTAAAACCCTAAGCCCTATCCAAAAAATCCCGTTAGGTGCCTTGATGGTGTTGAAGAGGACATGCACCTCCGTGGCCTCTGAGAGGTCGGACTCGAGGGGCGCCTGGCGGAGGGTTTAGGGTTTAGGGTTTAGGGTTTAGGGTTTAGGGTTTAGGGTTTAGGGTTTAAGGTTTCGGCTTTAGGGTTTAGGGTTTAGGGTTTTGGGTTTAGGGTTTAGGGTTTTGGGTTAGGGTTTATTGCCAGTTGAGGGAACCTTCTTGTCACGCAGACTGGGGGTGCCATCGCGCGCCAAGCACCTGACGCTAACCCCTCAAATCCACGCCCCGAAGTGCGACTTGTTTCCTAAACCCCTGACCCTAAACCCTAAACCCCAAACCCTAAACCCTAAGCCCTAAACAATAAACCCTAAACCCTAAACCCTAAACCCTAAACCCTAAACCCACTAAACCCTAAACCCTAAACCCTAACCCTGAAGTTCTCCGATGTCCCGTTCTCCTTCATCGAGCGCTCCAGATGCAGAAGCAACATCTTCAGGGCCATGGTTGGGCCTGAGCTAGTTGAGAAAGTTACCTAAGCAAGTAGGGTTTAGGGTTTAGGGTTTAGGGTTTGGGGTTTGGGGTTTAGGGTTCAGGGTTTGGGGTTTGGGGTTTAGGGTTTAGGGTGGGCATGGTATAAGGCCCTGTGACCACTAAAGGGGAAGCGTTGTCGACTGGCTGGTGGCGGCCAGACGAAGTCAAAGTCACTTCACGAAGCTCCGAGTGGAGCCTAGGGTTTAGGGTTCAGGGTTCAGGGTTTAGGGTTCAGGGTTTAGGGTTTAGAGGAGAAGGACTTCTCCTTTTTTGTAGCTTATGTAACTCGAATACAACTTTGCTGGTTTGTGGTTTATAGGGTTTAGGGTTTTAAGTTTAAGGCTTTGAGGTGGTAAATGGTACTGTCGCAGCTCATCAGGGGATTGCAAGGGAGTCCTATTTAACCCTAAACCCTAAACCCTAAACCCTAAACCCTAAACCCTAAACCCTAAACCCTAAACCCTAAACCCTAAACCTAAACCCTAAACCCTAAATCCCAAACCCTAAACCCTAAACCCCTAACCCTAAACCCTAAACCTATCTCACGGTCACCTTGATGGCTTAGGTCTTTAAGACTCTTTGGGCAGGTTGTCGGCCCAGGGCTTATGAGGCTGCGCAATTGCCAATCTTCGGACGCATACGCTACTTTACAGGGTTTAGGGTTTAGGGTTTAGGGTTTAGGGTTTAGGGTCTTCCTACAAAGTGCTGAAACTGCAGCCGGTCTTCTTTGCCTCTCTCGGCGGGTCTGTGCTTTGCGGAGCACGTTCACTCATACGCACGGCAGGTCATGGTGAAGGCTTCCTCAAGCACGAATGCGGCAGGGGTCCGGCTTAGCTCAAAACCTATGAGGCGTTCTCTGGAAAGCCTACTTGGAGGTTCACAGTGCTTATGAGCCAATTGTAACTGTACTTATACCCCACTTATAAGCCCCTTAAGTGGCCTAGTATGGTTATGGGTACAGTTATAGTTGGTTAATCAGTACCATGAACCTCCAAGTAGACTGCTGTCTGAACGAACTCCTATGCGCCAGCCCCGTAAGCAACAGCAATTTTGCCCGGACAATCCTGACGCTTTTTGAAATCTCTTGATTGGGATGTTCCCCGTTATACTAACAGCCCTTCATGGGGATTATAGTACCCCCCTATTCTAATCAGCCGTTTAAGGCCTGTGAGTATAAGGGGGACATCCCACTCTCTTGACTTGGCGTAAACACCCGTGGGGCGCTCACACGCTTGGGGCCTTCCGGTGTTAAACTGATCAATTCTCCAAGGGTAGTTACATGGTCCCTTAGTATGGGCCTGAAGTACCCCTCATACCCCATACAACCAGAAGCCTTTAAAGGAAGGTACGCGACCATATCAAGGGCCCATGAGACTACCCTGCAAAATTCGGGACTCCAGGACGATATTTCATCGACAGCCCTGCTAGCAGACTGGCGCTGCATATCTCGGCTCACCCAATCAACCAGGGCCACACAGAAATCGGCAAACCCTATTGAACCCTAAACCCAAAATGGTGGCTTACATGTGAAGATCTCTTTGGACTGACCTGAGTTCGGGCAGCCTGTTTCAGCCACAGCCACCCCCTGTGAGTGTGTGAAGCTGGGGACCCTGGGGCCTGCAACACAACTTGCTACTATGATTTGCTTCAGGACCCCCCCCCCCCCCCAAGAAAAAAATCAAAAAACACACATAAATACAAATATATAAATATCTACATATATAATCACCAAAAAATACCCTTATAGGGAAGATCTGTTTTTTTTTTTTGGTGTGTGTTTGTGTGGGGGGGGGGGGGGGGGAGGGGTTCTTAAGCAAATAGCAGGCAAGTGTTCACGAAAGACACGGAGGCTCGGCAATCGGGTTTTCAGAGCTGTCGGCTCTAGAGCCAAGTTCCTGCAAACCAAGTAGGTTCGTTAGTAGATGTAGCGGTTGAAGTTTTTGGGATTTGGCTTCGCTGATCGCGTGAATTCATGTTCAGTAGCCGCGCGGCCTACTCGCAGAGTATGTGGTTGATGATGGGCTATGAGGACCTACGCGCCAAGCCCTCAGGAAGATCCACCCGCAGCTGTTTTGGTTGGTAGGGTATTGGGCGTTCTGCTATGTGCCGACCCTAAACCCTGAACCCTGAACCCTAATTAAACCCTAAACCCTAAACCTCTTAGAATCTTGCACCACATTCATCCGCAAGTGTTTCGAATCTGCGGTATCTACCGCGCGCGATCATGATATACACCCGACAACCTACGCGGCCCGACGCGGGCCATACTACACAAACGTGCCTGTGCGGAACCTGTGCAAACCTCGGCCCTGCCAGGCCAAAATGCGGTCCTATCGACTTCCAACCATCGCGTTTCTACATGGGTTTAGGGCTTGGGGTTTAGGGCTTAGGGCTTATGCTCTTTCATGTAGAAAAAAGAAACGGCTGCTCTCAAGTCCTATAGGACCCTAAACCCTAAACCCTGAACCCTAAACCCTAAACCCTAAACCCTAAACCCTAGAGGTTGCAATGGGTGGCCTCTGACGTGTGCAGCCGGAAGAGGAGAGGATCTGCTCTGCATCGCTGCATTCATCAGTGCTTCACTCGAGTCCAACGCAAAAAAACCTGCAACATGACACACTCCCACAGGGACCCAAAGAGCGCCATACCCCTTTCATATTAAGGAATATACCTTATAACCCTAACCCTAAACCCTATACCCTATAACTATAACTTAAGGATCCCTATCTGGTTTCAGGAGTATCCCTTATCTCAGGGGCATTCGGCTCTCTGGGGAGGTTCCGAGCGGCAGGGGAGGTTCTAGGCTTTCAGGGCACTGGCTAGAACCGGGAGGAACCTAGAAATCAAAAAAAGTGCCCTTTTTGGTCTAACAAGGGGATTATAAAGGAACTCCAACCCTACAAAAAGGAAAAAAGGGCCTACTCCCGGTCCTGTCAGGCCGTTTCGGAGTCTGATTGGCCAGTTCTAGAGCCATCCTTGGACCTTAAACCCTAAACCCTAAACCCCAAACCCTAAATCCTAAACCCTACACACTAAACCCTAAACCCTAAACCCTAAACCCTAGCGATCTTGTAGATTTCGGTCTGCTCCTGCAGAAGGTGGGAGTGTAGATGCGTTTCGACAGGTGCTCCCAGCAGTCTTAGGGCTACTCCATGGTCCCTTAATAGGGAAGCCCTAAATAAGGAATTGTCCTTAAAGCATATAGGGTTTAGGGTTTAGGGTTTAGGGTTTAGGGTTTAGGGACCCTTCGTATGATTTAAGGTATGTTCCTAAACTAAGGGGTATTGGGCTCTTTGGGTAGGGGAACCCTTATATTCAATATCTACTCCAGAAAACCCAAGGGCCCATACTAGAGAACCCTGCAAAGAAGGTAAGGGACCATATTATAAGCGACCATGCAACTTCCCTTAGACACAAAGAATTCAAACAACTGGGCAGTTCTCGAAATCAGGGTCCATTTTGTGGTCCTCTTTCATTCTGGTACGGCACCCTTATACTAGGCCCTAGAAAGGGACCACAATTTAGAGAACTACCCAAATCCTAACTACTACTACTTGGAGGTTCATGGTACTTGTTATAAAACCCTTATAAGCCCCTTAAGTGACCTCATATGGTTATAAGTACAGTTATAAGTACAGTCAAATGTCCAGTTCTAAGTACAGTGATAATGCATCACGAAGTACAATGAACCTCCTAACTAGGGTCTGAAGCGGTGAGGCGACCCTGCCCAGACCCTATCCGCGTCCGCAGTGGGGATGCTTGCACACTGGGGATATGTTCAGCTTAGGGTTTAGGGTTTAGGGTTTAGGGTTTAGGGTTTAGGGGCTGAGAGTTTAGGCTAAACCTTGCTAGGCTGACGCACCCTAGTCCCCAGCGGCAGAATGGAAGACTGTCAATACCAGGGCATCCTGCATTTGCAGCCTGCTTGCAGCCATTTAAACATCGCCCCTGTGTCGCGGCCCGTGGGCCCCCACCACGCATTGTCTTAAAGAGGCTATACTCTAAACCCTAAACCCTAAACCCTAAACCCTAAACCCTAAACCCTAAACCCTAAACCCTAAACCCTAAACCCTAAACCCTAACCCTAAACCCTAAGCCCTATAAGAATGATAGCGCAGTGCTTCTCCCGAAGGTCGGCGTGGGGGGTGGGAAGCGCGGGCACGGGGGGTGCAGTCTGTTCTTTGAGGGCTCCCTTCTTGAGCAGTAAGGTGGTGCAAGGTAGGGTTTGGGTTTAGGGTTTAGGGTTTAGGGTTTAGGGTTTAGGGTTTAGGGTTTAGGGTTTAGGGTTTAGGGTTTAGGGTTTAGGGTTTAGGGTTTAGGGATCCTTCGTATGATTTAAGGTATGTTCCTAAACTAAGGGGTATTGGGCTCTTTGGGTAGGGGAACCCTTATATTCAATATCTACTCCAGAAAACCCAAGGGCCCATACTAGAGAACCCTGCAAAGAAGGTAAGGGACCATATTATAAGCGACCATGCAACTTCCCTTAGACAAAAAGAATTCAAACAACTGGGCAGTTCTCGAAATTAGGGTCCATTTTGTGGTCCTCTTTCATTCTGGTACGGCACCCTTATACTAGGCCCTAGAAAGGGACCACAATTTAGAGAACTACCCAAATCCTAACTACTACTACTTGGAGGTTCATGGTACCTGTTATAAAACCCTTATAAGCCCCTTAAGTGATCTCATATGGTTATAAGTACAGTTATAAGTACAGTCAAATGTCCAGTTCTAAGTACAGTGATAATGCATCACGAAGTACCATGAACCTCCTAACTAGGGTCTGAAGCGGTGAGGCGACCCTGCCCAGACCCTATCTGCGTCCGCAGTGGGGATGCTTGCACACTGGGGATATGTACAGATTCGGGTTTAGGGTTTAGGGTTTAGGGTTTGGGGTTTAGGGTTTAGGGTTTAGGGCTGAGAGTTTAGGCTAAACCTTGCTAGGCTGACGCACCCTAGTCCCCAGCGGCGGAATGGAAGACTGTCAATACCAGGGCATCCTGCAATTTGCAGCCATTTAAACATCGCCCCTGTGTCGCGGCCCGTGGGCCCCCACCACGCATTGTCTTAAAGAGGCTATACTCTAAACCCTAAACCCTGAACCCTAGACCCTAAACCCTATAAGAATTATGGCGCAGTGCTTCTCCCGAAGGTCGGCGTGGGGGGTGGGGAAGCGCGGGCACGGGGGGTGCAGTCTGTTGTTTGAGGGCTCCCTTCTTGAGCAGTAAGGTGGTGCAAGGTAGGGTTAGGGCTTAGGGCTTAGGGCTTAGGCTTAGGGCTTAGGGCTTAGGGCTTAGGGCTTAGGGCTTAGGGCTTAGGGCTTAGGGCTTAGGGCTTAGGGCTTAGGGCTTAGGGTTTAGGGTTTGGGGTTCAGGGTTTAGGGTTTAGGGTTTATGGTTTAGGGTTTCGGTTTCGGGCTTAGGGTTTCGGATTTAGGGTTTCGGGTTTCGGGTTTAGGGTTTCGGGTTTAGGTTGTAGGTTTCCAATGGCTCAAAATGTAGTTCCATACGTTCCCTTGCAAGAAGACCCTATGCGTACGAAAACCGAAAGGAACTGCAATTGAGCCTTAAGGCATATACTGTTCCTCAGGCCTTCCTTCCCCAAACCCTAAACCCTAAACCCTAAACCCTAAACCCTAAACCCTAAACCCTAAACCCTAAACCCTAAACCCTAAACCCTAAACCCTAAACCCAAACCCTAAACCCTGAACCCTGAACCCTGAACCCTGAACCCTGAACCCTGAACCCTAAACCCTAAACCCTAACCCACCCCCCCCCCCCCTCCCCCTCCCTCCACCCCTCCTCCTCCTCGTGCCAGATCCGGAGGACAGCTCTGATGCCGTACCGCCGCCGGGATCTCCCGATTTGGCGCCAGAAAGGTTCGACAGTAGCAGATCTCGTCCTCAGGAGTACAGGGAAATGGAGGGGGCTTTCAGGCTATAGTATATGTACACATATATGCTCTTCTCTATAATGTATATTTAAATAAATATATATATATATATATATATATTTATTTCATGGATATGTCGTTTTAGTCTATATACGACTATAAATGTTCCACGGCTTCTTCTCTCCGTGCTCCCCCACCTCCTCCCCCCTCCCCCTCCCCCCTCCCCGGAAGATCACCTTTTCTAAGCCCTTATATAACCTAACACGCTTGGGGCAGTGAGGGGAGTGGGCAGGGCATTCTCCTGGGAGGCGTTGAGGGTTTAGGCTTCAGAGTTTGGAGATTCGGGCTTAGGGTTTGGCATGCACGGCAATCGAGACCCCCGATGACCCCGAGACCCCACCAAAACCACCGATTCGGGTCTGAATTTCTGGGGGGTGTAAAGAGGAACTCTGCTATTTTTTTTTCGGGGGGGGGGGGGGTGGTAATACGAAAAGATCTCCTATGCTGGGGAAATCCTCGAATTCGGGGCACTCATAGTTCGAAAGGTTTTATTTTTTGTTGGGGGGGGGGGGGGGGGGGGGGTAATTATATAATGATATGGTACAAGCACAATGGGACAGGGAACACTATCAGTACTTACTCCGAGCTCCCCCCCGTTTAATACTCATGTTGAGCTGAGTGTCCATCGGAGATGTTCTCCAAAGGGGGGGGCAAAGCTTCGCACAAAACAATTCCGAAGCTCAGGCTGAGCCAGAAAAGCAAGCAAAACACAGGCATGGCCGGTCTTCCATCAAGGAGTTATTGGGCAACGAGGGTCTATAGGGTTTAGGGTTTAAGGTTTAGGGTTTAGGGTATCTGGGGGATTGGGAGGAAGACGTGCAGCTTAGGGTGCTTCAGGGTACGCTCAAGATTCCGCGGGCCCGCAGCGACGGTGAAACCTGGCCAAGAAGACACCGAGCCGATGGCAAAAGCGTACAAGCTGCTGGAGAACCTGGGAACACAAGGGGTTTAGGGTTTAGGGTTTAGGGTTTAGGGTTTAGGGTTTAGGGATTACCTCATATCTCCTAAGCAACAACATGTCGGCATTGGGCCTCTATCAACGGGCTCGCATACCCCACGCCTGTGAAGGTGTATAGGCTATGGACGTTAAACTCTCTTGGGGCTCGTTCAGTCCTCAACCTTGGGGACGACATGAACCCTCAAATTGGGGTCATATACCCTACATTCCAAAACTTTCTATTAAGGTATATGCACCACAAACCCTTGTAGGGTTCATATACCTTAATAGGAATTATAGTAATGTAGGGTATATGACCCCCAATTTCAGGGTTCATGTCGTCCCAAGGAAAGTCCTCTTTCGGTGAGAAGGGTCGAGAATTAAAGGAACCAGGTGCAGAAAATCTCAAGCTACTGATGCCGGTGCAGCTGAGGCTGTAGGATTGAGAGTTCAGGAGGTTTTTTAAGCTCCTAAACCCTAACCCTGAACCCTAAACCCTAAACCCTAAACCCTAAACCCTAAACCCTAAACCCTAAACCCTAAACCCTGAACCCTGAACCCTGAACCCTATACCCTAAACCGAAACCTCGGATCGAGGCTGACACCCCCAGGTCGTTCACTGTCTTGGCCACAATCTCCTGCATGAGGAGTCCCCCCCCCCACGTCACCTTACGAGTTCCCGGTAGAGATTTGGGGGATGAGGTGCCCAAGGCTGTAGGGTTTAGGTCTAGGATTTAGGGTTTAGGTTTAGGGTTTAGGGTTTGGGGTTTGGGGTTTAGGGTTTAGGGTTTAGGGTTTAGGGTTTAGGGTTTAGGGTCTAGGGACCTTGCATTGTGTATGGGGGATATAAGGTACGTGTGCTTCCCGAGTTCCCTACGAAGAGCTCGTAAGCGGGATGCCCACACACAGTTTTCTTTGGGATGTGCGCGGCCCTAAACCCTAAACCCTAAACCCTAAACCCTAAACCCTAAACCCTAAGCCCTAAACCCTAAGCCCTAAACCCGAAACGGCCCTAAACCCTAAACTCTCAACCCCTCATGAAGCTCGTGACGATGGAGACTTTTTCTGCAAGAGGGTGGTGAACTCATGCGCTGGGGAAGCGGAAGACACGCAGAATCCAAAACCGATTTTTTGCAGCATGAGCTCGTTGAACCCTAAGAACCGCAACTTGAAAACCCCAAATACCCAAAAAAGACCCAAAACCCTCAAAACCCTCGACGCCCCCAAACCCCTAAAAAACACAGACCCCTAGACCCCCCCCCCCCCCCCCCCCCCCGCCCCCACCCCCCGCCCCCACCCCCCCCCCACCCCTAGACTCCCCCCGCCCCCCCCCCCCCCCCCCCAAAAAAAAAAAAAAAAAAAACGCAACCGCCATGGCCTCTGGCCCCGTAGTATGGGCCCTTAAATGGGGGACCCTATATGTATGCCCCTGATAACCTCTAAACCCTAAACCCTAAACCCTAAACCCTAAACACCCAAGGGCCGGTACTTCAGCAGACTGTAGGTAAGGGGCCATGGTTTTATGCGGCCCATGACACTTCCCATAGATACCCTGGCATGCCAAGCTCACCATGCAGCATCGTTACCTTCAGGGGTTTAGGGTTTAGGGTTTAGGGTTTAGGGTTTAGGGTTTAGGGTTTAGGGTTTAGGGTTTAGGGTTTAGGGTTTAGGGTTTAGGGTTTAGGGCAAACGCTCTGAAGTATGGGCCCTTGCATTTTGTGGGGTAGCTTTGAGGGGCGCTTTTCAAGGTTCCCTCAACTCTAAACCCTAAACCCTAAACCCTAACCCTAAACCCTAAACCCGAAACCCGAAGCCCCAATCCAGGGCCCGAATAAGGGGCCTGCCTAGGTTCATTCTGCATCGCAAGTCTGGTAGTCTGGTAGGGCTTTCGTGAGTCTAGGGTTCAGGGATTTTGGTGTTTATGATTATGATTATTATTATTGTTATTATTATTACTATTATTACTATTTTCTTATTATTGTTATTGTTATTAGTTTTTGTTTTTTGTTTGTTTTTTTGGGGGGGTTAGGGATTTCAGTGTTTTACGTTTTTAGGGTTTTGGGAGAGCTTAGGGCGTTTAGGTTTTGAGCTGTTTTTGGTGCTGCTGGGTTTAGGCTGCTTGCCAAACATGGCCGGTGTGTTCGCGAACCAAGGGTCTCGCAGGCCAGGGCTAGGGGGTAAGGTTCTCGGAGTTCTGGGTAGGGATTCGAAGAATACACTTTGTAGAGTTTAGGACGTTCTGGGGTTTAGGGATTTTCGGGGACAGATGCAAAAAGCAGGCGCGGGCTGAAGAGGACTTATGAACCGTTAACAACCACACTAGCACACAGACCTTTTGAACTGCTGTCGCTGGTCTGAGCTTGGCTGGGAAAGGGGCTGCGAATGCAGCACTGTCATCTTCCTGCATGCACACATGCAAGGCTGTCTTGAATAGGCTTCTACTCTTGACACCCCTCCACAGGAGGAACTGGCCAGGTACCTTGGCCTGTTGCTACTGGACCTGCCTATTCATGCTGTCTCACTCCCAGCTTCGGCTCACTGTTCCCAGGAGTCACGCAGTTGCCAGCCCGTCTCACGTAGAGGGTCACTGGCCTTCAACCTAGGTCGAGATCCACTCAGACCTTCCAGTTGGCGATCCACTTCGAAGTCTCTTCACGAGTCCGAAGATTCTCATACTGAATTCGGCATTGGGCTCGATGACGATGGATGTAGAGCACATACCTCAGCTGCTTGGTGCTTGGCCGGTCCGACAGCGATTCATCTCCACCATCGAACTTGTGCAGAAGTCGCTCCATCAGGTCTTGCTTCAACCCTGTCACCTGGAGCCCTTCCACTCGTAGGCCACTCTTGAGTTCTTCCACCGTGAGCAGGCTCAAGGTATCTCTCACCACTCTGACTCGATCGTCGACACCAGTTCTGGCGTCACCACGGAAACTCATCCTGTCACTGTCACTCTGTCCAGCAGGGGATCTCAGCACGGAGGTTCCCTCGGGGACAGATGGCATCCGTGTTGTAGGAACCTCTGCACTGTGTTGAGCCTCCTCAGCACCGCTGCCACGAGGAGTGTCACGACGACTGAGTGCCATGGCTGCACTGGACTGCGCTACACTGGGCCTATTGCCCCTTCCACACAACCAGTGCCAACCTTTCAAAAGCACTTCAACTCCCTTGTAGCTGGCAAACAGCAACCCAACCAAGGCCAACAGGTGAACCAACCCTAAGTAAAGGTTCAACCACCAGACCTCTTCACTCTGAACTGGAGCTGCTTGGACTTTCTCCAAACAGCAGCTGACCACAGCTGCCACGATGCCCCTTTCCAAGGGCAGCTGCTTCATCAGCGAGTCCATTCTGGCTGCTTCTAAAGCCTTCGTGCCAAGATCCGAGATGTTCATGAGCGTATCCACTTTGCCTATGGAAAGTTCTTTGTTTCGAACTGCTTGCTGTATCCACATCTCCTTCAGGGATAAGTGCTTGACTTTTCCACACCCTACCCTCTGTGCCATCGACCTGGCGGCCGAGCTATCGCTCAGCACTCGGTGCTCGACCTTCCAACCAAAGTGTCGGAGGATCTCTGTTGTAAGCTTTCCTTCTGCTGCTGTCTTGACCATGGCATAGAACTCGGCCTCGCCCGACGATAGGGCCACGAGACTTTGTCGACCACAACTCGTGTCTAGGAGGTGCTTCCCAAACCTCTGATACGTGGAACTCATAGACCTTCTGGTTCTGCGATCTGTTGCCCAGTCTGAGTCTGAAAAGGACTCTAGCTGCGCAGGTGCTTCTTGCAATTCGAAGTGCCATTTCTCGACGGGGTACTTGGCAATGTACTTTCCGACGCGCTTCAGCCTTAGCCAATGAATCTCCAAGGGCTTGCTCATCCCTTCAGCCAGTTCACTTGCTGCGTACTGCAACGAGGGACGGTCGACTGCCATGTAAAGGATGGTGCCAGTCACTCGTCTGAAGACCTCGGCCCTCTCACGGCTGAGCTCCTTCTCCACTTCTCTGTTTCCCACGCCTGTGGCCTTCGAAGCAGGAGTGTCAACTCCTTTGCACCCTTTTAGCTCGAGTTCCTCGATGACTTGTGGGGCAAACTTGGGGTCGCATTCCCAGGTAAATCCTGAGCCTGTCCACTTGATCAGGCGCCCAAGATGGCGTCCTTCTGAGACTTCCCCTCCATGAGCTGGGTCACCGATTCTCGGTAGCACTTTCACCTCGTAGTTCTCCTCCATGATCTTGTCCAGCATGTCGAGAGCTTCTCTTTCTCCACTCGCCAGGAAATCGTCACCGTGGCACGACAAGCATAGATCATGCTCTTTCAAGTAGTAGGTGTTGGGGCACAACAGCAGCTCGTCGAAGTTGTGTCTTGTTTTCACCTCACGGATCTTCACTCCCCATTGCCTAGAGGCTTCCCGGGTTCCGTTCATCGCCTTGTGCAACTCCCAGATGATGTTGGGAGTTCCTTCTGACGCCGGGGGTATTACCCCAATCTTTTCGCTGTTGTCGGCGTGGAAGAAGGCCACGCTCACATCATATCTTCCGATCAGCTTCTTGCTCTTGCTCTCACCGGGCCTCGCTGTGGCTGCGTGCGAAATCACAGCTCGATGCACTCGAATGGGAGGCGTTCCCATCGATACATCTTCTCGCTTGTAAGTGTTCACTTCCTGAGCGACCAAGCGACTCCTGACTCCAGGCTTCCCTTCGATCTCCTTCTCGGTGTCGATCCACCTGGATTTCACCAGTCTGAGCCCCTTCGCCTTGGCTTCATCATATGTGATGTCGCCTTTGACTCCAAAGGACTCCATCTTGGTCATCTCTTTCATCCTCCCGATCTTCACCTTCTCGGGGTCCAGCAACTTTCCAGTCTTCTCATCGTAGACCGGTTTCTCGAGCTCCTTCGCTGCTGATGCGATCATTCTGTCACTGATCACCATGGCCGCCACGTGTGCATTGTTGGCAATCCTGCCACCATTTCTTCTTCAACCTCCTCCGGTTTGCCTTCCGCTTCACGCTTTCTGCTAGGGGACCTTGGGCTGTCTGAGGCCCGAGCAGGTTCCGAGGTCCTGGCCTCCTTGAGGGGGCTGTCGCTAAGGTCCAACCCACCTCGCTTTCTTTCACTCGGGGCGCCAGAACCGGCAGCCACCGAGCCAGACCCAGAGGCGCGACTACCCGCGGCCTCTGAACTTGCCTGCTTATCCGAGGGGCCAGGGCCGGCACCCATCGGATCATCCCCTCCATTGCTTGATGGCTCAACTGTGTCGTCCCCGGGCGCCGTTTCCGCAACCACAGGTTCCCTGCACAGCTTTTCAAACCTGGCTCTGCACGTGGCATTGTGCTTGACTGGGGCGTCACCGAAAAAAAGGTATCGCACCCAGGGCAGCCTGGTGTCCTACCATGCTTGATCTGTCTTTCAACCGTGATGTACACACCACGAGGTTTAGGCACTACACCCTCCAACCTTCCAGCTGGCAAGGGTCTTCCCGGAGCATCGGGGGTCCTTTCTGGCGTGCCTCGAGGCTGCCAAGGTGTGCCTACCATCCTCAGAACAAACGTGGGGTCAAAGCGCTTGGCCTCAACTCGCCTACGAACCGAGCGACACCTCTGGATGCCGTTGGCTGTTGCCACGAAGTGCTCATCGTTGCTCAAACTTTTGCCTAGCCAAACCCCACATGACCAACGATCCTCAAGCTTTCTTAAGTTCTGATTCGAAATACGGAACAGAACGACCTCTCCAAACTCAACAACTTCGCCCTTGTAGGTCCTACCCCGAAGCCTCTCGTAGGCTGTACGACCGTCATGCTTGATGCCATACCTTGTACAAAGCCATCCTGCGTGACGAACCATCCAAGGAAACACGAGCGAGTCCTCTGTGACCTTAATGGTGGGGTACCTTTGTTCAAAGGCTACCTTAAGGGTCCTGACTTGGTTGCTAAGTTCCAGCACAGCTCGCTCAGCTGCACCGTTGGCCTTGTGGTCTCCTTTGGGCACTGGTTGACTGCTTGCTTTCTTGGGGTACCTCTTAACAAGTTCTTCACCTAAACTTTTGATAGCTGGCTCAGTATCGCTAACAACTATCATGTCTGGGTGACCACAGAACTTCATCCCTTCTAGCGCAAAAGCCATGGAATACGGATCCCCGGTGCCCTTGCTGTTAGCTACACCCGTAAACAGAGCCCCTGACTTTTGGTCCCTGCAAACCAAAACGGCCTTGGCACCAGCTTTGGCCTCGAGGATGTCCTTGGCGTCAGTGGAAGCTGCTTCCTGGGACAAGGCTTTCGTGAAGAAGCAGTAGTCGATACAGTACCTTGCTACGTCCTCTTTCTTTTCTTCTTGGCGCCTTTGATGGAAGTCTTTGGTGCCCTTCCCCACCACGCAAGACTCACACCAACTCCGAAATGGAAGGTGTGTTAACTCGTGTTCAGCACGCATCTCAGCACTGACACTCGGGGGTACCTTCTTGTGCTTAGCCTTACGCCCGGCCTCTCCTTCAGGTTCAGGCGGCTCTTCCAGGGGAGCGTCGCCAAGAGGCCTCGCATCCACCTGGGCAGGTGGGGCGCTGTCAGCTACCTCCACTCCCGGGGCGCTATGCGCTACCTCCGGTCTGGCTTCCCGAGCTGTTGGAGCTGCGATCCTATGCCTTTCAGGGTTCTGGGGCTTACCCATAGTCGCTTCCAACCAGTAGACACCTTTATCCTTCACTAAAGGAACTTTTGGGACTTCCTTCAAAGCTTTCTTGAGTTGCTCACCACCACAGCGACCTACGAGGAATTGGTGCGAGGGCCCTACCACCAACCAGGTTCCCTTCTGACTGGCTTCTGACATGGAGATAACAGGAAACTGGACGCTGTTGCTTTCCCTGTAGTTAAACTCAACTGGCACATCCCCATGCTTGAGCGACGAAGTCTTGCACTTACCCAATTCCAAGGCTTCTCCCGTGACCGTGTTCATGCGGACCCTGTCACCTGCAACCTCTTGTTGTCAAAGCCAACCGGAGCCAAACCACCCCCAGCCCCCGTGTCTACAAGGATCCTACAGTGGGTTTCAGGGTTTGCTACAGTTGCAACACACAAGGTTGAGGCTGCTAGGCCTTCACTTTCGGGCTCCTCTTG
This sequence comes from Symbiodinium natans, assembly GCA_905221605.1. Classification (NCBI taxonomy): domain Eukaryota; class Dinophyceae; order Suessiales; family Symbiodiniaceae; genus Symbiodinium; species Symbiodinium natans. The sequence goes on from CAJNDS010002420.1 coordinate 67,293, forward strand.
GGTTTCCGGGGCTGCTGCAGCCGTCCTACCTTTGTTCTCGGCCTTTTTCAAGTCCGCGGCTCGCTTCCTGCACTCGGCCTTTGTGTGGCCGGGTTTCTGACAGTAGAAGCACGGGCCCTTCTTCTTGTCGCCCTTGCCTCCTTTGTCTCCATCCTTCTTTCCGCCAGCGTCCTTGCCGGTGCTCTTGCCCTTGTCGCCTTTTCCATCACCCTTGGCGCCCTTCGGGGAACCCTTATGCGGCTTCTTTGGTAGGCCTCCTACGTCCATCGGTTGAGGCGTGCTTTGCAAGTACTTCTGCGTGCGGGCAATCTCCATGATCTCCGCTCTCATCTTCTTCCAGGTGTCAAGCCTGGATGAGTGCCTAATGAGGTGCTCCTTGACCGTCTGGTCTTCCACTCCCAGAATGACAATCCCGATGACGGTTTCGTCGTCCACGTCCTTCCCAGACTGCTTCTCGTACTCCCTCACCTTGCGCTCAAAGGACTCGATGCAACTGACCAAATCCCCTTCGAACTTGTAGCGCAGGATCTCCAGGAGCAGACCCACATATCTGGAGTTGAGCTTCGGGTTGTACTCCAAGTAGAGCTGCCGATAGGCCTCGACACCTTCATTGTCCCCACAGTTGTGCAGCTTGTCCAGCGCACGTCCCCGGCAGAGCATCACCAGGACGTAGTAGAGCTGAGTCGACAGCCCTTGCTCCTCCTCAGTGAGAAGTCGGTTCCAAAGTTGGATTTCCGACGACTCGGCCTTCTGGAGTAAGGCTTGGTACCTCCTGTCCATCGCCCCCATGTAGCTCCGAAGGATGAAGACCCAGTCGTTGAAGGTTGCTGGATCTCCTTTAAACACCTCAGGCTTTCCGAGCCCTCTTGTGTCCACCAAGGGGAGCAGCCCAAAGACACCTCCCTGACCCGGCGCTGTAGCAGCAACCTGGGCCGGTGGGCTCACTGGTGCCTGAGCCACACTTGAACTGGCGGCCTGAGCTTCCCGTAGCTCCTGCAGCTGCTGGCCTTGCACCAGCATCTGCTGTTGCATTGCAGCCATGGCTTCACCTGACTGCTGCAACTGTGCCCGGAGCTCCTGGATCAAAGCCTCCATGGCGACCACCAAGAGAACGGTGATCACCGTCAGGATCCGACTCCTCGTCACCCTGGCCTTCGTCGTCCGCCTCGTCCTCGGTGAGAAGTGGCTGCCGCTTCTTTCTTCTATTCTTCTTTTCCTTCTTCTCCTCTTTCCTCAGACGAAGCGCACGGATCTGCCTCTTCACAGCCCGACTGGCTGCAAGGAGAGTTGGCTCACGCTGCTTCTTTGTTCGCTCGTCGCAAGTGTCGCAAGCCTCCGCAAACTCCCGGACGATGTGTTCTCCAACGGACCCAGGCGGGATAAGACCCGATTTGCGAAGTTCTGTCTTTCGAGCAGTCCTTTCACTGAAGCTAAGCCGGGGCCACTCTTCCCTCAACCTCTCGATCTTCGGGGTGATCCTCAGCCTGTACCGCTTCTTTGGTTTCGGCTTTGCCTGGGCTGTCCTCGTCACTAACTCCTCTGCTGCTTCGCTAAAGCCTTGGTGGCTTCTCCTCAACAAGGCCTTGTCCGACCTTCCTCCTCTCCTTTTCTTCTTGTTCGGCCTCTTCTTTGCCTTTGCCTGGATCTGCTGGTCCGGCTCACCAGCAGGGCGATCTCGTCCACGATCTCCTTGGGCTCTCTGGCCCTGCCTTTCAGACCTTGACCGGCCTGGTCCTTTCTTGCCCTTCTGGGCTCCTTTGCTGGGTTTGCCCCAGCCCTTGCCCGTGTTGACCACAGGCTGCCAGGGGTGCGCAGGGCGCAACCACCTGGCTGCAAGGGGTGCCTCGAAGGCAACCTCCTTGTCCGAGCAGCTCCCTGGGTCAGAGCCGCTCCGCTACCATGCAAAAAGCAGGCGCGGGCTGAAGAGGACTTATGAACCGTTAACAACCACACTAGCACACAGACCTTTTGAACTGCTGTCGCTGGTCTGAGCTTGGCTGGGAAAGGGGCTGCGAATGCAGCACTGTCATCTTCCTGCATGCACACATGCAAGGCTGTCTTGAATAGGCTTCTACTCTTGACAACAGAGCGTTAAGGGGCTTTATGGTTACAGGGTTTCGGGAGGTTAGGTTAGGAATTTCAGGGTTTTTGGATTATTGGGGTCTCGGGATTATCTGGCGGGATCTTAAGATTTGGAGTCTTGGGTTTAGGCGTTCTGGGGGTTTTGGGGGGTGCAGGGCTTGGGTCCCGAAACCCCACACCCGGTACCTCGAATCAACAAATTCGAAGTCCTGGCGCTCAGGCGTTCCAGCTGCTGCCAAGAAGTCAGAACCTATCATGCCCAACTAATTGATGGTTACATATATATTTATGTATATACATATATGTATATATATATATATATGTACATCTTTAGATACAAATTAGTGTTTAGGGTTTAGGGCTTACACTGCCAAGCAGACGGAGCCCGTGATGCAACCCGTGATGCTTAGCCCAGGGTCTCTGGGGCTCAAAAAACAGCAGAGGCGCTCCCAAGCCCAAAGCCCTAAAAACCTACACCCTAAACACTTAGGGAAGGCTGTTGCGGCTGGGATTTTTCCCTCCCCAATTTAAAAAAGTAGCGCGGGGGGGGGGGGGGGGGGGTCCTGGCAGCCCTCAGTCCTCTCTGAAACCACCAACTCTACCCATCTCTAAACCTGCTATGGACGTACAAGAACCGTTAAACCCTAAACCCTAAACCCTAATGCCTGCCTTTTCATCCTCAAACCCTAGAGCACCGAAGTCCCACAGCCTGAGGCACCCTGCGGACCCAGCCATCAATGTCGATGCGGTCGCACAGTGAGCGCAGGTCTGCCAGACTGCTGAAGCCGTGACGCCTCTGCAGCGCGAGAAGGCTTAGGGCTTAGGGCTTTAGGGTTTTAGGGCTTTAGGGTTTTACGGCTTTAGGGCTTTAGGGTTTTACGGTTTAGGTTTGGGTTGAGGGAATGAGGGCAGAGTTTTCCGGATTCTGGAACTCAGTGGCCCAGCTAAATTCGAGGTTCCAGCGTGATGCCACTCCCCAAACCCGACACCTCACAAGCCCCCTCACCCTAAACCCTAAACCCTAAACCCTAAACCCTAAACCCTAAACCCTAAACCCTAAACCCTAAACCCTAAACCCTAAACCCTAAACCCTAAACCAAAACCCTAAACCCTAAACCCTAAACCCCGTTGGTGTCACCTGCCGTCCAGCAGCACGGCAGCTGCTCTGGGCGGAAGTGAGTCGCCCGGCCTTGCTTGGATGCTTCGGTGGATTTAGGGTTTAGGGTTTAGGGTTTAGGGTTTAGGGTTTAGGGTTCAAGGTTTAGGGTTTGGGGTTTAGGGCTTAGGGTTTAGGGTTGCAGGGTTGGCGGGTTTTGGGGTTTTAGGGTTTTTGGGGTTTTCGGGGTTTTCGGGTTTAGGTTTTTGGAGTTGTAGGGTTTTAGGGTTTCAGGGTTTCAGGGTTTTAGGGTTTTGGGGTTGTGGGTTTCCCACAAGATGGGAGCTTCCGAAAATACCCTTCTGAGGGGGGGGGGGGGGGGTTTTCCGTTTACAAAAAGTTGGAGTATTGTGTTCTTTTGCTTGGGGAGGGGGCGGGGGAGCGGAAGTTAGAGGGACAGCATCTGCCCGATCGTCTTAAGCACCCTTTTTGTAGGAAATGGGTGTTAAACCCTGAACCTGAACCCGAAAGACTTTAGGCCTTGTACATACAATGCAAATGCGACTCTTCGCTAATCTGGGCTCCAAGCGTGGAAGTTAGGTGCTGGACGGGAATACCTGTAAAAAACACAGGGTCAAGAGTGCAGGGTTTAGGGCTTCGGTCAAGGTCAAAGTTAAAATTGTCACACCTTTTATCCGTGGGTGGACGAGGGATTGTGTTTAGGGTTCAATGATCAAGATCATTTCAGAGCTGTCCAAAAGACCAAAAAAAAGATTGCTCGCGACCGGTCTTCGGCTCAGGCTTTGTAGACCCTAAACCCTAAACCCTAAACCCTAAACCCTAAACCCTAAACCCTGCAGAGCCAATGGCTTCGGAGTGAGGGGCTCAGTTGTGCCAACCTCAGCTCGTTTAGCTCTGGAGATATGTAACTTCATGTAATTCATGTACAGGATTTAGGGTTTAGAGTTTAGGGTTTAGGGTTTAGGGTTTAGGGCTTAGGGTAAAGAAGTGCCAGCTTGAACTGGATTGAAACCGCGGTTTTCGGGCCGGGCAGGGCGCCAGGAAGCTCCGGAGGCCGGCAGACAGCCTAGATACTCCTGCCGATCGCTCGTCCAAGGCTGCAATTGAACGGCAAAGCCAAAAAACAACAAAAAGGCGGGGTTTTCGAAAACAAGGGACCCCAAATAGTAGGACTCCCTTATCACCCCTGATTTCGGAAACCCCCCACATGTGCTACATTGCCGCCCGTGGAGTACGGTACCCCCTTCGGGCGGTCGGAAGGAAGCCGATGGCCTGAAGCAGGTACCTTAGGGTTTAGGGTTTAGGATTTAGGGTTTAGGGCCCTAACACCCAGAAGCCCTTTCAGGCGCCGAGGATGGCAGGACTCCCTTGGGAAAGAGCTATCTTCACCAACCAAACACCAAACTGATGTTTAGTACGCAATGGACAATCATCCGTATTTTGAGTCATAAAACAGCATAGGACAACCATGATAGGTTGAACACATACTCTCGCCCTTTTGTGCACCCCGTGAAGAAGCACAAGCTCTGAAGAACCACCTTCTGCCTTAGATGCCCCACAAACAGCGACGGCCTGAAGAGGCCTCCGAATTCGTGAGATAACCTGGCACGAAGTACAGCTCGAGAGTTGCAAAGAGGTCCGAACAACGATTGCAGAGTCTGGCTTGATGAGGCTGCTGGCACGAAGGGGAGTGAGTGTATATGGGCTAGGGCGCAAGCTTCGGGAGGGGCATGAAGAGAGAGAGAGAGAGAAAGAGAGATAAAAAAAAATAAATCGGCAGATTGACGGAATCGAACCTGTTGATCTGTATGTCCCCATCGGCTTTTGTTCCGCTCTTGCAATGTCCCAAAAATTTTCTTGAGGCACCCCCCCGAGATGCGAAGGTCTGTTTTCTCGGCATCATGTACCCCTAAACCCTAAACCCTAAACCCAGAACCCTAAACCCTAAACCCTAAACCGGTGTAGAAGTATAGTTGTGCTAGCGGTTGCGGCTGCGGCTCCTGCGGCTTTAAGTTAGTTTCTTATGGACACCTGTAATTGATCTGATCGCCCCTTGCAATCTCGCCCTACTAAAGCCTGTAAAGCCCTGAACCCTCTGAACCCTCTAAACCACCAACACATCTAAACCCTCTGAACTCTGAACACTCTAAGCACCCTAAACCCTCTAAACCTCTGAGCCCTCTAAGCCCTCTAAAGCACTCTGAACATCTCCTATCCCTTAAACCCTAAACAAACCCTGAACCCTCAACCCTGAACCCTGAACCCTGAACCCTGAACCCTGAACCCTAAACCCTAAACCCTAAACCCTAAACCCTAAACCTTATAAACCCTAAACCCTAACCCCTGAACCCTGAACCCAAAACCCTAAACTCGAAATTCCTAAACCCAAAACCCCCAAACCCCAGACCCAGCCGAGCCAGCGACTTGCGCAAGCGACGGCGAGGCTCCCGCATGCGCCCGCAAGACGAAGCGAGGCCTGGAGGACCCCTAGGGTTTGGGGTTTAGGGTTTAGGGTTTAGGGTTTAGGGTTTGGGGTTCAGGGTTTAGGGTTTAGGGTTTGGGTTTTGTGGTTTGGGTTTTTGGGGTTTAGGGCTTAGGGTTTAGGGTTTGGGGGTTTGGGTTTGAGGGTTGAGGATTTAGGGCTAACCGGCTTCGAAGACATGAGAATCTAGATAAAGATGATTTTACAATGCTTTGTAAGTAGCGGTAGTCCCCGAAATATGCATAGGGATCGATCGATGTGCACCTTCTAAATGTAATTTGACATGCATTGATAGGAAGCTCACCGCATCGTATTTAACTTTCAAACCCAAAACCCTAAACCCAAAACCCTAAACCCTAAACCTAAACCCTAAACCCTAAACCCTAAACCGGTCATTCTGGCGCGACTCCTGGCCTTGCCCAATCGCGCCGCGGCCATGGATCGCCATTCTCATGGCGTTTGACCGACTTATGGCTTGCGCTTAGGGTTTAGGGTTTAGGGTTTAGGGTTTAGGGTTTAGGGTTTAGGGTTTAGGGTTTAGGGTTTAGGGTTTAGGGTTTAGGGTTTAGGGTTTAGGGTTTAGGGTTTAGGGTTCAGGGTTTAGGGTTTAGGGTTTAGGGTTTAGGGGCTTGAGGGATTTGAACGTTGAGGGTTTCGATTTTGTTGGGGTTTAGGGTTTGAAGGGCTTCCAGGACTTACATGGCTTAGCGGCCTTGCATTTTGTGAGGCTCGGAGGACCAAGAGGGTCCACAGGGCTAAACGCCAGTAGGAGTCAGGGTCCAGGGTTCTCAAGCTTAGGGGTGTAGGGTTTAGGGTTTAGGTTGGGGGTTCGGGTCTTTAGGGTTTATGGTCTAGGGGTTTAGGGTGTTCAGGTTCAGGGTAATAGGAATTGCGCTCAAGATCCGGCCGGTTTTGAGTCTATATAGGCTTATGGGATCATCGCCTTCAGACGCGCTAGATCAGACGGAGCACTGTGAGGTTTCGAAGTTCGGGAAAGGGCATTCCTACCGAGATCCCATGCTTCAAACGGCGATCCGACCGGGTGCCTCATATCACGAACCCTAAACCCTAAACCCTAAACCCTAAGCCTAAACCCTAAACCCTAAACCCTAATCCGCAAACCATAGAAGCCTACGTGGCTTCGCCCTATCGCTCATGGCCGATGCTGCGGGTTGTGACTAGGGTTTGTTTTCCCTAAGGGTCCATGTACCTGCATAGTACATACTTGGGACCTAAAGCGACTATGCAGGAACCCATGTAAGACACAAGTATACAAGCACATACCATATAGGTACATGGACCCTTTGCCCTAAACCCTAAACCAAAAACCCTAAACCCAAAACCCTATACCCCAAACCCTCTAAGGCCCAAGTATATTGTGCGACTCGCCCGACCTTATACGGCCGATGCTTCAAGAAGGCGCCCTTATCTGTGACCTCTGGGGGGCATGCTTTCGTCAGAATCGGATCTCAACCCTGATCCTTCGAGCACAATTTAGGGTTTAGGGTTTAAGGTTTATATAGGGTTTAGGGCTTAAGGTTTATACAGGGTTAAACCCTAAACCCCAAACCCTAAACCCTTTGACTCTCTTTTGTTCCTTTCTGGAACCCATAGAGCTGCGCCGTCCACGCTCCGTGTCAGTCAGCTCCCACCTGGCAACGTCCCCGAGATCAGGGTTTAGGGTTTAGGGTTCAGGGTTTAGGGCAGAGGGCCCATATGCCTATATGGTAGAAGCTTAGCACTTAAAGAGGTTCCTGTATAGTAGCTTTCGTGCCCAAGTATATACTACACAGGTACATGGACCTTAGGGAAACCAAACTCTTGGCAGGCCCTCGGTCAAAAACATTTACAAGGGTTTAGGGTTTAGGATTTAGGGTTTAGGGTTTAGGGTGACATCACTTTCGCCACTGCTTAGTGTCTTTCACGAAACTGTTTCAAATCATGAACTGTAGCCATGACGTTCATTCCCAAGGATTGTATTGTCCAACCTGAATCTGTGGCCAGGCAACACCTCCCTTTAGGGTTTCGGGCTTGCCACCCAACATGTCCGTCTAGTTTTTGGGCTCGCCACCCAACATCTCCTGTTCTTAAGCACCCCAAAACCTAAACCCTAAACCCTAAACCCTAAACCCTAAACCCTAAACCCTCATATCGTAAACAAACACCCAGATCCCGAAGCCCGTGGCACGCCCTCAAAAAGCGGGGGGAACCTGTGGCTTGCTGGTGCTTTAGGAGCTGCCTCGGCCGGGTTTAGGGTTTAGGGTTTAGGGTTTAGGGTTTAGGGTGTCTGCTGTGCGTCTCTGTGCGCCTGGTGTGTCTCTGCGTGGGTGCACACCTGATGACGAAGGTTTGTCCTTCTTTCCCGTGTTCTACCAAACATATGCAGGGTGTACCCAAGACCATTCAAAGATTACCCCAAAAAGTGTGCCAGACCCTAAACGTTGAACCCTAGACTTAGACCCGAAAGCTCTAAGACCACGCACCAAAAGCCAACTGCTTTGGACACGAAAAGGTGTAATATAGGGGCCTATATGATTAGAATGCGTTTTGGGGGTCATTACATAATTTAGGGACCATAAGGGAATACTGTTCGTAGTTATTCCGACCCCTATAGTCTGCCTCAACTGTGCACAGGACCCAGCTCGCCCGACAGAATTCCGTCAAAGTCTACTTGCAGGTTCATGGGTAGTAGACTAATTAGAAGTAGGGCTATAGGTATGGTAAGTATACTTATTGGCCGACTTCGGGTACTTACAATCCTACTTATACCTACGAATGTACCTCCAAGTAGCCCTAAACCCTAAACCCTAAACCCTAAGCCCTAAAACCCTAAACCCTAAGCCCGAACTAAACCCTAAACCCCGAACCCTAAACCTCCAAGCCGGGCCGAGTCCAGGGAGCTTCTTCGGATGTCTGAGGCACGCGCGCTGCTGCCGCAGCCATCAGGGCACGCGGATCAGCTGAAGACCTCGTGTCGGTTTCTGCCGGCAGCGTTCAGGGTTTCAGCATTTGGGTGCCTTGACCTAGTTGCTGAGTAACCTGGGCCAGAAAAGGTGTTAGCCTTTCAAGAGGGTAGGAGTGTATATACCCCAGAAGGTTAAAGGCTCTCTACACCAGTGACAGTTTTTTGCTCGGATCTCTGGCCCCTAAACCCTAAACCCTAAACCCTAAACCCTAAACCCTAAACCCTAACCCTAAACCCTAAACCCTAAACCCTAAACCCTAAACCCTAAACCCTAAACCCTAAACCCTAAACCCTAAACCCTAAACCCTAAACCCTAAACCCTAAACCCTAAACCCTAACCCTAAACCCTACAAGTAACCCTTGAACCCTAAACCCTTGAACCCCTAAAACCCTAAACCCTAAACCCTAAACCCTACACCCTACACCCTAAACCCTACAAGCAGGGACGCCAATCCGAGTGCGACGCTGGCCATTCACTTCGCTGCCAGCCCCTGCCAACTGGTTTAGGGTTTAGGGTTTAGGGTTTAGGGTTTAGGGTTTAGGGTTTAGGGTTTAGGGTTTAGGGTTTAGGGTTTAGGGTTTAGGGTCACAGCCCAAAAAATGAAGAAACATACTCCCTAGATTTCCCTTATAAGGAAGAGCATTTTCACTTTTTTGGGGGGTGGGGGTTCTTAAGCACTTGGTAGCACTGCCTGTGGCCCACACACCCCCGAACCATCCTCCTCTGCTTCCAAAAAATGAACAGCACAGGTAGGTCGGGATGTTCCCCCCCCATATATATTAGGGTTTAGGGTTAAGGGTTAGGGTTTAGGGTTTAGGGTTATATATCCATGCCGTGCAACAGGTCGTCGACCCAGGGATAAACGGGAACCTTCTAAAATGCCGGTCGGCAACTCGAAAGTAGCGTAGGTAGTGATTGCAACCGAATATCCACATTCACATGCCTTTCAGAAGGATCAGCTGTTGTAGCCAAAGAGAGCCCACCTCAAACCCCGTTTTAACGCCCTAAAGCACGGCTTTGGGGGGATTTAAGCCAGTTCCTCGAAACGAGAGGGCCCTCTCGGGCTTAAAAGGGGCTCACGAAGTTGGAAGCCGGGTCTAGGGCCTAGGGTTTTTGGGCTTACTTAAAGGCGAAAAAGGCATCGGAAGACCAGAGATGTCTGCCGCGTCTGCTACGTGTAACAGCCCAGGACAGCAGTGCTGCTGCCGCTAAGGGGGCCATGTACCCATATAGAAAAAAGCTTGAGCCTTAAAGTGGCTCCCATACAGTAGCTGTAGGGCCCAGGTGTCCTAAACCCTAAACCCTCAACCCTAAACCCTAAACCCCAAACCCGAAACCCTAAACCCTAAACTGTAAACCCTAAACCCTAAACCCTAAACCCTAAACCCTAAACCCTAAACCCTGCGTAGGTACGTTATCCTCAGTGGACACTGACAGTGGCGTCCTCGCTGTGGGGGCATTGGCGCCGCTGGCCGTGCCTGGGGGATTTGAGGGAGCCTACCCTGAACCCGCAATCCTTATATCGCCTGAATCCTAGAAACCCTACAAACCCCAAATCCTAGAAAACCCTACAAACCCTAAATCCTAGAAACCCTCCTGGAAACCCTATAAACCCTAAATCCTCCTAAATCCTAGAAACCCCTAAACCTTCAATCCCAGACGACCCCTAAACCCTACGTACCCACAAGCCTTGGGATGTTCCCCTGATACTGACAGTCTTAATCGGGATTATCGTACCCCTATGATAATCCCTATTAAGGACTGTTAGAAAAAGGGTTAACGTCCCAACAGAAGCCATGGAAAAAAAAAAAAACCTTCTTCCTTGTGGGGGTTTAGGGTTTAGGGTTTAGGGTTTAGGGTTTAGGGTTTAGGGTTTAGGGTTTAGGGACCAGATGAACCCTATAGTTGGGGTCATAGACCCAATGCAAATATACTAAGGTATATGGATCATAAAACCTTTTAGGGTTGATTTGGTTCTCAAGGTTGTGGTTCATGGCCTGAATATCAGTACTGCTACTGCCAGTACTTGTTGGCGTGTTTTGAAAGTCCTACTACGGCCGGTCATTGACGCCTTAAGCGGCTGAACGCTCGACACAGTAGCTAAATGGTTGTGGGGGCACATGAGATCATGTGTTCCCATACATGTGTTGCACAGAAGTTTTGTTCGCGATGCTATGAACATTCTATAGGCTGCAGAATTCCATCAAAACAATGGAAAACTCCATTCAGGCCTTTGCAGAGACACTGGCTAGTTTGCAGACTTTGTCGATCCACAAACGCTCTGCCAATTCTGCTTAGACCCTAAACCCTAAACCCTAAACCCTAAACCCTAAACCCTAAACCCTAAACCACTTGAGACAGGAAACCCCTACGAAGCCCAACAAGTCCCAGGAACCGCTCCCAACCTTTTCGGCAATTTTGGTCCCGAGCCCCTGGCGAACCCTAACTCTTTGCGTAGGGTTTAGGGTTTAGGGTTTAGGGTTTAGGGTTTAGGGTTTAGGGTTTAGGGTTTAGGGTTTAGGGTTTAGGGTTTAGGGTTTAGGGTTTAGGGTGTTCTAAACCCTAAACCCTAAACCCTAAACCCTAAACCCTAAACCCTAAACCCCAATCCCTTATGTTGGCAAGCCCTCCCGGGGTTCGTGACGTGGGGATTCGTGGCAGTTCGCGGTGGTACTGCCGGTGTTGTCTCGAACCCAACAGTCGGGCGAAAGGTTCGTCCAGCTCCGTTGAAACGTTTTGGTTTCGTCGAGCCATTTGTTGGCCACAAGGTTCGCACACACATCGACGGACCATGCACACCTTCATGATGCTTGCATCATTATGATTCACCCCAAAAAGTGGCCATTTTCTAGCGAACTACCCATATACCGCCTTCCAAAGAGACTACAGGAAGCAGTGACGCGCCTGCTGCGGCAGATGACCAACAGCTTGCGACCTAGACACGAATGCGGTTTGGGGTTTGGGGTTTAGGGTTTAGGGTTTAGGGTTTAGGGTTTAGGGCTTACGGAAGGCCTGGGAATGCATGGTCTTCCCGCTTGCCCGGTAAGCCTGATTAAGCCTCAGAAGCCCTTGGAAATAATCCCTTGCAGTCCCTCAACCCTAAACCCTGAACCCTAAACCCTAAACCCCAAACCCTAAACCCTAAACCCTAAACCCTAAACCCGTAAACTCCTTGGGGCTAACCCTTTACAATCCCCAAGGCAGCGAGCACCAACTCGCAAGGCTGCAGCCGCGCTGTAGGGGGATCAGCTTCCCTCTGAGGGTTTAGGTTTAGGGTTTAGGGTTTAGGGTTTAGGGTTTAGGGTTTAGGGTTTAGGGTTTAGGGTTTAGGGTTTAGGGTGAGGGCTAGTTACATGGTCCCTTGATATGGGCCCTTAAAAAAAGGGACCCCTTCTATACCTTTTCAGGGTGGTGGGGGACCATATAAGGGCCCAGAGCACTACCTTAGATTCTCAAGACCACCAAGCCACGAACTAAGCACCTGTACCCCCACAAGCCTTAGGGTTTAGGGTTTAGGGTTTAGGGTTTAGGGTTTAGGGTTTAGGGTACCCCTAAACCCCACAAAGTGAGACCGAATGCAACCTATCCCTCATATCTTGGCTGCACTTAGGAGGGTAGCCATAAAATGAAGTTTTAACTGCCTTACTAAGCCCCCCAATAAACCCAAAAAGGCTAAGGATCTAAAGTTGCAGTAAAGCACCACAAAGATATTCGCCCCCTTATGAACCGCTCTCAAAAGCAACCACCCCCAGAGCCTCAACCCAAGCCGCAAACCCTAGACCCTGAACCCGAAAGCCTAAACCCTAACCCCCAAGCCCCAAACCCTAAATCTCCACAACCCTAAACCCTAAACCCTAAAGCCTTAGTTCACCCTAAACAGATATGGTCACTTCACGAGTCACTTCTCGTCCCTTGTGGGTTACTTAAGGCGGCCCCCGCACGCAATTTAGGGCACCCATGAACAAGGGACCCAAGAACTGAGACCCCAAACCCTAAACCCTAAACCCTAAACCCTAAACCCTAAACCCTAAACCCTAAACCCTAAACCCTAAACCCTAAACCCTAAACCGCAGGATTTTGCCCCAAGTCGCAGAGGCTTCGGGGGGGCGGCCTTGACCGCACCCTGGGCATCTCTTTAGAGAGTTTCGTAGGGGGTTCAGGGTTTAGGGTTTAGGGTTTGGGGTTTAGGGTTTGGGGTTTAGGGTGGGGGTTCAGGGTTTTTGTTGGGGGTGTTTGGGGTTTGTAGGGTTTTTAGGGTTTGTAGGATTTAGGGCTTGTAGTTTAGGGCTTTAGGGTTTGCAAGGTTTGTAGGGTTCGTAGAGGTTATAGGCAAATGGGTTCATGGGGCTTATAGGGTTTCTAGGGCTTTTTGGGGTTTAGGGTGTAGAAGTTGAGGGCTTGGGGTTCGGAGTTGGGGTATGAGGTGTGGGGTCTTTGCAGAGTTTAAGGGTTTAGGGTTTAGGGTTTAGGGCGCAGAGATTTTTAAGGGGTTACGGGGGTGTTTGGGCTTAGGCGTCCTGGCGTGGAAGAGGTTGCGAGTCTTGGGGCTTCTGGGGAAGCATCTTCAGGCTTGGGGGTTTAGGGTTTAGGGTTTAGGGTTTAGCAACCTATTCTAAGTGTTTACATGCCGAAGCATGCCCGAAGGTTACAAAGCTTAAGGCTCAGGTTTTCAGGTTTGTGCTAGGATGTTCTTGTTTATGTTCTTATTTTGGGTTTAGGGTTTAGGGTTTAGGGTTTAGGGTTTAGGGTTTAGGGTTTAGGGTTTAGGGTCCTGAATAAGACTTGTTCGCGGCTTGGGCAGCGCACACCCTCAACCCTGTAAACCCTAAACCCTAAACCCTAAACCCTAAACCCTAACCCCTAAACCCCTAAACCCCTAAACCCCTAAACCCCTAAACCCCTAAACCCCTAAGCCCCTAAACCCCTAAACCCCTAAACCCCTAAACCCCTAAACCCCTAAGGTCCGTGGGATTTCCAGCGCCAAGGAGGTGGTTCGAAGCGCGACCGGTCCGACAAATCTATCTCGAAAGCTCTGATCACATGCGGTTGGGTTCACCCCAGACCCTAACCCAAAGGGCTGTATAGTAGAATGTAGGGTTACTATATTCGGATTTGCCATCTGATTTGGGGAAGTATCCCTAAACCCTAAACCCTAAACCTTAAACCCTAAACCCTGAACCTGGAACCCTACACGACCCTCAAGGCCACCAGCGCAGGATGCAGCCCTTGAAGCAGAAAGCTTCCACAACAAAGCAACGATCCAAACCCCAAACCCTGAAACCCCTTAGCCCTAAACCCTACAGCCCCTAAACCCTAAACCCTAAACCCTAAACCCTAAATCCTAAACCCTAAACCCCCCTAAACCCTAAACCGCCAACACCCTGCAGCCATGATGCGCCCGGGACAAGGTTGGGCAAAGCCGTGCCAGAGGCCCTTTGGTCAGGGCTTGGGTCTCAAAAACCCTGAACCCTAAACCCTAAACCCTAAACAGGCATGAGGAAGTGAGGTTACCCTATATGGTCCCAAAAAGGGAACCTATATTCCCTTAGAGGGGAGATATATGGGGGGGTGGGGGGTTGAAGGTTTGGGGCTGAGGGCCGAAAAGGGGGGAGCTATGACGAAGGCTCGAGTGGGCTAGGAAGCAAGGGACTCGACAGGATATCCGAAGCAGTATCGATGAATCGGGTTTAGGGTTGAGGGACTAGGGATTAGGGTTTAGGGTAGAGGCGTAGAGGGTTTAGGGTTTAGGGGCTAGGGTTTAGGTCTCATTGCTTCTCAGAAAATCAGAATACAGCGACTGCAAACAAAATTGCAGCCCACACCTGGACATCTCCGACAAGTTCCCGGGACTGAGAAACCTTTGCCTGCATCCTCAGGAGTTTGGGCACTTCTCAACACGAGCTCATAGTTGGGATGGTACAAAAAAATCTGAATTCAGATTCCTTACTGTGTTTAAGTACGCTGAAATATGTAAAATGCTACCCCCACCATGACAAAGAACATGTCAACTGCTTCTGCCCCAGCCTGGCAAAAAAGATCTCCAGCCCAGAGACCGGGGGCTGAACCCCCAGCCCACCTTAAAGGCCACGAAGCCCTGAACTTGAGCGCGCTAAACCCTAAACCCTAAACCCTAAACCCTGAACCCTAAACCCTAAACCCTAAACCTGAACCCTAAACACTAAACCCTAAACCCTAAACCCGAAACCCTAAACCTGAACCCTAAACCCGAAACCCTAAACCCTAAACCTTAAACCCTAAACCCTAGACCCTAGACCCTAAACCCTAAACCCTAAACCCACACCCCCCTTAAAGGCCACGAAGCCAAAGGTCCTAGAAGTGCATGTCTCGGTGGCAGCTCTCTGCGGCCCCCGGCGTCCCACGCGGCCCAGGCGGAAGTCCCTGACCCCAAGGCTCTTGGGGAGCTTGATAGCCCCGTAACCATCTTACAATAAGGGCACCCTCTTTTTGGCTGGTTACTTTATAAGGGAACCAAGAGCACGGTTTAGGATTTAGGGTTTAGGGTTTGGGGTTTAGGGTTTAGGGTTTAGGGTAAAAGCGTACCACTGGGCTACCAAGGGAGAGAGAGTCACGTGCAGTATGTGTGTTGGGCATCTTCGGGGGCCTATTGAGCTTGCAGGGCTAAGGGGTTCTTAGAAACCTGGGGCCTTAAGAGTTTAGGGTTTAGGGTTTAGGGTTTAGGGCCTTAAGTCGTTCAGTTGGAAGCCGATCGTCTTGGCACACTGCTTGAGGAAATAAAAGGCATAGGGTTTAGGGTTTAGGGTTTAGGGTTTAGGGTTTAGGGTTTAGGGTTTAGGGCATTGAACTCAGCAAGCCTCACTGTGCCATGGATGCCTTGAGCTGAAACACGAGCCCCAAACCCCAGGACACCACTACGAAACGGATCGTCATTTTGCATCGCGCCTGCACTCATCAATTCAAATGGGAATAGTGCATATACATCGGGGATGTGGGCCTGAGATGTGCATAAAACCATCCAAGCACCCCGACTGCGTCCACACGTGTGGAAAAAGGCGTGGTGCAACAACGTGCCAAAAGTGCTTTCATGCCGATCCTAAACCCTAAACCCTAAACCCTAAACCCTAAACCCTAAACCCTAAACCCTAAACCCTAAACCCTAAACCCTAAACCCTAAACCCTAAACCCTAAGGCAAGAAGGACAGAAGGAACGCAACAAGGGCCCAGAGAGGACCCGAGGCGAGCCCAGCCGATACGCTGGAGCCGCCAGGGCCTGCTGGGCCTGATCCCGTCACTGCAGGGTCGTAGAAGGCAATATTGTCCTTAGTTGCTTAGGGTTTAGGGTTTAGGAAGGCAATGTTGTCCGTAGTTGTTTAGGGTTTAGGGTTTAGGGTTTAGGGTTTAGGGTTTAGGGTTTAGGGTCAGAGTTCATAATACGGGATTCCAGTACCCCCAAAAAAGTGCAACGTGCACTCATTCAGCAACGAGGTAATTATCCTTTTAAAGGCTAACCTCTCGGATTATAAGGGGAAGCTATTCATCTAAAAAGGTTAAAGGTTACCTACTCTACAACTAAGTATCTGGACCCGGAGCTGCCATAGCAAAATCCAGGTAGAAGGACGTGTCGGTGATCTTTGTGACCGTCACGGTGGCCCCTGAGGGGTCTGACTTCTGGGAATCCTTTCGGCCGCTGGTGACCAGGGTCGGAAGCTCGATTTCGAGTTGCATGCTCGAGTTGGCCTCGAAACGTATCTTCGAGACAGGCGCAGCCCCGATGGTGTCGAGTGTCTGGTCCGAGTTAATGGTGATGTTGGTGAAAATTCCAACATCGATCCTGTTCCGGAAAGTGAGGGTGCAGTTGTCGCAATCGGTGCCGCGCGAGTCCTGGTAGGCGAAGAACGTGTACCTGCATTCTTGTTGGCGTTTTCTTGATCATTGAACTTTTGGTACGTGTACTATAAGACGCAGTTGTACTACATACAGCCTAAACCCTAAACCCTAAACCCTCAGATACTGCTGCCGGATAAACAGGTGCATTCTCAAGGCTTGGCGAGGCACTTGTACATTCCACTGGTGAGATTCTTCACCTTGGATGGCTCTGATAACCCTTTGAAAGCATATCCCTGAATCATGATTCCTTAAAACCCTCTGAAAAAATATCCCTGAATTCTGATCCTCTTAAACCCAATATAAGGGAAAGTCGAAAATCATGGTCCTCTTAAACCCAAGACAAGGGAAAGTAGAAAAATGTCCCAAGGGCCTACCCAGTCGCGCCTGGGCACTTCTCTGCAAGGGTCGTGGCATCGAAGCCTGGAGTATTGTTGACGGGCCCGAGGCATCCGTCGTCATCAATCCTCGATTGCCCTTCGGGGGGGGGGGGGGGGGGGGGGGGGGCTCGGGAGGGGCCGCAGGTCAACATTCCTCGTCTTAACACTCAACCCCTAAACCCTAAACCCTAAACCCCTAAACCCTAAGCCCTAAACCCTAAACCCTAAACCCTAAACCCTGTTAACGCGAAACCAAAAAAAACCACAAAAAGGAGAACGTTCTAGTAGCGAACCCAAGGTCACACCATCGTTCTGGTAGGTGAACATTGGGATAGACCTGTTTGAGGCATGCGATGGACACACGGCCCAAGACCCTAAACCCTAAACCCTAAACCCTAAACCCTAAACCCTAAACCCTAAACCCTAAACCCTAAACCCGGTGTCAGGAGACATGGCCTTTAGGTTTTAGGGTTCTTGGGGTTTGAGCTGTCCCCCTTTGTAAAGACAGTCCTTTATAGGCACTATAGTACCCCCAATTATCCGTATGAAGGACTGTTAATATAAGGGCGAACATCCCAAGTCCAAACCCTAAACCCTAAACCCTAAACCCTCAACCCTCAACCCTAAGAGGTTGAGCCCTAAACCTTAAAACCCAGAGTCGAAGGGCGAACATCCCAAGGTTTTGTGGGCTTAGGATCTGTTTGTAACCTAGGAACCCTAAACCCTAAACCCTAAACCCTAAACCCTAAACCCTAAACCCTAAACCCTAAACCCTAAACCCTAAACCCTTTTTTGGTTTTAAGGGGATTAGAAGCGCACCCCAACCCTAAAATAGGAAACAAGGGTCGACTCCGGGTCCTCGCAGTATAAGGGGGAACATCTCAGCCATAAACCCTAAACCTTGAACCTTAAAGCAGAGTTAGTCTAAGAGGGAACAGCCCAAGGTCTTAGGGTTTAGGGCTTAGGGTTTAGGGCTTAGAGTTTAGGGCTTAGGGTTTAGGATCTTTCGAAAGCTGCCCGCCTTGCCGAGAACCCGTTGCTAACGATCAGCTGCGACAACCTTACGGAAATCACAAAATAGGGTTTGGGGTTTAGGGTTTAGGGTTTAGGGTTAGGAATCCCCAAAAGAGGGCACCGACGACTCTGCCCATTGACGAAGTCCCAACTGGCAGATAGGAGTCCGAGACTAGAAGCCCCCTTAATTTCGGCGGATAAGGGCACCGGGTTCTGATGCTTAAGTATGACTTTGGGTTTTGGGTTTAGGGTTTAGGGTGTAGGGTTTAGGGGCTTCCTGGCCATCCCCGTCAAGAAGCATCATTTGTATTGCGCTGACGGTCGGAGCCCAGGGCAGAGCAAAGTCCGTGGCAACTAAGAAGCCTTAGTTGCTGAGTAAACCCTAAACCCTAAACCCTAAACCCTAAACCCTAAACCCTAAACCCTAAACCCTAAACCCTAAACCCTAAACCCTAAACCCTAAACCCTAAACACCAAACGCCTAACCCCCCCCCCCCCCCCCCCCTAATAAAGTGTGCTCACTCAGCTACTAAGAAGCCATCCCAAGCGCTCCCGGCCACACCATCGACGAGGTCGTCCATGCCCCCCATGCCTGTGCTCTTGAAACCCTAGGAAGTGGTTTAGGGTTTAGGATTTAGGGTTTAGGGTTTAGGGTTTAGGGTGCGAGGGTAAAGGCTGCTGAGTTCACGGCTTGCGAGTTCAAGCACAAAAAAAAACCCTATACACGCTGTCAAGATTCTGGGAATATTCGCGCCAACCTGGACTTTGACAGTGGAGTTCTGGACGCGCACCATCTCCACTTTGGTGACCTCCGGTCGGTGCAGCGAGAAACACAATGTTCCCTGACTGACTTCCTAGGTGGCGATACCGAACCTGCTTCTCTTGCGACTGCAAATTCTAGAGAAGATTCGACTTGTTGTCATATTGGGAAATGGGTACACCTTCACCCTAAACCCTAAACCCTAAACCCTAAACCCTGAACCCTAAACCCTCAACCCTCAACCCTCAGCCACAAGCAAGCCAACAGTACTCCCAACTCCCCGAAAATGTTTGTTAAAAGGTGGCATGCAAAGGCGGATGCACTGGTCACCTCTAAGTAGCGCCAAAGGGTTTAGGGTTGAGGGTTGAGGGTTTAGGGTTTAGGATTTAACATAGCAGTTTGAGGTGACACTCTTACACGCAAAACAGCTGGATTCGAGCATTTCACCTCTTCCGTTACCGATACTGCCCGGTTTTGGTTATGATTACCGAGAAGCTTCCGACCCCTAGTCTTCGTAGGTTCCCACCCTATCTCAGGCCTTGCAATAAGGGTTTAGGGTATAGGGTTTAGGGTTCAGGGTTTAGGGTTTAGGGTTTAGGGTTTCGGGTTTAGGGTAGCACCTACATGAAACAGGCCCTGCGCCATGCCCAAAGTCTACGGTGCATGTCGACTGAGGCCCTCGCGCCATCTGCAAGCGTCAAAGAAGGCGCTTCATAGACCAGCTTCCTTTGTTTAGGGTTTAAGGTTTAGGGTTTAGGGTTTAGGGTTTAGGGTTAGGGTTTAGGGTTTAGGGTTTAGGGCTATACTGATGTTGGGACCCTAGCCAAAATATGAACTTTGCTGTTGCTGAGGAATTTTGAAATCTTGGCCTTGTAACCCTAGCCAAAATGGAAAAAAAAAACAACTAGCTGTTTCTTAGCAAATATGGTACACAAAAACTAAAGTTCTTCCTAAGTGTTCCTAAGCTTCAAACTTTACTGTTTCTGAAGATTTTTGGTACACCAGAATTAAAGTTCTTCCCAAGTAATTCCTAAGCTTCAAGTTGTTTGGCAGTTTCTTGGGAATTCGAGTGCCGAAAAACTCACAAGTATTGCCAAGTATTCCTGAACTCTAAACCCTAAACCCTAAACCCTAAACCCTAAACCCCCTAAGTACCATGAACCTCCGAGCTTCAAGTAGCTGTCCGGCCAGCCGTTTGGTGCCAGCAGGACCGAGAGGCACTCCTCCAAGCCGGACGTTTAGGGTTTAGGGTTTAGGGTTTAGGGTTTAGGGTTTAGGGTTTAGGGTTGAGGGTTTAGGGTTTAGGGTTTAGGGTTTAGGACCGAGAGACACTCCTCCAAGCCGGACGAGGTACTTGGGTCGGAGCAAGCATACTTGGCCTGCATGGGCCTCTGTTTTGAGGTTCAGGGTTTAGGGTTTAGGGTTTAGGGTTTAGGGTTTAGGGTTTAGGTACTTATTAGCCGACTGTACTTATAGCCCACTTCATAGCCCCTTAAGTGCCCTAATATACTCATAAGTACGGTTTTAAGCACAGTTATACTTGGTTAATAAGTACCATGAACCTCCAAGTGCTAGACTCGATTACTGGCAGTAGTACGAAGCAGAATCATCATTATTCTGGTGTAATAACTTTGGATGTTATGAAACATGCCAGTAATACACAAAGTGCGTTAACCGTCGACCACAAATTGTGCTCATGACAAGAGGCAATAGGAAAAAAAAACAAAGAACGACAACAAGAACATATTGCTCAACAAGAACTCCGTTGGCCCTGACCCGAACCACGCGCCCGCCGCATTCACCGGGAGCGTGTCAAACGTCAAAATGTTTGCGTGGGCCATTGCGGCAAGGCATGCTGTCACGAGAACGTGCATCGCGCCCGTGATGCGGATGGCTCTTTGGCTTCAGTGAGATCCTCGTTTGCTCTCGAGCCAAGATGCCCAAAAAGAAGATGGGGTAGTTCTTTGAAGACAGGGTGCCTTGTTGGGATCCCATTCTACAGGGTGGCCGCCTTCTGATGGGTCCCCAAGAAGGGACCCTAAGTTAGGAACCTGCCCATGTCAGGGGGCGGTTGGGGCTACAATGCGCTACATGAATATGGAGCCTTCCTGGGATGTCCCGGGTCCTTGAAAGCCAGCTGAACAAACCGTGACAACCGACATTGAGCCCGACTAGTTTGCAAAGGACTGGATGCGCTTCTACCAACATAGACACTGTGCACGTGCTGCACAAATGGCTTTGAACACTCACACGAATGATCATTTTCTTAAACCCCTAAAGCCCTCAAACCCTAAACCCTAAACCCCAAACCCCAAAACCCTAAACCCTAAAAGCCTAAAACACCCTAACCACCCTAAACCCTGTCGGGCCGGAGCTGGCTGGCAAGGCATCATCCCCTGCCTCGGGCGGATGCAACAAAACACCACAAGCACGGAAGGCGTCGCGAGGCAGAGGGTTTAGGGTTTAGGGTTTAGGGCTTAGGGTTTAGGACTACTATCGGGTTTCGGGTTTAGGGTTAAGGGTATAGGGTTTAGGGGATCACCTTTGCCTTCAAGAACTTGGGAACAGAAGACTCTGCCTGGCGGACCAAATGAACCCGAAAATAGGGGCCCTTGGCCCTGTGATATTCCAATCCCTACTAAGGTATCGACCTAAACCCTAAACCCTAAACCCTAAACCCTAAACCCTTTTAGGGCATATTGTCCCAAAGTTGCAACTTGCGCAACTCTTCCCGCTTGGTTCTCTAAGGCTGGCACGCGACGCCAGGCATTCCAAACGCCATGGGCGCATAGTGGCCATAGGGGCTGCCACAAGGGTTTAGGGTTTAGGGTTTAGGGTTTAGGGGGGGGGGGGGGGGGGAGTTCGGCTTCTGGGGCCTAGCTCTCTCTCTGTGGCTTGTCAATTCAACTTGGTAGCAACCTAGACTCCCACCCTCCTGTTGTAGGATTTCTGTTCTTGCTAACTAGCCATACATTTCGACGCCCCAAGCCCACGACTTGGAGTTGGAACCGGGATTAGTTTGCAAGGAGGGGCTTCACGATGGAAAAGCCCCGAACCCTACACCCTAGTTAAATCGGGTTTAGGGTTTAGGGTCCCTAGAATGAGATCTCTAGCTATAGCTACAGACAAAGAGCTCGCCTCCTACTTCCATATACATTGTGGGCAGGAGGGGCGGACCTTGAAACAACCGCAGGAGAAAAAAAAACAAACAACCCTTACAGCCTGAAAGCCCGAACACGACTGGGAAGCGCGAAATTCGCCAAAGCCCGAAAAGCCCAGAAACAACAAAGCAATACTCTACTAGTACAGGCAACAAAAATGAGGGGTAAACCCTATCAAAGCTCTATTAACACAATTGTTGAAACCATATTCACGCTCTTCATTGACATCCTATCAAGACCCTCGAACCTGAACCTGAACACCCACCGTCTCAACATCCGAAACCCTCAACCCTAAACCCTAAACCCTAGGCCAACGCAAAAAAACACCCACAGCAAAAAAACACCCACAAAAAAAAAGGGTTCCCTTTATTGCCTGAACCTGAACACCCACCGTCTCAAAACCCTAAACCCTAAACCCTAAACCCTAAACCCTAAACCCTAAACCCTAAACCCGCGGGCCTTGGGCAAGCAAAGTTCTGGAGAAGGCTCTCGGCTTGCACGGCCAACATCTGCCTCGGGTCCGAGACGGCACTCCGCAAGTCTGAGAACGCAAGTACGCCCAAAGCCGGTTTAGGGTTTAGGGTTTAAGGTTTAGGGTTTAGGGTTTAGGGTCGCTTCAATCGTGTTTGTGGGGGGTGCCATTGTACGGACGTGGTTGGCATGTGTGTGTGTGTGTGGTTCGGGGATGGTAGACCCAGTAGGGGTGTGGGGAGCTTGGCGGCAGGCGATGCGTTTTGGCTTCGGGGTTCAGGCTTTAGGGGTGCAGACGCCATCACCGGCCTGAAGCCATTGATACCCTAAACCCTGAACCAAAAACAACCCCCCTCCCCCCCCCACACACCCTCTAGCAAGGACCCACCTCTTGCAAATCTTGCATAACTACTATCGACTGTAAGCTCCCTAAACCCTAAACCCTAAACCCTAAACCCTAAACCCTCAACCCGAAACCCTAAACCCTACACGCTACAAATTTCTTGCCAGGGCATCAACATTTCCCGTTAACCCTCCTCCAGATGCCAAGTCCGCTGCTGCTCCCGCAGCAAAGCCTGCCCCAACTCCAGGGTTTAGGGTTTAGGGTTTAGGGTTTGGGGTTTGGGGTTTAGGGCTAGTGTTGAGGGTTCAGGGTTCAGGGTTCAGGGTTTAGGATTAGCATTTAGGGTTTAGGGCTAGCGTCTTCCAGTGTTGGCGCTTTGTCACTCGCAAGTTTGGGATTGGTGTTCGGGGGGGGGGGGGGGGGTTCGGGACCTGAAAGTAGTAGCAGTCGAAGACCTCTTGTGTGTCTGATTGTTCGCATGAAATAAGGTTGGCGACGGGTCCCTATCCGATTCAGGAATCGGATTAAGGTTGCCCCCCCCCCCCCCCCCCCCACATCAGCTCTCAAAAATCATATGAAGTAGGGCTTCTCTTCCTTGTATCCCCAAACGGACACCCTATTTATACACTCAACAATACCAAAAGGAGCCTTACACACAGTCACCAATAAGAGTAATTTAAACCCTGCTTCAATATAGCTCCACTGGTCATGCCTCCCTCATCCATCGTCCGATACTCAGGGGCTTGCGGTTGGGTTATCTAAACCCTAAACCCTAAACCCTAAACCCTAAACCCTAAACCCTAAACCCTAAACCCTAAACCCTAAACCCATCTCCACCAACTTCTGCTTGGACTCTTCAGCCTGCTGTGCCTGCTTCGCCTGCTGCTCCTGTGCTTGCTTCTCCTTCTCCGCCATCTCCTTCGCAGCACGCCTGGGCAAACAGGATGAAAGAGTCAGGGTTTAGGGTTTAGGGTTTAGGGTTTAGGGTTTAGGGTTTAGGGTTTAGGGTTTCGGGTTTCGGGTTTCGGGTTTAGAAAGCTAGCCTAGATTCGAAGATCTGGGAACTTCTGAGGGCTGGCAAGATCGTTGGGGAAAGGTGGCATGTGCTAGCTTGCGAAGTAACCGAGGGGAGAAGAAGACGCCCTGCTTTGGTTTGCTTTGGTCCTGAGATGCTTGAGGTTTGGCGGTTTGCCCCCCTAAACCCTAAACCCTAAACCCTAAACCCTAAACCCTAAACCCTAAACCCTAAACCTTGGTTGGATCCGACCAGCCAGCAGCTGGGGCTTTCGAAGGACGGCCTTCAGCCCTGAATCCTACCTGGTTTGGGGTTTAGGGTTTAGGGTTTAGAGTTCAAGGTTTAGGGTTTAGGGTTTAGGGTAGGCTCCGTTTACCTACTGTCTGTCCCATGGGGTTGCAAATTCACCTGCTGAACCTCCTGCCGCCCAAGGAACTCCTTCCGCTGCTGCTCCCGCTGCCGCTCGCGCTGCCGCTCGCGCTCCTCCTCCTCGGGAACGTCTTGGAAACAAACCCCTTACAAACCCTAAACCCTAAACCCTGAATCCTAAATCCGAAACCCTAAACCCCAAAACAAACAATGGGAGTCTTATGAGGCTGACGGGTTTACGGATTACAGGGTCCATCGAGGCCTTCAAAGGATTGAGCCGTTGCAGGGGGGAAGCATGATGAGGGGCTGGACTTGTAGCAAGTTCGCCGAGATGTTCAAGGGACTCTACCCTTTTACCCGTGAGGTGCTACCCCTGGGTTTGGGGGGTCCCTTTTTCAGGATCCTCTAAGGCTTTAAGGGAACACAAGGGCCATAGTAGGAGAACATGCAGGGGAACCTTCGGGGGTACGACCTTGGGGGTATGAGTCTTACCATATGAGCCCCGGAGCCCCGAACCCTGATATCTAGATTATCTAAACCGGCCGAAACCCCAAGCCCTAAACCTTAAACCCTAAACCCGTAAACCCTAAACCCTAGGCTTCGGTGCTCAGGGTATATGAGGTCTCTACACTTCGCCGGATGTCCGATGCTGACCTCTCTGACACGTAAGACCCAAAACTTGGGATGTCCCCCCTGACACTAGGCATAGGGTTTAGGGTTTAGGGTTTAGGGTTTAGGGTTTAGGGTTTAGGGTTTGCTGTGATAGGGCGTAGATGCTGTGAAGGTTAGGTTTTGGAACAAGCTCGAAAGCGTCGTGAGGTGCGAAGAGCAGCTTTGGCCCGATTGTGGAAGGCCATCTAACACTTTTCTCCCACCCCACGCCGTCCAAGGCGGCAAAGCCACCCAAACCTATTCCTTTTAGGGTTTAGGCCTAAACTCAAGCCAACTGCTTTCTTTACATAAAACTTCTTCGTTCCGTCACGGCTTTTCACAAAAAACAAGCCTCCACAGAGGGAGAAGGACCACGGGCCCAGGCCAGGGTCAGTCTGGGCAGCCCAGGGCCCAGAGCGGCCCAGTCAAGGAGGCGCAGCAAAAAGCTCAGCTCAGTGAGGGTAGGGAGGGGCCGAATTTAAACCGTTTAAACGGGGCCAGAAAGGATCGGGGCGGGGCAGAGAGGGGGGGCCAGGGCCCAGGGAGCCCAGGCCCAGGGGCCCAGGCCAGAAAACACAAAGGTCCAGCCCGGGGCGGCGCAGAAAGGGGCAGGGAGGCCCAGGGGGGGCCCAAGAGGCCCAGGGGGGCCCAGGCAGGCCCAGGGGAGCAAGGCCCAGGGCGGCCCAGGGGGGCCCAGGGGTGCAGGGGTGAGGGGGGCGCAGGGGGCGGGGGGCTCAAGGGGGGCCCAGGAAGGTCCAGGGGGGCCCAGGGGGGCCCAGGGGGGCTTAGGGGGGCCCAGGCAGGCCCAGGGGGGCTCAGGGGGGGCCCCGGCGGCCCAAGAAGGGCCCAGAAATTTCAGGGGGCCCAGGGGGGACCAAGAGGGCCCAGGGGGGCCCAGGGGGGCCCAGGGGGGCCCAGGGGGGCCCAGGGGGCCCAGGGGGTGCAGAGGGGCCCAGAAGCCCAAAAAGCAGCTTTTTGAGCACCCGCCCTGCGTGGCCTGGCCTGAGGCCCCCTGGTCCCTGGACACGCTGCGGTGAGGGGTCCAGGTCCTCCTGGCCTGGGGGCCTTGGGGTACCCCCCCCGAAATGCCAGCCCCATCCTGGGTGGAGAGCTTGGGGTTTAGGGGATTTACTTTATTAAGGGGACCAGTACTGGTCCCCGGGAGAACCTGCTCCGGTACCGGGCCCATCGTGGGTGCTGCCGACCTCCTGGCTGCAGGAGGCGGGCAAGCGACCTGGGTCGACCTTCGCCATAGAGGTCGGAGGGCTCAAGCGCCGCCCCCCCTCTGTAGGGGGGCGGCCTAGGCCCTGAGTTTAGGGATACTAACAGTCCTTAACAGGGATTATAATCAGGGGTGCTATGATCCCGATTAAGGACTGTTAGAAAAAGGGGGAACGTCCCAACCTTAAACCCTGAACCCTTCAGCCTGAGATACCACTCGAGCAAGTAAGGGGTTTAGGGTTTAGGAGGGTTTGGGGTTTAGGGTTTAGGGTTTAGGGTTTAGGGTATAGGGCTTAGGGTTTAGGGTTCCCGTATTTAGCAGGGCCAGGGCTTGGGGTGTGTGCTTCCGGCGTGGCATGTCGGGCTTGTCGGGCTTGTCGGGCTTCAGGCTGCAGGATATGTGGTCTACAGGGCCCTCAGCACAACCTAACCCTAAACCCTAAACCCTAAACCCTATACCCTAAACCCTAAACCCTAAACCCTAAACCCTAAACCCTAAACCCTAAACCCTAAACCCTAAACCCTACACCCTCCTGATACCTGCACCCTGGACCCCGAAGGGCATTCAGGGATGTTTGGCTGCTCAACACCTTGCCTCTTTCTGACTGGCCTGCTGCCGGCGCAGAAGCTCA
>CAJNDS010002420.1:93919-156419 GCA_905221605.1 Symbiodinium natans
GCCTGTCCACCATGTACCCCAGCCGCTGTCCTTCCATTTGCGCAGCTTTGGCGAGGAATCCTCCTCGTTCTCTTCCAAAACCAGAAAGGTGTCCAAGATTATGGTACCATCATCTTCCACTCGTTTCACTGTTCCATTGACAGTATCACCAAATTGGAACTGATGTACATTGTTCCCTTCTGCAGGAATCAATACATTTAGATCACCATAGTCCAAAAAAGCTCCATACCCATTGATGCAGCGCACTAGACCAGTGATCTTATCTCCCTCTTCATAGCAATGTGTCCCAGGTGATTCCAAGGCTCCCGCTCGGGGCACTCTCTTTGCATGCTCTTCAGAAACCATCTCTGTATCATCGGCTCCTGGCGCATCCTTTGTCTTCACCTTTGGGTCACACTGCTCGTCCTGTTCCACGAGTCCCACAAGCTCATCTTTTTTGTGCTCTTGGATTTCAGGGCTTCCCTTTTTCTCTGCCAAAGGCTTTGCCTCATCTGCTTCAGTTCGCTCGGTGTCGACTTCCGGTGAACTTCCAGACGGCAACGCTTCTCCCTTCATGGGAGTGGACCCTTCATTGGTGTCCTTTGTCACACCTTCTGCAGCAGGCAAACTTTCTTCCGCTGCAGGGCGATTGAGTTGATCATCCACGGCAGGCACACTTTCTTCCACCGCAGGCTCCTTTGGTTCCATGGTTTCCAAAGGAGAATTGCCACCATCATTGACCACAGCTGCCTCATTGGCTCCGGTGTAGTCCTTGTCATTTCGTTCCTCGCGGCTAATTTCAGGTTGCACCAGTGCGTCCACCTGTGAACCTCCATCATCAGCTGCTGCGGAGACCTGCGCCCCATTGTTGCAGTCGCCCGTGGAACGTACCACCATATGCACCTCAGCCCGTGCAGGTACTATCTGGCGCATCGACCCGCGCTTCATTGGCGCTCCAGGCCTCATCTTTCTTATCAACCGTGTCTCCAGCAGTTTCAGAAGTTTCCTTTTCCCTTTGAATGGCAGAATTCTCGGCACCAAACGAAGAGACCTCCTCAGTCGTAATGCACAACTTTTTCTCTTCGTCATCCAAATCTCCAGGGCCATCTTCCTGAACGACAGGCACCACATCCACCACTCGCTCTTCTGTAGCCGACACAATTCCGATCTCCACATTGGGCATTTTTTCTTCTGGACCCACCGATTCCACCGCTGCCACACCCTCAGAAAGCATCCCCATTTCTTCCCGATCCAGATGTTGAGCTTCAGCGATGTCTGCTCGGTTTCCAGAAATCCCCTCTTCATCAGGAGAACCCGAGGTCGGGGCGTCACCACCACCCCTATAGGACCGCTATCCCCGATAGTAGAGGAAAAATCCTTTTCACTTACACTATTTACACCGCTGTTCACACTTTCCATGCTACCCTGCTGTGCCCTAGAAGACTCAGTAGATGATGGAGACGAGGTAGCACCCAGCGTTGGCTCATCTTCCACAGGGACAATGCCCATTCCAACACCTGGCCCCTCGCTATTTCCAGCCATTCCAGTCTTCTTAGGCAACACCCATCGGGTATCACCAGTGTCCAAGCAGTAAAAATATTCTCGCCCATCCTCGTGAAAATGGCGTTCCCATGTCTTCCCATCGCAGTCGACGATTGGAAGGTCAGCAGCCTGAGACGCTTTGCCTCCACCACCAGCGTATAAGTCCTCGTCTGACTCTTGCTGTATTCTTGCTGCCTCCAATTCCAGGATTTCTCCCTCGCTCATCACCATAGCAACAGGAACGACTCCTTCTGCGTCCCCAACAACGAGGATACTGCTTTTTGTCGCAGCAACAGGCGCAGTTTCTTCCACTTCACCTGTCAACAGATCACCACTTTCAGCCGCGAAACTCACCTTGTTGCGAGCTCGCTTGGAAACAGGGATAACATCCCCAACCAGTTCTGTCTGGCACCCTTGCTCCACCATCTTTGACGTAGAGGAGCTTGTTGTTGGCGCTCCCGTTGATTCAGCAGATTCCGCAGCTCGAAGAAGATGCCCATGTTTGCTCAGAAGGCGCAGCAAAACTGCTTCCATCTGGTCTTCCAGTCCTTCCACCACCGGCTTCTCTTCGCCACGCATACCACCAACATCAACCAGAGCTTCCTCATTGGGAACGACTTTTTCACCCGTTGCAGACCTTTTGACACCACCATCACCTTGGTCGCCCGCATTGGAGCTTGATGATGCCACCCCAGTCCGTAACCAGTTGGTCGCCATGGCTTCAAGCTTCCACCCTAAAGCCGAAACACAAACCGCAGGGAACCTAATTTGGGCTCATAACCTACGGGGGGAACCCGAAGGGGGACGAGAAACCGAAAAGTCAACCCCAACAGAATCCCTTGATTTCCCTGGATCAACCACACAACAAACCCAAACCACAGGGCACTCACCTTTTACTACCAGGCACATGGCCCAGTCTTGAGCCATAAAAATGATTTCCGGGTTTATTAACCCTTTCAACTTCCAACACTAACTTCTTTCTACAATACCAGTTGCAGCTCCGCATAGGGTTTAGGGTTTAGGGTTTAGGGTTTAGGGTTTAGGGTTTAGGGTTTGGAGGTTTAGCGTCCAGGGTTTAGGGTTGAGGGATTGGGGCGGGACTCAGGGGCTCAGGGTTTTGTAGTTTCTACCAGGGTGGTCTGCTGTACCCCTGTGATCCCCGTGAAAAGAAGAGGGTTTAGGGCTCAGAGTTTAGGGTTTAGGGTCTATGTCTATGGGGTTGTTTAGGGCATTGTAGGGCCACCTTGCCCCGGCTAGAACGGCCAGAACGCTCAACCCTGGACCCTAGACCCTAAATCTCTTGACCTAAACCCTAAACCCTTCAGACCTACACCCGCAACCCTAAAACCCTCAGCCCCAAACCCTGAGCCCTAAGCCCTAAACCCTAAACCCTGAACCCTAAACCCTAAACCCTAAACCCTAAGCCCTAAACCCTAAACCCTAAACCCTA
The DNA here is from genome assembly GCA_905221605.1 of Symbiodinium natans. Taxonomy (NCBI): domain Eukaryota; class Dinophyceae; order Suessiales; family Symbiodiniaceae; genus Symbiodinium; species Symbiodinium natans. The sequence continues at coordinate 96,891 of CAJNDS010002420.1, forward strand.
AGCCCTAAACGTTGCAAGACACCCGAGCCTAGGAGCTGCGCCGGAAGTCATGCTGTCTGGCAGCCATAGGATGAGGGTTTGCGGATCGGGGCTTGGGGTTTACGGTTTAGGGTTAAGGGTTTGTTAGGGTTTAGGGTTTAGGGTTTAGGGTTTAGGGTTTAGGGTTTAGGGTTTAGGGCTTAGGGCTTAGGGCTTAGGGCTTAGGGTTTAGGGAGGAATTGCCCCGCCCGTGTAGGGTTGAGGGCTTGGGGTTCGGGGCAAGGGGTTCAGGGTTTAGGGTTTAGGTTGAGCGTTGAGGCTTGAGGGTTTAGGATAACTGCCCCCTCAAACGAAGGCCTGAATCAGGAATTCGGCTGGGGTACTTCGGGTGGGTGCTAGCATGGGATCCCAATCTTTGTTTGGGTCTTTATTTCTTTATTTCTTTATTTCTTTATTTCTTTGTTTCTTTATTTCTTTATTTCTTTGTTTCTTTGTTTCTTTGTTTCTTTGTTTCTTTGTTTCTTTGTTTCTTTGTTTCTTTGTTTCTTTGTTTCTTTGTTTCTTTGTTTCCTTGTTTCCTTGTTTCTTTGTTTCTTTGTTTCTTTGTTTCTTTGTTTCTTTGTTTCTTTGTTTCTTTGTTTCTTTGTTTCTTTGTTTCTTTGTTTCTTTGTTTCTTTGTTTCTTTGTTTCTTTGTTTCTCTGTTTCTCTGTTTCTCTATTTCTCTATTTCTCTATTTCTTTATTTCTTTATTTCTTTATTTCTTTATTTCTTTATTTCTTTATTTCTTTATTTCTTTATTTCTTTATTTCTTTATTTCTTTATTTCTTTGTTTCTTTATTTCTTTATTTCTTTATTTCTTTATTTCTTTATTTCTTTATTTCTTTATTTCTTTATTTCTTTATTTCTTTATTTCTTTATTTCTTTATTTCCTTATTTCTTTATTTCTTTATTTCTGTATTTTTTTTTTAGTTCTTTATTTCTTTATTTCTTTATTTCTTTATTTCTTTATTTCTTTATTTCTTTATTTCTTTATTTCTTTATTTCTTTATTTCTTTATTTCTTTATTTCTTTATTTCTTTATTTCTTTATTTCTTTATTTCTTTATTTCTTTATTTCTTTATTTCTTCTTTTCTTTATTTTTTTGTTTCTTTGTTTCTTTGTTTCTTTGTCTCTTTGTGTGTTTCCTAATTTCAACTTTTAGGGGTTCATCTCTGGAGTAGATCATGGAAGGCTGGATCCCTTGGGCCTAAACCCTAAACCCTTAAACCCTTAAACCCTTAAACCCTTAAACCCTGAAACCCTTAAACCCTTAAACCCTTAAACCCTTAAACCCTTAAACCCTTAGACCCTAAACAGTAAACCCTAAACCCTAAACCATGCACGTGGAGTTTGATTCCGCCGAAAGCACAGGTTCTCTGTCGAAACTTGTAGATTTCGCGTTGTGGCCCCATGCTCAAGGGCGGACGCGGAGAGTTTCAACCCGAAACCCTAAGCTAGGGTTTAGGGTTTAGGGTTTAGGGTTTAGGGTTTAGGGTTTCGGGTTTAGGGTTTAGGGTTTAGGGTCTACGGTTTAGGGTTTAGGGTTTAGGGTTTAGGGTTTAGGGTTTAGGGTTTAGGGTTTAGGGTTTAGGGTGCAAAGCCCTACACCCCTAAAACCCAATACCCTACATTCTAAAGCCCTCAACCCAGGTCAGCAGCAACGTCAAGCAGATAATGTCCGAGATGGTCGCTGCGCCCACGCAGCAGGCTTTTGTCTACTAGGATGCTGGCACGGTTTCATGAGGGGATTGTTCTGAATTAGGGTTTGTGTTTAGGGCTTGGTTTAGGGTCAAGGGTTTGGGGTAACCCTAAAACCTAAACCCTAAACCCTAAACCCTACACCCTAAACCCTAAACCCTAAGGGTTTGTTTTGGGTTTAGGGGGTCAGGGAAGGTCCAGAGTCTCTTTGGGGGCCTTTTCCGCGAGGCATCCTTTTCGCAATTGCCGGACCTACAGGTCCCTAGCTACGGTTTAGGGTTTAGGGTTTAGGGTTTAGGGTTCAGCAGCTCCGGGTCGAGCAATCTCTAGTAGAGCCGCTGTTTGGGCTCTTGAAAAAAACCCACCCACCCAGAGAATCCCAAAACATTAAGAAATAAAAAGTTTACATCTTTCATCAGCAAGCCCTGTCCTCCAATCTCATTTGTTCTTTCTGCTCGTGTTCTTTGTCATTCTGCTTGGTTTCCATTCTGCTCGTGTGCGTTTCTTTCTGCTCGTATTCATTCTGCTCGTATTCGTTCTTTTTCTGATCTGCTCGTCTCGTGTTCGTTCTCGTTCTGCTCGTATTCATTCTGCTCGTATTCGTTCTCTCTCTGCTCGATTTCAGTCCGCTCGTTTTCGTTGTTTTTCTTTTCGTATTCATTCTGTTCGTATTCGTTCTCTCTCTCTCTGCTCGATTTCAGTCTGCTCGTCTTCGTTCTCTCTCTGCTCGTAATCATTCTGCTCGTATTCGTTCTCTTTCTGCTCATATTCATTTTGCTCGTGTTCGTTCTCTTTCTGCTCGTATTCGTGCTTTTTCTGCGCGTATTCGTTCTCTCTCTGCTCGATTTCAGTCCGCTCGTTTTCGCTGTCTTTCTGCTCGTACTGAGTCTGCTCGTACTCATTCTCTTTCTGCTCGTATTCATTCTGCTCGTATTCGTTCTCTCTCTGCTCGACGTCAGTCTGCTCGTATTCGTTCTCTTTCTGCTCATATTCACTTTGCTCGTGTTCGTTTTCCCCGGTGACCCTGCCTATTTTTGGCCGTCTTGTTGGTTGTGTTTGGCACACTTTAAGCTGCCTGGCTTCCACATGGTTGCTTTCCAATTAGTGCCCCGGTGACCTCGCCTCATGTTGGCTCCTGCTCGTAGGGTTTGATGAGAGGCCTAGAGGTTTGTCGTATGTCCCCTCTCTTCGTGCTCGTAGGGTTTGTCGTATGTCCCTCCCTTCATGCTCGTAGGGTTTGATGAGAGGTCTACAGGTTTGTCGTACGTCCCCTCCCTTCGTGCTCTTAGATTTTGTCGTATGTCGCCTCCCTTCGTGCTCGTCGGCTTTGTCGTATGTCCCTCTTTGTCTGCTTGCAGAGAATCCCAAGAATTAGGAAACTGAGGTTTTATTTTCAGAGGTTTGTCGTATGTCCCCTCCCTTCGTGCTCGTCGGCTTTGTCGTATGTCCCTTTTCTTCTGCTTGCAGAGAATCCCAAAACATTGAGAAATGTACGGGTTTATTTTAGAGGTTTGTCGTATGTCCCCTCCCTTCGTGCTCGTATGGTTTGATGAAAGCTCTACAGGTTTGTCGTACGCCCTCTTCCTTCGTGCTCTTAGGGTTGTCGTATGCCTCCCTTCGTGCTCGTAGGGTTTGTCGTATGTCCCCTCCCTTCGTGCTCGTATGGTTTGATGAAAGGTCTACAGATTCGTCGCATGTCCCTTCCCTTCGCGTTCTTAGGGTTTGTCGCCCGAGCCAATCCCCAACCCACCCTAGAACCAACTACCCGTATTCGTTCTCTCTCTGCTCGTATTTCTCTGCGTTCTGCTTGCGTTCGTTCTCGGGGTGGGGGGGGGTGGGGTGGGGGGGAAGCGGGGAAGCTGCCTGACTGGTTGCTTGCGAAGCCCTCATCCAGGTTTCCAACCCCAGAATGGGGGTTCGGAAGTTTCCCCACCCCACCCTCGAACCACTCAAGATGAGAAAGACAGAAGGGGCTACCGCGTTGCCCGCCCGCGAAGGCTGCATCTTGATCTGGCCCAGACCCAGGTTTTCAAGCCCAGAATGAGGGTCTGGGCCAGAAGAGGGAAGAGGGAGGGGGGGGGGGGGGGGGGGGGGGGGGAAGGTGGGAGGGGAAGGGGGGGGGGAGGGGGAGGGGGGGGAGGGGGGGGGGGGGGAGGGGGGGGGCGGTAGGGGGGAGGGGGGGGGGGAGGGGGGGGGTGGAAAAAAGCCGGGGCCATTTGGCAAAAAAGCCGTGGCCATTGGCAAAAAAGCCGTGGCCATTGGCAAAAAAAAGCCGTGGCCATTGGCAAAAAAGCCGTGGCCATTGGCAACTTTCCCGTGGCCATTGGCAACTTTCCCGTGGCCATTGGCAACTTTCCCGTGGCCATTGGCAAAAAGCCCGAAAAGTTGCCAATGGCCACGGCTTTTTTGCCAATGGCCACGTTCCCCATTAAGGTTGGGGGGCATTTTGTGCGAATTGGGTTTGAAAAACCCATTTTGGCGACCAACCTTAATGACATTGGTGGCCATTGGTAAAAAAGCCGTGGCCATTGGCAACTTTCCCGTGGCCATTGGCGAATTTGCCAATGGCCACGGCTTTTTTGCCAATGGCCACGGCTTTTTTGCCACTGGCCACGGTTTTTTTGCCAATGGCCACGGTTTTTTTGCCAATGGCCACGTTCCCCATTAAGGTTTAAATTATTATATGATAGAGAGAGTTTAGGGTTTAGGGTTTAGGGTTTAGGGTTTAGGGTTTAGGGTTTAGGGTTTAGGGTTTAGGGAGGGCGGGAGGGTGGGGGTGGGAGGGGTTTACGGTTTGGGGCTGGGTGCTTACAGGGCTTGGGGTTGTTTATGGTTTATCGGGTTTGGGGCTTATCGGGCTAAGGGTTTCTTGAGGTTTAAGGGTTCGCAGGGCTTATAAGGCCTAGGGGTTCTTGGGGTTAGTGTAGTACTCTTTTGGTTGAAAGGGTTTAGGGCTTAGGAAAGGGTTTAGGGTTTAGGGTTTAGGGTTTAGGGTTTAGGGTTTAGGGTTTAGGGTTTAGGGTTTAGGGTTTAGGGTTTAGGGTTTAGGGTTTAGGGTTTAGGGTTTAGGGTTTAGGGTTTAGGGTTTAGGGTTTAGGGTTTAGGGTTTAGGGTTTAGGGTTTAGGGTTTAGGGTTTTTAGGGTTTAGGGTTTAGGGTTTAGGGTTTAGGGTTTAGGGTTTAGGGTTTAGGGTTTAGGGTTTAGGGTTTAGGGTTTAGGGTTTAGGGTTTAGGGTTTAGGGTTTAAGGGTTTAGGGTTTAGGGTTTAGGGTTTAGGGTTTAGGGTTTAGGGTTTAGGGTTTAGGGTTTAGGGTTTATAGAAATTGTATAGGGTTTGTGTCCGGGGTTTTGACGGGGTTTTGACCGAGTTTTGACCGAGTTTTGACAGAGTTTTGACAGAGTTTTGACGGGGTTTTGACCGGTTTTTTTTTTTGCTTTTGAATAGAATTTCGATGGGAAGGGATCCCTACTGCAAGCCCTCCCGAATTGCTTTGGGTTGGGGGGTAGATATGGCTTTCCAGGCTTGGCAAGGTGAATAGAATTGTGATGGCTTTCTAGGCTTGGGGGAGGTGCGGCGAGGGGGCGGGGAGGGGGGAGGGGGGGAGGGGAAGGGATACCTACTGCAAGCCCTCCCGAATTGTCCAACGGGGTTTTGGGGTTGGGGGGTAGATATGGCTTTCCAGGCTTGGCGAGGCCTTGCACAAAAAAAGTTGGAGAGCCCGAATAAAATTGGTACTTGGGAGCTAGTGCTTCTTTTCCTGACTCGTGCCAAGTTTGGGGTTGCGAATGTGTTGGGAAATTCAGCTGCCCCGGTGCTAGGTCCGCGGCTGCCTCCAGTTTGTGCTTAGTGGTGACCGGCCGCAAGATCATCTCCCATCGAATATCTTCCTTCATGGGGACGGACTGCAAGACCATCTCCCATCGAACACGGTCATACACAGGGCGGATCTGATGGGTGATGGGTTCTGATTTTCTACATTGCTGGTTGCAAAGTCTTGGGCAGATAATTGATTCGTGTTCGGTATTTGGCAAATGCAAGACACGACTTTTCGGGGCCTTACCTAGGTCTTTTTCTATGAGAAGAATGTATGTTCGATTCGCTTCTTGTGAGTTCGCTTCTATTGAGCCAAGAATTTTGCGTGGATGGATTGTCGTGGATGTTGCTGTGAGGAATTACACAAGCTTGCTGGATGTTCTTGAAAGCCAGCTCGTTGCTTCTTTTTCACGGAGCTGGCGTACATTGGTGGTCCTGAGCTAAGCTTTGGTCTGCGCAGACCCTGCTGCAGGTGGTGAGACATGGAGTTGTGTCCTCGGCAGCCGCGGAACCTGGCAGGCGGCGGGCGGTTGCTGTGCATTCTAGCCTCTACAGACATGGTGGTTGCGTGCGTTGAAGCCCTTCCCTGCCGGCCTAGACTTCTCGGATAGCAAATGTGTTGGGATATCGGGCGAGGTCGTGCAAGAAGGCTTGGTCTGTCAACTGCTCCGGAGAGCGCGTCGTGGAGTCGATGCGAAAGATGCTGTTGTTGAAGAAGCGGTAGGCCACCCAGTGAGCATTGTCCCGGTTCTGTACGAGGCCCACGGCTGCTTCCAGTTCGTGCTTGGTGGTGACAGGCTGTAGCACCATCTCCCACCGAATGCGGTTGAAGGCCGCTAGAGCTTTGGATTGAATAACTTGGGCCAGAACCTCGGAGGAGTAGTAGCCATCTGCGGCCATGTGGTCCTGGGCGACTTCACCTCGCTCCTCTCCGCCCTCCTCGAGAAGGATTTGCACGGCTTCCTTCATGTCGGTTTCGGTGAAGACGGCCCCGCCCAAGGCGTTATTCAAGGCATGCATGCCGCAGAGAGCACGATCCTGGCGCTCAAAATATGGGAGGTTGCTTTGCGGGGACGGCAGCGGGGCTGCGGGCTTATTGCTCGTCCGCGCAAGCTTGGCTGATGGAGCGTTTGGCGCCGAATCGGCTGCTGGCCTTTTGTCGGGGACACCGAGGAGCAGGATTCTGCTTTTGGCGCTGGATCTGCTCTTGGCTTTGGCAGCGCTCTTGGTGCGGCCTTCGCGCCCTCCCTTGCCCTTGCTTTTCGCCTTTGCGCTGCCCTTAGCTTTTGCTTTGGGTTTGGACGGGCACTTCTGCTTGTGTTCCTTGATGGCAAGTTTGGTGTTTGGGAGTTCTTGTCCGCATTGTTGGCAGCACCAAGGAAGTTCACCGTCTGCATGCTCCTCTTCTTCCTTGCGTTTCATCAGCTGAGCCCAATCTGGAGCGCCCATCTCGGAAAGCTTGGCCTCATAGAAGTCCTTGCTCTGCGGCGGCTGGAAGAGTTGCTTCCACAGTTGGGATCCGTCCCGCTCGGCTTGCTGGGCCTTCAGTTGGGTGAGTGCCCATTCCGCCTTTGAGTTGAATCGCAGGGACTTGGGATTGAAGAATTCCAGGGTGCAAAGGGCTTGCTCGGGGCAGCGGCTCAGAGCCACGTACGCTTGCCCCTCCTGCTTGCAGGTGGCATCGAGGCGGGAGTGGGCGCCATCCTGCAACGTGGCCGCCTGACTTTTGTGAATGGTGGTGGCCTTCGCTAGCACCAAGGGAAATTGCAACCTTGAGGCCTTGCTGCCTTCCATGTCCAGATAGGCGGCGGACCGTCGCGAGATGGCAACGAAGCTGGTTTCGTTCTCTGCGCACCACTTGGCACCAGCCTTCTTCTCGAATTCGATCCACACCTTTTCGATCTCTCCAGTGGTTTCGTCTGCATCAATGTGCTCAACAAAGCCGCAGGCTCCGTTGACCAGGCCGTCTTGCGTGTCGAGGTTGTACCTGAGCATCACGCGGACACCGACAGCAAGGTGCAGCAAGGTTTCCAAGCCGGCCGTGTTCTCTGGATCAGCCCACACCACTTCGGGAGACAGCGGCGCACCAGTTTTGACATTCGTGTCTAGGGCAGGACTTTGGTAGAGCTTGACGCCGGTCCTTTTGACATGCTCCTCGATGTAGCGGCGATTCTTCTCCGCCACGGCTTTGCGCGTCGGGTACAGACACACGGCCTTTGGAGAAGGCTGCCTGCTGTCGTTCTTGTTCAGAACCATGCCTTGCAGCTCCTGAATGTCCTCTTCCGTCCACGTGCCGACACGAACTCGTGCGAGAAAAGCTGCCCACTTCGGGTCCTTTGCTGCACGTTGATTGCCTTCTAGCTCGCAAAGCTGAAGCAGTGTCCACAGTGAGCTGGCAAAGGCCGGCAGCCCGCCCGGCGGTGGCAGCTGATAGAGGTCTCCAGAGAACACGACATGCACTCCTCCGAAGGGAACGTGCGGCATGTTCTTAGCCAACCGCAGATGCTGATCCAGGCGCTCCAACATAAAGGACGATATGAAGCCCATCTCGTCCACGAAGAGGGCCGCCACCAGCTTCCAGATGCTTCGCAGCGTGGCCAGTATGGGACCATTTGGTAGCGGCACGTCGCAGGCCCTTCCGTAGCTCTGGTTCACGACGGGAAGCAAGCAGCAAGTGTGGAGAGTGACGCCGTTGATGTTCCATGCTGCCACCCCTGTGGGCGCAGCAATGATGGTTCCCACTCCCGCCTCCCGAAGCATGTGGGCTGCTGCGCGCACCACCACGGACTTCCCACAGCCGCCCGGTCCGTGGAGGAGCATGTGGAGGCGGTCAGTATTGTTGGTGTCATTGGTGTTGCGGCGGGCCCACACCGTCTCGAAGATGTATTCCATGGCTCTTCGTTGATGCTGTGTTTCTGGGCTTGGGTTCTCCGCAGCAGTGAGCATGTTGAAGGATTCCTCGCCACCTTCCACCGGCGCAAAGGCATCTCCAGGTGCTCCTGTCGGAACATGGTCTGGAGCCGCAAATTCGATGTCGTCCCCGTGACGTGCCTTCAGTGCCTCTAAAATCTGGATGGAGTCCTCGTAGTTGTCCTGCGCGATCTTGCTGTTGGCCCACCCATCTCGCAAGTGCGCAGGGTGCATCCTCGCCTTCATGTACATGACGGCCTGGACGGCCTGCAGCTTGCGAGCGGCGTTCACTGTCCCGTCCATTTGTGGGAAGCATTTCGACCGCAGGAAATCTGGGTACCCATCCAAGTCGCGGGCGATGCGCTGGAACGCTGCTGCATGGCTACCTTTGTCCTCTTCTTGCAGCCAGTCGCCTGGTTCTGTCCAAACGGAGTAGAGCAGCAGCCGAGAGAACCAGAAACTCTCCGGTTCCTGGTCAGGGCTGAAATTCCGGTATCCGACGATGGCCGGACGCTTTCTGAGCTGAGGGAATTCCACGCCGATGAACTTGAAAGCGGCGCAGAAATCCAAGAAGTTCATGTTCATGAGGCGGCATGTTGCAGGCTTGCCCCCTTCCACAGGCAACTCCACTTCGATGTTGCCGAAAGCGACTTGCATCTCCCTGTACCAGCGCTGTGCAGCCGGCATGTGTCCATCCCTGTCGAGCTTGCTGTTGCGGTAGCTCTCCGGCTGTTGTAGCGCCAGGCTCTCTTCGTGCTGGGGCACGGACAACGTCCAGGTATCGGCTGGTCCGACTTGAACCCAAACGTGCTCCCTGGAGAACTCAACGATGGGAAAGCCTAGCAGCAAGTGGCAGGCCTCGAAGGTGGATGTGGTCCGGCCCTGCAGCGCTGCGTGTGCGGCTTTGTACACCTGCTGGCTGCTCAAGCTGGTGCCACCATGGTCATTGCGGCTGGCGGCGAGGCTGGTCAGTATACTCTCCATGCGCCGCCGGGCCGCGAGATCTTCTTCCGACTTAAAGGAGTAGCCCAGGATGTAGCGACTGGCGCTGGTCAGTTCGCAGATTACTTGGAGGTCCATGCTGGCACGCCACCGTCGCAGGATCTTGATGTTGTATTGCCCGAACATGTTGTCCCCCTGGGCCCGCCTGACCACGAGGCTGCTTTTCCAGCGGCTGTTGGCGTACTTCTCCTGGGAGGTGCGGCGTCGAGTTCGCTCTTCAAATTCATTGTGTGGAAACCCAAACCTGCAAGAGCCATACGTCTTGATGCCGCAATATTCGCTGTGCTTGTGCCGCACTAGCTCCGCCAACTGGGCATTTAGCGCCTTGTTGCGGGGTGAGACTTTCGTGGATTTGCGCCAGCTTTCTGGTGACTTTGTGCAGATGTACTTGTCGCTCCAGTCTTCTGCGCAAGTGGGCGTGAAAGACTCCATGGCCTCTTCATCCGACCAATCCGGAACTGTCGCTTCTGTTTCCGGTGTCTTCTCAGCATCTCTGGAGCTGACTGTGCTTGTTCGTCGTGGCCATTCCGCTGCCCAAAGCAGAATGTGAGCGTGAGGGTAGCCCCTCTTCTGCCACTCGATGCGGATGATGTAGTCTCGAATCTTGAATGGTGGGCGCTCCTTGCGAACGCTGCGGTGTCGGCCCGCTGAATCTCTTGCTGGCGCTTGTGCAAAGTCTTCAGGCTCTTTGCGGTTGCCGCCCTCCGGCTCGTCCTGCTCGTCTGCCTCCTGCTCCAGATGGGACTCTGTGTCATGCTCGGCCTCCAGCCATGCCATGAGTTGGTTGAGCTGGTGCATGAACTGTCGTGCCACGATCGCTGGCTGTTGGTTGCACAGCTGGTTTGGCGACAGATCGTCCCACTTGAATTGCTCGTCAGACTGATAGCAGCGCAGGATTCCAGCGGCTTGACGCTCCAGCTCTTGCGGAGGCATTTCCGGACGCAGCCGCAGTAGCCGCGCTGTGATGGCCGCAACAAGGATGTCGGGCTGCCGAGCATGGCAAGTGAGGGTCATGAAGAAGTTGGGTGTTCCCAGCTGCTCGTACATGCTGAGCGCGACGCCCTTCTTTGCGTAGATGTAGGGCTGAGTACCGGGGATGTCCCTGAGGGCTGTGTAGACCTGGTTGTTGCCACGTTCGTACATCGTCTTTCTGCTTGGAGCCTGCTGGCCGCTGATCCGCACATTGATGTTGCCTGAAAGGCGCTTCTTGGTTTGCATCTCCAGGAGCCACATGGTGTAGGCTGGGGATGCCTCGAAGCGTGGATCCTGGCTCAGCAAGCGCTTGCGCGCATACTGTGAGAAGCTTGGGTACATGCTTTGCCATCCGCCCGTTCCCGTGGGAAACAAGTGCGGGAAGAGCTTGACATCCATGTCGTCGGTGAGCGCCGCGCAACCTCGGGCCTTTTGTAGCTGCCTTGTCTCGGCTCCAGGGATCTTCAACTCTTTGGGCAAAAGGTACATCATCTCGAGATCTTCTTCCTTCTCTTGCAGGACACCGTGACTTTGGCTTCCCAAGGCCGAGGAGTGTGAGCCACCGGACTCCCCCGTTTGGCGCCCTTGGGAAGCTATTTGCTGACTCAAACGCTCGTCGAGCGCATGAGGCTGGACATCCAGGATGGTGGCCATTTTGGCTATGGCTCTGTCCACGGCTGGATTGGCTTTGTACAAGCAGTGTTGGGCCTTCAGTTCCTTCAAAGCTTCGTGCAAGCAATCCAGACGGGCTGGAGAAGCAGTCAAGCCTTGAACACCTTGGACCAAGACTGTGCCATCTTCCTCCAGAATGGCTCCCTCCAATACGTCACAAATGAAAGGGTCCTCCATGAGTACGGCGTACATGCGGCCCCACTGTGCGCTGGGACCACCTGACGGGAGTTTGTCGATGAGGACTTGCGAGATCCGGGCCATGGCGATCAGGTGCTGCTCGATGGGCCTCAGTATCTGGAGTGCCTCTGGCGCAGTTGGCACATCTGGTAGGATGATCTTCGTAGAATCTTCACGGCACCTTTTGCAAAGCATCTGCTTGGTCCCTTTGGCCGGGCAGACGTGCTTCGCAGGGGTAAGGGTCCGACACTTCTCGCAAACACGCGACAGCCCGAATCTGCCCCAACTACGCACGAATGCAAGGTAGTGAGCATCCACTTGTTCAGGCGTCAGCTCATCTTCATCAGGAAACGGGTACCCCTGCTTCTGGATCTCAGTTGCAGTGGGCTTCGGACCACGGCTTCCGACCCCTGACTCAGCGCGTTCGGCTTGCAGCTGAAGTCTCTGTGCTTGGCGGTTGTCCTCCTCTGGCTTTGGCCCCCGGCTTGCAAACCCGTGCTCAGCACGTTCGGCTTGCAGCTGAAGCCTCTGTGCTTCGCGGTTGTCCTCCTCTGGTTTTGGCCCCCGGCTTGCAAACCCGTGCTCAGCACGTTCGGCTTGCAGCTGAAGCCTCTGTGCTTCGCGGTTGTCAGCTTCTGGTTTTGGCCCCCGGCTTGCAAACCCGTGCTCAGCACGTTCGGCTTGCAGCTGAAGCCTCTGCGCTTCGCGGTTGTCCTCCTCTGGTTTTGGCCCCCGGCTTGCAAACCCGCACTCAGCACGTTCGGCTTGCAGCTGAAGCCTCTGTGCTTCGCGGTTGTCCGCCTCTGGTTTTGGCCCCCGGCTTGCAAACCCGCACTCAGCACGTTCGGCTTGCAGCTGAAGCCTCTGTGCTTCGCGGTTGTCCGCCTCTGGTTTTGGCCCCCGGCTTGCAAACCCATGCTCAGCACGTTCGGCTTGCAGCTGAAGCCTCTGCGCTTGTCGGCTGACCCCTTGAGGGGGCAAAGGCCCGCGGCTGCCACCTCCCTTTGCCACCCGTTCCTGTTGCCGAGCTTTTCGCTTAGCGCTTTCTTCTGCCTGACGCTCTTCTTTCTCGGCTTGGCGGCAGCGTGGATCGCTGCACCACCCCGGTCCCCGACCGCTCCTGTTTCCCACACCGCATCGCTGGCAAGGCGCCATGGCAAATGTTCAGTTCTATCTGCAACTCAGGCTGTGTCGGAAAAGCTGCGATGGGTTTGTGCACCGGAGACTGTGAAATACAGCGCATGTCAGAAGGCGTTCTCTAGCACGTGCAACAGCTTGTCTGTCTTTCCTTGCCAGTCCACTTTACTTTTCTTGCTCCTGTGTAACAGGCGCATCTGTGGTGACTTGGTTTGCTCTCAAAAGAGATGTACAGAGCGGAGACGAACTTACTAGTTCACGCCAGGTGCCACGCAGCACATGGTATGTCTTCATGGCTGCTGGGTGTCCTGCGCTGTGACGATGTCCCACAAGTCATCGGAGAGGACCAATGTGTCCAATGGGGTTGGCTCCCCATCTAAGACCGTGCACACTTCTTGGTTCCTGCTCTGCAGACGGCCTTGGGCTGCCGCTGCTATGGTAGCGGATGTAGGAAGCTGTTCCATCAGTTCCATCTCCAGCGAATGGCTTGACACGCTGGCGATTCGCAGCACCTCCTCACCGGCCACCGTGGTGAACACGACGTCGACGGTATTTTGATCCACGGGCATCAAACTGCAAGTAATAACCAAAGGCGAGGGCACTTCTCGGACATAGACCTTCCCTGCTGGAAGATTGATCCAATTGTCAAAGTGCAGTTCTTCCGCTTCGAAGACAGCAACATGAGGTGCTTCTGGATGCCATTGGGTAAATCGGCATTCCAGCCTATTCATGCCTCTGACGCAAAAGGCAGGCATATACCATCCAGGGGCTGTCTCTGTGGCAAGCGCAGCGCCACTCAAGCCAATCAGCGACCAGGCGCCAGGACCGCCATCCAAACACCGGCTCCATTCAAGACGGCAACCATCCATCTTGCAGGTTTCGATCACTGGCAGAAAGTGCGGCTTGTGTTCTATCTGAGCCAAGACTGCTGCGAATGCCTTGCTTGCAAGAATGTGCGACTTTCTTCTCTCTCACGCGCAGCTTCCTCAGCTTCGTGCAGTTCTTTTTCAACCCAGTCCCTATCGTCGAACCCGTCCTCACCGTCCGCCTGTTCAAAACCGCGAATGGGGCGGTCTGTGCCCTGGAAGTCCTCGTCCATGTCTTCGGACATCGTGGCACCAGTCGACCTGAGAAGCAAGGGTGTCGGCTAGATTAGGACATGGCCGTCGCACCAGTCGACCTGAGGACAAAGGCCAGTAGTCTTCTTTCATTAGAAGTCGAACTACATTTCCCGCAGAAAAATGGTTGATAATGGGGTCCGGGAAAAGGGTGCAGCTAGGGGCGGGGGGGCAAAGCAGTTGAATTATTTGGGTGGGTTTTCCTGGTTCCTGGCAACCTGCATAAAGAGTCGAACGTTCCAGCAATCCTCAGAGCTTCGGAATAAGTCACACTGGGTTCCTGGCTCCTTTCAGGCCTCATAATGAGTCGAACTGAGTTCTCTGTGCGTGGCAACGTGCAGAAGACTTGTCTAGCAACTCTCAGAGTGACCAGTGGGTTTTGCGCGTGTTCAATATAAGTCGAACTGGGCTCCCGGCTGTTTGTTAATTGTGCAACAATTCAAACTGATCTTCTGGCGTTCTGGTTCTGGGAACCTTCGTAACAAGTCGAACGAGGCTGTGTCTCTTGAAAGTATATAGTCATTTTACGTAATTAGAATAGGGTGTGTCTTCTTTCATTAGAAATCGAACTGCATTTCCCGCAGAGAAACGGTTGTTAAGGAGGTCCGGGAAGGAGGTGCAGCTAGGGGTGGGGGGCAAAGTGGTTGAACAGAGCTTCGGAATAAGTCACGCTGGGTTCCTTGCTCCTTTCAGGCCTCATAATGAGTCGAACTGAGTTCTCTGTGCGTGGCAGTGGGTCTTGCGCGTGTTCAATACAAGTCGAACTGGGCTCCCGGCTGTGTGTTAATTCTGCGACAAGTCAAATGGATCTTCTGGCTCCTGGATTCATCACGATAGATCGAACATGCAACCCTCTTTAAGTCGAACCAACCATTTTGGACAGGCAAAAAGGCCAGCGGTGGGGCCCCGGAAGGGTGGGGAGGGGGAGAAGGGGGGGGTGGTGGGGCGTGGTGGGAACCCCACATAATTCGTGAAGAGGCGGGGGAGGGGGGGTGAGTGGGGGGGGAGGGGGGGGGCAGCGGGGCTGGAACCAACAAATTCGGGAAAAACGGCGGGGAAGGGGGGTGGGTGGAGGTTGGGGATCGGGGGGGGGGGAGGGGGAGGGGGGCTAGGGGGGGCGGGAGGGGGGTGGCAGGCGGGCGGGAGGGGGGGGGGGGGGGTGCCCCTCATTTTAAGTCGAACCAACTGGGCTCCCGGCTGTGTGTTGGTTCTGCGGCTCTCGCTCCTGCTTCATCACGATAGATCGAACATGCAGGGGTGGGGGGGGGGACCCTGGAAGGGTGCGCGGTGGGGTCTTGTAACCCTCATTTAAGTCGAACCAACAATTTCGGGCAAAACGGGTGAGGGGGGGGGGACGGGGGGGGGGAGGGGGGGGGGGGGGGGGGGGGGGAGGGGGGGGGGGGGAGGGGGGGTGGTGGAGGGGGGCGGGGGGGGTGGGGGGAAGGGGAGGGGGGTAGGGGGGGGGGGGGGGGTGGCAGGCGGGCGGGAGGGGGGGGGAGGGGGGGGGGGGTGCCCTCATTTTAAGTCGAACCAACTGGGCTCCCGGGGTCTTGTAACCCTCATTTAAGTCGAACCAACAAGTTCGGGCAAAACGGGTGAGGGGGTGGGGGGGTGGTGGGGGGGGTGGGGGGGGGTGGGGGGTGGGGGGGGTGGGCGGGGTGGGGGGGTGGGGGGGTGGGGGGCAGGAGGGGGCGGGAGGGCTTTTGTTGGTTCGGGCAGTTTTTTTAGGTTGTTTGGGCGTTTCTCCAAAGTAAAGGAAAGTGATAAGGTTGCTCTAGTTGCTGTTTGAGGGTCTGGACTGGGCTTGTGGTGATTCCTAGGCATCAGCCGGCACATGTCTCCAGCAATGATTGTTGCTCTCTGTAGAAAATGCTCAGTGATAAGGCTGCTCTAATTGCTGTTTGAGGGTCTGGACTGGGCTTGTGGGGACTCCTAGCCAGCAGCGGGGACATGTTGCCAGCCATGGTTGTTGCTCTCTCAAAAATGCTCAGTGATAAGGCTGCTCTAGTTGCTGCTTGAGGGTCTGGGCTGGGCTTGTGGTGATTCCCAGCCACCAGCTGGCACATGTCTCCGGCAATTGCTCTCTAGAAAATGCTCAGTGATAAGGCTGCTCTAGTTGCTGTTTGAGGGTCTGGACTGGGCTTGTGGTGATTCCGAGCCATCCCAGCCATGGTTGTTGTTGCTTTCTAGAAAAAATGAACCAGAATAGGGATTTCCAAGGGCAATTTTGCAAATACGTTGAATTTACTTAAACCTCTTTGTGTGCCAGTCAAGTATGTTGAGTGCGCAAAAATTTGCCCAGTGGAAAGGGCGTCAGTTCACTTCCAGGTGATGGTACAGACTATTTGCGAGCGATTCGTTATGCAACACATACAATTTCTATTTATCCTGTCCTTGAGGGTTTAGGGTTTAGGGTTTAGGGTTTAGGGTTTAGGGTTTAGGGTTTAGGGTTTAGGGTTTAGGGTTTAGGGTTTAGGGTTTAGGGTTTAGGGTTTAGGGTTAGGGTTTAGGTTTAGGTTTAGGGTTTAGGGTTTGTTTAGGGTTTAGGGTTTTTTAGGGTTGTAGGGTTTTAGGGTTTAGGGTTTTAGGGTGTAGGGTTTAGGTTTAGGTTTAGGGTTTAGGTTTCGGGTTAGGGTTTAGGGTTTAGGGTTAGGGTTAGGGTTTAGGGTTAGGTTTAGGGTTTAGGGTTAGGGTTTAGGGTTTTTAGGGTTTAGGGTTAGGGTTAGGGTTTAGGTTTTAGGGTTAGGGTTAGGGTTTAGGGTTTAGGTGAGGGTTTAGGGTTTTTAGGGTTTAGGGTTTAGGGTTTAGGGTTTGGGTTAGGGGTTAGGGTTTAGGGGTTAGGGTTTAGGGTTTAGGGTTTAGGGTTTAGGGTTTAGGGTTTAGGGTTTAGGGTTTAGGGTTTAGGGTTTATGGTTTAGGGGTTTAGGGTTTAGGGTTTAGGGTTTAGGGTTTAGGGTTTAGGGTTTAGGGTTTAGGGTTTATAGAAATTGTATAGGGTTTGGGTCCCAATAAGTTTTGAGCGAAAGTTTTGAGCGAAAGTTTTGAGCGAAAGTTTTGAGCGAAAGTTTCGTTTTTAGAGTTTAGGTTTTAGGGTCGGCGTGGGGGGGGGGGAACAGATGATACGACGGGATGGGAGAATGATTTTGGGGTTTTTTTTAAGAATTTCTGATGAATCTTTGGATACCTCAGAATATATTTGGATATATTCAAATTCTTTTGAGGTTTTCAATGGGATATCTAATTTGAAAATCAAAAAAAATGTTAGGGTTTAGGGTTTAGGGTTTAGGGTTTAGGGTTTAGGGTTTAGGGTTTAGGTTTAGGGGTTAGGGTTTAGGGTTTAGGGTTTTGGGTTTAGGGTTTAGGGTTTAGGGTTTAGGGTTTAGGGTTTAGGGTTTAGGGTTTAGGGTTAGGGGTTTTAGGGTTGAGGGTTTAGGGTAGGGTTTAGGTTTAGGGGTTTAGGGTTAGGGTTAGGGTTTAGGGGTTTAGGTTTAGGGTTTTAGGGTTTTAGGGTTTAGGGTTTAGGTTGTGGGTTTAGGGTTTAGGTTAGGGTTTAGGGGTTTCGGGTTTAGGGTTTAGGGTTTTTGGGTTTAGGGTGTTAGGGTTTAGGTTTAGGTTTAGGGGTTTAGGGTTAGGGTTTAGGGTGTAGGGTTTAGGGTTTAGGGTTTCGGGTTTTAGGGGTTTTAGGGTTAGGGTTTAGGGTTAGGGTTAGGTTTAGGGTTTAGGGTTTGGGTTAGGGTTTAGGGTTTAGGGTTTAGGGTTTAGGTTTAGGTTTAGGGTTAGGCCCGCGAACAGGGTTAGGGTTTTAGGGTTAGGGGTTTTAGGGTTTAGGGTTAGGGTTCAGCATCTCATGTTCGAGCATTTACTAGGCCAGCAGTGTGTGTAGGCAACGGCAAAAAACCCACCCACCCAGAGAATCCCAAAACATTAAGAAAATAAAAAGTTTACATTTCTCATCAGCAAGCCCTGTCCTCCTACCCACGAACCATTTCATCGGCCCCCATAAAAGGGCGGGACTTCGAAATCCTGAAGCCGGTGAAGGCTCGGTTTTGGTCAAAAATCCAGAAAACGAGAGACCACCCAGAGCCGTCGATTTCAGTACTAAAAAAATCGCATTTTTACCTGGACCCGGGCCGATCCTGGGGTCCCCCTCATTTGGGGTGTTTTTGGAGGCAAACTTTCCCTCTCAAGGGGGGTCGGAGTTTGAGGCAAGGGGGGGTCTCAGAAGACTATTTTGCCTTTAAAATTGAAAAATACGACCCCCCCTTGACCAAAATTACGCTGTGAAAAGGTCGCGGGGGCGGCCCTTCATCAGGATTGAGGGTTAAAACCCTGAAAAACCCTGAAAAACATTGAAAAACTTTGAAAAACATTGAAAAACTCTGAGAAACCTTGACAAACCGTGAAAAACTTGAATTCCTGAAGCCGGTGAAGGCTCGGTTTTGGTCAAAAATCCAGAAAACGAGAGGCCACCCAGAGGCGTCGATTTCAGTACTAAAAAATCGCATTTTTACCTGGGACCCGGGCCGATCCTGGGATCCCCCTCATTTGGGGTGTTTTTGGAGGCAAACTTTCCCTCTCAAGGGGGGGTCGGAGTTTGAGGCAAGGGGGGGTCTCAGAAGACTATTTTGCCTTTAAAATTGAAAAATACGACCCCCCCTTGACCAAAATTACGCTGTGAAAAGGTCGCGGGGGCGGCCCTTCATCAGAATTGAGGGTTAAAACCCTGAAAAACCTTGAAAAACATTGAAAAACCTTGAAAAACACTGAAAAACTCTGAGAAACCTTGAAAAACCTTGAAAAAGCCAAGGCCCGCGCGCGCGAGGGCCAGGACAAGGCCAGACCCTTGAGTGCCCAACAGGGCCGGTCGATTTTCCGACTATAGGGTTTAAATATATATAGGTAAGAGAGGTTTAGGGTTTAGGGTTTAGGGTTTAGGGTTTAGGGTTTAGGGTTTAGGGTTTAGGGTTTAGGGTTTAGGGTTTAGGGTTTAGGGTTTAGGGTTTAGGGTTTATAGAAGGGAAATGAAGGGAAGCTCGCTGGTGCTAAAAGCACCCGGGCCGCTCGCTTGCGTTAGCATGTAGTCCCACCTCAACCACCCAAACTATTCTCAATAGGGTTTAGGGTTCACCCCCCAAACCCCCCTCAAGGGGGGCTTTCTTGCTTTTGACAGAGAAAGAGCAGGGTGGGGCCTCCCGAGCTTTGTGGAGCCTGTCAGCGGCTCGTAGGTTTCTTGGAGCTTTCACGGAACTGGAGGGGTGCCCAAAACCGTCAAATGTTCAGTGCGGGACCCCGACCCACACAGCCCAAAACGCTAGGGGGAAGCAGGGGCCTTGGCCGGCCCCTGCTTACGCGTCCCAGCGAAGGGAGGTCCCACCAGATCTCTACCGAAATCAGACCCAGGCTGAGGCGGGTCCAGAAAGGCGGTCGCAGGGGGGTCCCAAGAAGTCTCCCAGGCGCGAGGAAGGTCAGTTTAGGGGTTCCCAGGAAGGTCCTCGGAGGGTCCCAGGGCGTCCCAGGCATGCCAGGACGATGGTTGGGAAAATACGTCCCAGACATCCTAGAAGGTTTCAGGGGGGCCCCGGGAAGGGGGGTCCCAGGGGGCCAGGGGGGTCCCAGGGGGGTCCCCAGGTTCAATTTCAATCTTTCTGCACCAAAAAAGCGTTTTTTTGCAGGTTGCCCCCTACACCAGCCCAGAAGGAGGGGGGGTCCCTGGAATCTGCCAGCCCAGGGCCCCAGACTTTTCGGGGGGGTTACCCCCCCGACCCCCCCAAAAAAGCCCAAACACCCTCAACGATGCGGGGTCCTAATTATATTAGGGCTTACGCCCTAGGTCTGAGGCGTAGCCAAGCACTGCAGGCCTCGTCTACCGGGAGGCTTTACCCTCCCTCACCGTTCTGTAGAGACGCTCGGTCGGGGACCTCGGTCGAAGCCTCGAGCGCCCATGCAAATGGACAGCGGCGCTCTCGGCAGTTTAGGGTTTAGGGTTTAGGGTTTAGGGTTTAGGGTTTAGGGTTTAGGGTTTAGGGTTTAGGGTTTAGGGTTTAGGGTTAAGGGCTTTGGAGTTTGGGGTTTGGGGTTTGGGGTTTGCGTTTGGGGTTGGGGTTTGGGGTTTAGGGTAGCTGAGCGTAGGGATGTGAAGTTGAGCTTCGGGAACCGGGTTTGTTAGGTTCCTTGAGCTTGGCTTCTTTGAATATTGCTATTTGTTTGTTTGATTTGTTCATTGTTTTTGGGGGGTTGGGGTGGGGTGGCGTTTATAAGGTTCGCACTCGCTTGACAGGCGCAGACAAGGGTTCTGCACGGAGTATAGCAACTGCCCCACAGGTTCGCGTGCTCTCTACTGCTGCTCCTGCTACTATGCCTACCAACCCTACAGCAATGATCATATCGCTACCGCTGCTACCACTACTATTCCTGTACCACGACCAGCAATGACACTTGGAAAAAAACACGCCGCTGCTACCAATACCACCTTATCACGCAACCTCGAAACAGAAATCTACCCCGAAACCCTAAACCCTAACCCTAAACCCTAAACCCTAAATCCTAAACCCTAAACCTTGAAGCCTTAACGCAAGCTCAGGAACACGACTTTCTCAGGGCAACTGGGGTGTTCGGGGCACCGTCCAAGCCACTGAAGCAGGAGCCTCCACTGGCACTGGGCCGGACCTGAGCATCAGCGAAGAATAAGGGTTTAGGGTTTAGGGTTTGGGTTGAGGGTTGAGGGTTTAGGGTTTCGCGTTTAGGGTTAGGGGGCTCTTTGTTAACCCTAACCCTAGACCGTAACTAACCCTGGACCCTGAACCCTAAACCTAAACCCTTTTCCGGGGAGGCCTTCTTATTTTCCGGTGTGTTTGTTGAAAGGTGTGGCTCGGCCCGGCAGCTTGCGGGACAATCGCGGGGATTCGGAGCCCGCAGGGACAGTTCCAAGCAGAGGTTGCTTTACGGGGCTAAGCCCTCCCTAAGCAGGTTTTAAGAGGGATGACAGTGAGTTTTCAGAAAAAACGATCGTACATGGGCGGTCAGGGAAGAAGGTCGAGTAGGCACCTAAACCCTAAACCCTAAAACCTAGACTTAAAAAAACCTTAAACCCTAAACCCTAAACCCTAAACCCTAAACCGCTTATCGGCCTTTCTCAAACCTTTTCTCTGCCCCAGCGCAAGATGATTTCCCCTGTGGCGCGGGCCCCGTCCTGGAAGGCACTTCTGCGGCATCCTCCTGAACCGCGTAGGTTTCAGGGTTTAGGGTTTAGGGTTTAGGGCTAGGGGTTTGGGGCCTACCCGAAGGCTCCTAGTGTGGTTCCTTTTTTGGAAAATCCTAAAAAGGTACTACAAACAGGAGCCTTGAGGCAAAGCGTAAACCCTAAAACTGCATTGATCATTGAGTTGCCTTGGGGGATTCCGAACATTAGAGGTCCCTTTTGAGGTCCTGTGTCGAATTTTTAGAGGGCATTCGACGCATTCGACTATATTTGGGACATAAAGCACAAGGTCTTTTTCGCAGTCAGCGTAGAACGGATGCTAAGGACTTGGGACTCTCAACTTTCGTTTGGGAACCTGTATCCGACCGCACGAACCCCACGGGCCCATGTACCTATCTGGTATATATACTTTGGGCCTTCAAAACGGGCTCCTACATGTTGCTTTAGGGCCCAAGTGTATACTGTATAGGTACATATAGACCCTTATAGTGCCAACTGGAGTAACCCGAGCGTCCGACACCCACCCAGACAACCCCAAGTCCTGCAGACAAACGTTGAAGGCTCCTCCCAATCCCCCCCCCCTTGGCGCTGCCTGTGCTCTTGCCTCTCTTTATCTACATATCAAGTGACACAATATATATATATATACTAATATATACTATTACTTACTATTACCTGAACCAGTATACTAGAACATAAGATATAGTCTAACATAATTTACCCTTAAACCCCCAAGCCTAGACCGCAACCCTGTTCCGGGCGAAACGTGGTCCGCCTTCGGGGGCGGTGCGCTTGCAACGGGAGCCTCAGCCGATCCATCCTGGGGAAGTGGACAAGAAGGGGTTGCTAAGGGTTGGGTTTAGGGTTTAGGGCTTACAAGGTGTAGGTTGTATAGGAATAGGGCTTAAGGTTCTGTGCCCCACCTTCACTTTATCATTCCTGTGTGCGGGATGGCAGGAAACAGCCCGTCCCGTGGGAGTGGACAGCATGATGAAGGAGCTTGTGCAGAAGGCTTCTGTTTTCCATCTGCCGAACGAGAGAATGCATCACCAGACATTGCAATAAGGATCGGACAATCAGGAGAGAAATAAGCGCGCAGGTTTGGGAGACTCCAGCTCACGTAGCACAGCAACATGAACCTACCGAGGCGGTGCGAGCCATGCGTTTATCTACCTATAAACCTCATGAACCGTTTCAACTCATAAACCCGCATGGCGAAGACAAGGAGTGTTGCGTTGTGCTTGGTAGCCAGGACGTACCGTGAGACCATCCGCGCGGATGGAAGGCCGGAGCTAGGCCGCTCGAGATCATGGCTGGCATAGCCCTCCAGCTACATTCAGACATGCTTCAGGCGGAGACATCTGCAACAAGGAGACGCTGCCCAGCCCGGCATCCCAACGGATTCCTTTCCTGGATTGTTCTTGTGGGCCAGGGAGGCCTGAGGCATACCATTTGCACTTGGTCGCTGCCGGGCTTGCCGATAAGGGTAAGCTTCATGAGAATGTATGCCCTTTCTCATCCTTTGTCTTGGGCATATCTGCCACCAGGACACACTGGCTGCTCCAGCCCCCTCAAGGTAGGCTTTGTAAGGGAGGTGTAGGCATTAAAGTTTGGGCGACTGGCAAGCCCTCTTAATTACCCTAAACCCTAAACCCTAAACCGTGAGCTTGTAGGTCGTACAGGGTTTTGGGGTTTGAGCGCTGGTTTAGCGATGGGGGCATGTTGCCCTCGAACCTTTCCTACCATCCAGCTGTCTGGCCCCTGTATAGTTCTACTATTGAGTCCTTCCTCCCCAAGCCGAACCCCTGCACCTCCAAACCCAAAGCCCAGCCCTAACCCTCAACCCTAAACCCTACACCCTAAACCCTACACCCTAAACCCTCAAACCCCCGGCCTGCGTCGGCGCTGGTCGTTCTGCAGCCGGCCTGGCACTCGAACCACGCGCTATAAGGCCCTCAGTGAGGTATACTACAGGGGCCTTAATTGAACATAATATAGGGGCCTAATCAGAATAGGGGTTTAGGGTTTAGGGTTTAGGGTTTAGGGTTTAGGGTCTAGGGTTTAGGGTTTAGGGTTTAGGGTCTGGGGTTTAGGGTTTAGGGTTTAGGGTTTAGGGTTTAGGTACTCATTAACCAAGCATAACTGCACTTCTGACCTGCTTATAAGCCCCTTAAGTGTCCTAACATGGTTACAAGTACAGTTACAAGTGCAGTTGTAATTGGTCCATAAGTACCATGAACCTCCAAGAGTAGAGTAGTTCTTGAACATAACATAGGGGCCCTTAAATAATTCGAATAGGGTTTAGGGTTTAGGGTTTGGGTTTCGGGCTTCGGGTTGGGCATAATGTAGGGGCCTTCAGAATTAAACTAGAGGCCTAGGGCTGATTT
Source organism: Symbiodinium natans (assembly GCA_905221605.1). Lineage (NCBI taxonomy): Eukaryota > Dinophyceae > Suessiales > Symbiodiniaceae > Symbiodinium > Symbiodinium natans. Next base: position 119,994 of record CAJNDS010002420.1, read on the forward strand.
TGGGATAAATCTATAGGGACCATCAGGGTATACTACAGGGGCCTCAAGAATGGCGTTCTGCGGGTTCGTAAGTATAGTATACTTATATAGGGACCATACGGTATGAGTGATCATTCCGACCCCTGTATTAGGGTATATGGTTTCAAACTTTATAAAGCGCTGAGAGGTGGGGGAGCTTATTTAGGGTCTAGGGTTGAAACGGTTCAGGGTTTATAGGGCCGTTTAGAACTTTCAGGTGCTTTTTCCGATGGTTCAGCCAGAGGTTCTTTCAGTAACCCTAAAGCCTAAACCCTGAACCGTAAACCCAAAAGCACTTTTTTGTTGGGGCTGTCTGGGGTATCAGGGGGTTTTGAGGGTTTAGGGTTTAGGGTTTGGGGTTTAGGGGGGCTAAACAGGGCTCCGCACCAGTCAGTTTTCTGGCATCCGGGGGTTTGGGTTCAGGGAAGTCTAGGGTCAGGGTTCAGGGTTCAGTGTTCAGGGTTCAGGGTTCAGGGTTTAGGGTTCAGGGTTCAGGGTTTAGGGGTTAGGGTTTAGGGTTTATATGTTTAGGGTTTAGGGTTTAGGGTTTAGGGTTTACGACTGCAAGAGCTAAACCCTAAAGGCTAAACCCTGCGTAAACTCAACCTGGGTTTTCCAGGCCTACCCTAAACCCTAAACCCTAAACCCTAAACCCTAAACCCTAAACCCTAAACCCTAAACCCTTCTTCGGGAAGTAGGCAGTCGATGTTTACAAAACATCGTGCCAACAATCGTCCTGATTGGTTCACTTCGAATCAAGTGGGTTATGTCAAATCCTATGATGATGCCAAAGAATTAGGCAAGGCTTCAGTGGAAAAAAATGAGTGAATAAGAAGAACCCTATTTCGGGCAACGAAAAGGACAAGAGGTGGTTACGGGAAACCCCAAGCTCACTAGAATTAAAAAAAAACACAAATTGAAAGGACGTCGCTGCTAATCCTGACCGAACTTCGAGCCATCTAGCTGGTTCCCTAGATAGATAGATAGATAGATATATACATATAGGGCCCTCATTCACTACTAAGAATCAGCCAGCCATTCAGAAGAAAACAACAATGAAAACAACATTTTTGGGAACCGGAAGGGTGCCAAGTTGAAACGTGCTCCTGAAAGTTAAGATCATCCTGCGATTGATCTATTGAGATGTAGACCCCTAAACCCTACACCCTAAACCCTAAACCCCAAACCCTTAGTTGTTAGTGCAATTGCAAGAACTATCAGCAGTCGTCAAAGTTCCTCGTCCAGTTTTGTCAACTAGATGAGCGAAGTTTTGGCAACGGACGTCAATGGTGTCCCAATTGAATTACCGGTAAGAACTAGAAAAAATCATTTATGCCCTATTGGAGTATGCCTTTACCGAGACATTTCTCCCAATAGTCATGTAATGAGCGTTCACATATGTTCCGTCGAAGAGACGGATATGGTTTAGTCATATTTACTTTGATGTTGGGCAAAACGGATAAAAAGCGGCGGACTAGCAGGAGGTTAGGTTGAATTTTCCGACAATATCTCCAAAAAAGACATGTGACTTTATTGCTCAGTCAAGCCTCGTGAGTATAGTTCCGGCTAAACACCTACCAATATCTACAACTTTGGGATTCGACAACTCTGCGAGATGAGGCGAAACAACAACTGCGAACCTACGGCACAACTCTGACAGCCACTCAAACTACCGAAGCCTTTCTAAACCCCAAACCCGAAAGACTGTGTCATAGTGGGGGAAACATCTTGCATTTTTAAGGGTACTCAAACTCAACAAGGAAATTTTCAATCCTATCCCAAACCATGAACTAGAACATATCCCCTGGGGTCCCAGGCATGTCCCCTGTCTCGACTAGCAAGGCGCGCGCCCGTTCGCGCCGCTGCCTCTGCCTCGGATTCTGCAAAAATTTACCACCTAAGCCCTGCTGTAAGGCCTTACCTCCACAAGCCCCTGGTTTAGGGTTTAGGGTTCCTTAAACCCCGAACCCTAAACCTTGCCCAAAAAAAGCTACCCCGAATTTAGGGAAGCCCCATGTAGTGCATCCCAATTCAGGATGTCGGGTGTGGGCGTGCGGTGGGTGGGAAAAAACGCGGGGGGGCCATTAAGAGCTTTGGCTTGTGTTTGGAGGCTTGGTTGGGGTGGTTGGGTCGCTAGGTCGCTTGGGCTTCTGGGATTTTTCGGGTAAAACCCTAAACCCCAAACCCTAAACCCCAAACCCCACACCCTAAACCCTAAACCCTAAACCTGCCCCAAGAACCTAGAACAAAAAGGCCCTTGGAGTCCTCGAAACAACTCAGAGAAGATCGACGAGCGAGGCGACGTGAGCTCTACGAGTCCCAAGATGAGCCACTGCTGGGCCTACAGGGTTTAGGGGTTTAGGGTTTCGGGTTTAGGGTTTAGGGTTTGGGGTTTGGGGTTTGGGGTTTGGGGTTTGGGGTTTGGGGTTTGGGGTTTGGGGTTTGGGGTTTGGGGTTTGGGGTTTGGGGTTTGGGGTTGGGGTTGGGGTTTGGGGTTTGGGGTTGGGGGGGGGTTGGGGGGTTTGGGGTTTAGGGTTTGGGGTTTAGGGTTTGGGGTTTGGGGGGTTGGGTTGGGTTTGGGGTTTGGGGTTTAGGGTTTGGGGTTTAGGGTTTGGGGTTTTTTGGGGTTTGGGGTTAGGGTTGGGGGGTTTTTTGGGGTGGGTTTTTGGGTTTAGGGTTTGGGGTTTGGGGTTTGGGGTTTGGGGTTTGGGGTTTGGGGTTTGGGGTTTGGGGTTTGGGGTTTAGGGTTTGGGGTTTGGGGTTTGGGGTTTAAGTCAGGGTTTAGGTACTTATTAAGCAATTATAACTGTGCTTATAACCCACCAATAAGCCCCTTAAGTGCCCTAATATGGCTGTAAGTACAGTTATAATTGGTCAAAAACTGCCATGAACCTCAAAGTAAAGATCTACACATCAAGGAACCTATCAAGGGCTTCGACTGCTTCCCTGCAGCCGAAAAGCTTGCGTGTTGCGGAATCCTCCCTGCTCCTCACTTGAGGACAAGGTCCGCGGCTTTAGGGTCTACATCGCGGATTGTGGCTGGGGTTTGAGGCGTTGGGACGTTGGTGGTTTAGGGCTTATAGGTTCTCATAGGACTCGGCTTTAGGGTATATGGCTTGGGACCGTGCAATCTCGTTAAGGACAGGCCCTCCCCCCCAAAAAAAAAGGGCATGCCCTACTCATTTTGAAGGTCCTGCGACTGTCGGCCTCATGAGGGTCTTCTTTCTGTACTCAAGTTTCTCAAGGTTTTGGTTTGGCTTAGGGTTTAGGGTTTAGGGTTTAGGGTTTAGGGTTTAGGGTTTAGGGTTTAGGGTTTAGGGTTTAGGGTTTAGGGTTTAGGGTTTAGGGTTTAGGGTTTAGGGTTTAGGGTTTAGGGTTTAGGGTTTAGGGTTTAGGGTTTAGGGTTTAGGGTTTAGGGTTTAGGGTTTAGGGTTTAGGGTTTAGGGTTTAGGGTTTAGGGTTTAGGGGGAATTCGCCTTGCCTGCTCCCATCCCGCGCGGAGGCGCCAGTCTTTGGCCTCGGTGGGGCATGGCTGGCAGGGTTTGTTCTTCGTTGCTGACTTCATAAGCCCCAAAGAAGTGTACACTTTCAGGGTTTCGGGTTTACGGTTTCGGGTTAAGGGTTTCAGTTCTATAAGGGATGATCGTATCCCCAAAAAGTGTAACTCAGCTACTAGGTGTTTGGAGTCTTGCTTGCTGGGGGCTAATTAGGGCTTGGGGCTTAGGGGGTGGGGTGAGGGGCTTAGGTTGGGATGGTCCTTCATAGGGACTATAATAATCGGGGGTGCTAGAATCCCTCTTACGGACTGTCAGAAAAAAGTAACCCTAAACCCTAAACCCTAAACCCGAAACCCTAAACCCGAAACCCGAAACCCTAAACCCTGAACATTCCTTAATTGGGTTGATAATGATCAGGGGTGCGACAATCCCTACTCAGGACTGTTAGCAGAAGTAGCATCCCAAGGTTTTGGGCCCACAAAACCTTGAAGCGTCGATCGAAGGCCCAAAGGTCAGCATGAAGTTCAGGCGGGTTTAGGGTTTGGGGTTTAGGGTTGAGGGTTTAGGGTTTAGGGTTTAGGGTTGAGGGTTCAGCGGGGGGGGGGGGGGGGGGGGGGGGGGGCGAGTTTGGGATTGGGGTCAGGCAGTAAACCCTGGGCCTCAGGTTACCTAGGGTTATAGCGTTTAGGATTTAAAGTAGAGGGCTTCAGGCTTTTGAGGATTGAGTGTAGAGGATTTAGGCTTTATACGTACATATACAAGGGGCCCAACTCAAAACTCGAAGGGTGGAGCCCGCAAGCCAACCCGCTCGAAGCCCGAACCAACAGCTTGGACTCCGGAAGTATGGAGCTTAGGGTTTAGGGTTTAGGGTTTTGGAGTGCAAAAACCTGGCCTGCTGAATCCGGCGCTCGCCCGTCAACCGGACACTGATGGGAATGGCAAGCTTCGCCTTTCCCCTCAAGCTAGTGCATGTGAAGGAATAAACATGTAATAGAATCAATAATATGGCATATTCGGTCATCCTCGGCTAGATTACATACATTACACTACACTACACTGCACTACACTACATTACATTACATTACATTACACAACATAACATAACATTACATACATGACATACATGGCATACATGACAAGCATAATACACATAGCATACAAAACATACATAACATACATAACATACATAACATACATAACATACATAACATCCACAACATACCTAACATACCTAACATGCATCAGATGCATAACAGCCATAACATACATAACAGCTATAGCATCCATAACGTTGATAACATTCAATACATACATACATACATACATACATACAGACAGACAGACATACACGCATACATACATACATACATACATACATACATACATACATACATACATACATACATACATACATACATACATACATACATACATACATACATACACACATACATACATACATACATACATACATACATACATACATACATACATACATACACACATACATGCATGCACGCATACATACATACATACATACATACATACATACATACATACATACATACATACACACATACATGCATACATACATACTGCCATACCGACATACATTCATACATACATACATTCATACATACATACATACATACATACACACAATGATAGGGACCCCCCCCCCCCCCCCCCCCCAAAGGGACCATAAGTTGGAGAATCACCGTATATACACAGACACCTCTCTTAAGAACTTCCCAAGCCCCGTGCCGGCTCTCACTCCGCGCAGCCGCTTTGGCCTTCGTCGGCTTCGTCCTTGGATGAGGCGTGCGCAACACCTTGTTTCTCATCCTTCCTCATGCAAGCTTAGGGTTTAGGGTTTAGGGTTGAGGGTTTAGGGTTTAGGGTTTAGAGCTTAGGGTTTAGGGTTTAGGGAGCTTTGAGCACTAATTGCCCGAAACTCTCAAGCCCGTAAACGCGCCCAGTAGACAGAGCAGTAAGATTACAAAGAACCCTGAACTTAACGGGCCCGCCCTAAACCCTAAACCCTAAACCCTAAACCCTAAACCCTAAACCCTAAACCCTAAACCTAAAACCCTAAAACCCTAAACCCGCCCCCAGGGACCACACCGGCTGGCACCCCGCGTGGTGAGAGTCGCCTTCGCTGACCTTGCTGCGGCAAGTCGCTGATTATGAGTCTCACTGCCCATGAGGGATGGGGTTTAGGGTTTAAAGTTTAGGGTTTAGGGTTCAGGGTTGAGGGTTTAGGGTTTAGGGTTTAGGGTTTAGGGTTGAGGGTGTAGGGTGCAGGGTGGAGGGTTCGGGGAGACAGGCACTCAATGGAAGTACCGTGCCTTGAGCCGCAGTCGCAGTCGCAAAGCCGTGAAGTAACATGCCCTTCCGTGCCCTTTCTGTGGCTAAGGGAGCAAAGTGTGCAAGGGCAAGGGTTTAGGGTCAAGGGTTTAGGGTTTAGGGTTTCGGGTTTCGGGCTTAGGGTAATTTACTTTTGAACAGCCCCAAACAGCAGCCTCGCGAGCTTTCACGGCTACAATCTTCGGGGTACGACGCTTAATCCCTTGAAACCCCCAAAAAAACCCAAAACCCTAAGCCCCCTAAACCCTAAACCCTAAACCCTAAACCCTAAACCCTAAACCCTAAACCCTAAACCCTAAACCCTAAACCCTAAGCACAGTGAACCCTCACCCCTATAAGGACCATACCGGCTGCGCCTCGCCTCCGAAGACCGGGCCCTGGGTGGGTTTAGGGTTTAGGGTTTAGGGTTTAGGGTTCAGGGTTTAGGGTTTAGGGTTTAGGGTTTAGGGTTTAGGGTTTAGGGTTGAGGGTTTAGGGTTTAGGATAGGGAGGGAGTTGTTGCTTACTTGAGGGCTGCTGCCCTTACTGACATTCCTCTTGCACGTCGCCCTTGCGCGCTCTGGCGCGGCCCCTAGCCGCAAATCACATCTCCATATTGAAGATATATAAACCATAAACCCTAAACCCCATAATCCCTAAACCCTAAACCCTAAACCCTAAATACACTGACAGTACAGTTGGAACATGACATCCTCACAACGGAAGTCTACGGAGCAAAGACCGGACTCCCTAAACCCTAAACCCTAAACCCTAAGACCCTAAAACCCTAAAGCCCTAGAACCCTAAAACCCTAAAAGCCCTAAAACCCTAAACCTCAAAACCCCAAACCCCAAAACACGGCACTAAACGTAAGCCCGGCCCCGCTTTGCCATGGCCGGGCCAGCCCTTGAGGAAAGCAGCTTGCGCCAGGCTTGCGCACTGTGTCACCCCGGATGCAACCGTAACTTGATTTGTCTTACCTAAACCCTAAACCCTAAACCCTAAACCCCAAACCCTATACCCTTGAAGGGATTATACAGGGTACCCCAGTCCCTCATTCCCCACGAACCAACAGTAAGTTATGTTCGCCGGTTTCGCTTCGGCCCTGCTCGCACTTGCACAAGTGCGCGGCTGCAGGGCTTTCAGGCTGTCCAGAGCCTACATCCAAAATCTATTTCTGGACACTCTACTGTCAGGAGCCATGGATTAGAACAACCCCTGCCTTATTATCTATATCATGCCTTTATCTTTGTTTAGAAATACATTTATATAGAAAGCATCCCTAGGAGGCTTTGAGGGACTTTTGAGGGGTTTTGGGTTTAGAGGGTTTAGGGCTCTTTAGGGTTTAGGGTTTAGGATTTAGGGTTTAGTGTTTAGGAGGGTTTAGAGCGCCAGCTTGCTGGCGGATCTCTCAAAGGGGGAGGGGATAAAAGCTTGGCCTTCGAACTTTCCAGGGCTGGGGTGGGTTTGCAGGGTTCAAGGAGGGTTTTGGTCGTCCAAAAACCTCGGTAATCCTCCCCTCAGCCTCCCCAAGGCCCCGGCCTAAAACCACCCTAAGCCCCCCCCCCCCCCCCCACCAAAAAAACAGGAACAAAAGCCCGCAAACTCCAAACCGAAGACGCGGGTGTCCCCGCCGGCCGCGCCGCTTCCGTCGTGGAGGCGAGCTCTTCAGCCTTGAGCCAAGGCACAACTAGATAACCTAACCCCTAATTCACCACCTAAACCCTGTAAGCCCTATGTCCTAACCCAGAGCACTCAACTCTAAACCCTAAACCCTAAACCCTAAACCCTAATTCCTATATGCAAGCACCCGCTGGGCTGGGGAATCGCACCGGCTGCGACTTCGCGAAGCCTGCTTCAATTTCGGCCTCAGGCTCATGCTTGCTAAAAGGGTTTAGGGTTTAGGGTTTAGGGCTTGGGGCTTGGGGTTAGGGTACGCTTCTGGGGCTTAGGGTTTAGGGTTCTGGGGCTTCGGGTTTAGGTTTGTTTGACTAAACCTTTACGCGACTTGCTCTTTTTCTGTGCCGCACATCCGAGTTCCACAACCCCCCTAGGCAAGGCCTAGTGCGCTATCATTTAGGCCGATTTGGCTGCTTTCTCTGTCAGCTGTTATTATTTCATGTGTTTTTTTAGTCTGGGGGTTTACGAAAACAAGGGACCCCCAACAGAGACCCCCCCCCCATAGTAGGATTCCCTGATAGTAAGGACCTGAATAAGGTGCCCCCTCATTTCGGAAACCCCCATCCCAAGAAGCCTAGGGGGGGCCGAGTATCCAGACGAGGCCGAAGGGCACCGGTGTGCTTGATTCATGAAGCCTAAACACTAAAACCAATAAACCCAAGAAACCCAAGAAACCCAAAAACGAGAAACCCAAGAAACCCAACAAAAGACCCAATAAACCCAAGAAACCCCATAGAAACCCAATATACACCCAACAAACCCTAAACCCTAAACCTGACTAGCCCGCAGGTGCAGGGTTGCAGCCGAAGTCCTGAACAAAAAGTGCACGAAAGCTTGGGGGCGCGCCGCTTGCGGCGGCGCTGTGATGCGGACTTCGTCCTCATCACCGGGCTGCTCTTTGATTTCGGGGGTTCGTAGCAGGGCTTCCCGGACCATCTCCACAGAGCGAACATGGGGCGCCAAGGTGAGCTAGCACAGGGTATAGGGTTTAGGGTTTAGGGTTTAGGGTTCAGGGTTTAGGGTTTAGGGTTTTGGGTTTGTAGGGCTTGGGGTCCTTATTGTAAGGTGGGTTTAGCACACAAGGCGAATTTGACGTGCGCAGCTATGGCCCCCACCGGCCACGTCGGCTCCGGCGACGCGGCGAGGACCCCGAGTCCGATCCCTTTGCCCTGTGGGAGTCAGAAAACATGGGGGTTTAGGAAAGTAGGGGCCCTTCAACTAGACCCCCACAGTGTAGGATCCCCTTGCAATAAGGCCCCCAATAAGGTACCCCTAGTTTCGGATACCTCCACGTGCATCTGAGGGAGTATGGGTACTATTGATTGCTATTGCAGAGGACGACTTCGGCCCTCAACGTATTTCTTCAATCAACTTGACTAAGAGTTGGAGACCAAGAAGCTACTGGTGTTCGTACATGCCGCTTTGTTCAACCGTACTTTGGAGTAGACCCTGGAAACACAACAGATACTTTTTAGGTATAAGTAATTAGCTATAATAGGAACCCAGAACCAAAAAAAGTATTAACGTATAGTACTCCAAAACCCAGTCAACAACTGCATTCCGCATCCCACCCAGCCGCCAGACATCTTGGGTCCGTGCCGCCTGCGACGTCGTCGAGGGACTTCGGACTTCGTCCTCTGCATCACTGGAGACATCTCCTATAAGGTCAAGGGGCAGACACTCTTGATCCAGCGACCTGATTTGGTTATTTTGCGTCCTTGAGGGCAGCCTAAGAATGAAAAGTCTGCCTTTTGGCTTAAAGGCGCTTGTAAGGGAACCCAAACCCTAAAAGGAAGGGGAATAAGGGCCTGCTCTGGGTCCTAGTCGCCCTAAACCCTAAACCCTAAACCCTAAACCCTAAACCCTAAACCCTAAACCCTAAACCCTAAACCCTAAACCCTAAACCCTAAACCCTAAACCCTGAACCTTCCAACTTTCAAGGTCAGGGGGCCGGACATGACTGGGGCGATCTGGGGCGCCCGCCGACTCCGTCGGCTTCGGCGCCGTGGGGGAGAGCCGGCGTTTGAAGATTTGGCCCTGTTTGGGGTTTGGGGTTTGGGGTTTGGGGTTTAGGGTTTAGGGTTTAGGGTTTAGGGTTTAGGGTTTAGGGTTTAGGGTTAGGGGTTTGAGTTTAGGGCTTCTAAGGCTTTAGGGTTTAGGGTTTGCCTGGGAGACACCAGAAGTTTTCGGAGGGCGTGAAGCTTCGGGGGTTTACGGGTTCTACTTGGAGGATCATGGTACTTATTAACAAACTATAACTGTACCCATAACGCACTTATAAGCCCTTACGCGCCCTGAAATATGGTTTAAGTACAGAGTTATCAGTACAGTTTAATTGGTGAAGAAGTACCATGAACCTCCAAGTAAAGGAGTGACCATTTTTAGGGGCCTTAGGGGTTCTTATATAGGGGCTATACAGGGGAACAAGATTAAGGGTCCCTTCTAGGGGTCCCTCCTTCGACCCCTTGATGGTTGATGGTTGCAGGTTGGAGTTTACTAGTTCATGGCTGGGATAATACTAAACATTGAAAAATCTGTACCTTGTTGATTTTCAGTACCCCTAAACCATGTGAGATGTTCCCCCACTATGACAAAGTTTTAGGGCTTCTAAGATTATAAGGGCTTACAGGAGGTAGGAGTTTAGGGTTTCTGGGGAATAACAAGGGCTTTTGAGGTAGGAGTTCAGGGCTTCTAAGGGGTAGAAGTTTAGGGCTTCTAAGGGCCCTCGGGCTTATGGGGATGAAGAATCTTTTCAAGTGTACAGTCATGGCCCACCAGAAGACGCGCCTTGCCCGCCGCGGAGGCGATTCGGAATCGGCAGACTTGCCCCTGGGTGGGGAACTGAAGACCCAGGCCCATCCCATGGAATTTTACGCAAAAAAGGGGAACTCCGATGTAGTAGAATCCCCTTAGAAGAAAGACCCAGTAAGGTATCCCTAATTCGTAAACCCTCCCATGTTCACGTTAGGGTTTGGGGCAGGGATGGAACCTTGAATGTCGCTGTCTAAACCAACCCCAAACCCAAAAACCCTCAATGAAGCCCTTAGCGACCAGGCGCCCAAAGAGTTGCAAAGTCCCACCATTCCACATCCTCACCCCCGCCTCCCCACCCCCCCGCACCCTTTCCAATGTTGAATCTCCCTGAATTGGGTTCGAGAGTCTGACTTTCCAGGCCCAGGGCACGAAAGTCCGTTTAGGAGCGGCTCAAGAGCCCTCTCTGTAGACAAACCCTTCGAACGCCCTTTCAGGGTTTAGGGTTTAGGGTTTAGGGTTTAGGGTTTAGGGTTTAGGGGTTTTCGGGCAGGGCCGAGGCAGTTGACAGCGTTTGCCATAGGAGACCAGTGAATCGTGCACAGGGCACGGGATGTGTATGACCCTAAACCCTAAACCCTAAACTTTCCCTAAACCCTAAACCCTAAACCCTAATAGGCCGTTCTCTCGCACCTGCTCCGACTCCGCTTGGGTGGCATCTCCACAGGCTTCGCCCTGGAGAGTCAAAAAACTGACAGGGGCCAGGGCTTAGAAAGCCTCGACAATCAGTAGTAGGATCTCTGGGCATTCGGGTAAACAGTTAAGCCAGTTAAGCTGTAAGCCCTGAGGCCCTGAAACCAAGGAGCCTTGCGACAAAATAGAGTGCGAAGGAACAGCAGCGGAGGCTTCGAAAAGCGCAGAAGTCTCGCAAGAACCAAGACGACCGATACTTGAGGGTTTAGGGCTCACAGGGCTTCTCGGGCATAGGGTTTAGCAGGCAGGAGCATAAGCCAAAAAGCTAGGGCACATCACCCTTGGGACCCTGAATGCACCCTGAACCCTAAACCCTAAACCCTACACGCAAAACCCTAAACTCTAACCCTAAACCCTAAACCCGAAACCCTAAACCCTAAACCCGAAACCCTAAACCCTAAACCCGAAACCCTAAACCCTAAACCCGAAACCCTAAACCCCAAACCCCAAACCCCCGAAACGATGCCCCACAGATGCTGATCCGGGAAGGGCACGGGCTTGAACTCGAGCTCCGACTCCGTGCAGGGCGAGTGTCGACCGAAATGGCATCCCTCGGATCTTAAGGGTTTTTCGGGCTTTGAGGTTCAGGGGCTTTAGTGGCTTTACTTTCAAGCTTTAGGGTTTGAGGGCTTGGGGGTTTTAGGGCGTTTAGGGCTTCAGGGCTCTTAGGGTGTCAGATCTTAGGGGCTTTAGGGGCTTTAGTGTTTGCAGGGATGATGGGGTCTCAGGGCTTGTAGGGATTACAGGGCTTAGAGGGCTTTAGGTTGGGAGGTTTCCCCTTGTACTAACAGTCCTCAATATTCAGGGGTTATAATAAGGGTACTGGAATGCCTGTTAAGGACTGGTAGTAGACTACTATTTGCTGTTTTTTTGGGGGTCCGGATGAGTGGGCCTTGCTCCTGCTGCAGGCAAGCATCTGCTGGGGTGGACACGCCTCCACTTTGTCGGCGTCGCCCTGCGGAATCTCCTGCACAGGAACACTTTCCCCAATCACCCTGAACCCTAAGCCCTAAACCCTAAACCCTAAGCCCTAAACCCTAAACCCTAAACCCTAACCCGACTTCCGAAGTCCGAAGGGTCGGTCCTCTCAAAGCATACAGGGCATTGCAGCTCCGTGAGCCCCATAAAGCCTATAAACAATATCTAAGGTCAGCACCGGGCTAGTCGCCCGAGACGTTGGGTTTAGGGTTTAGGGTTTAGGGTTTAGGGTTTAGGGTTTAGGGTTTAGGGTTTAGGGTTTAGGGTTTAGGGTTTAGGGTTTAGCGTTTAGGGTTAGATAAAGCCTATAAACAATAGCTAAGGCAAGCACTACGCTAGTCGCTAGTCGCCGGAGACGTTGGGGCGTGGTAGCGTCACCATACCACGTGCTCCCCAACTTCTGCTTTAAACTCAAGTCGGACTGACACCCAAGGCACAAGTCGACCTTAAACCCTTTACGGTTTAGGGTTTAGGGTTTAGGGTATACACCTCAAGTCACGAAAGCAAAAAAATCAATAACTCGGGCTATGGAGACTAGCGGAGCATCCAGCAGCCACTGAGAAAAAAAAGTGCAGCAAGTACCTTTCTGACTTCAACCCGGAGTCGACCAAGAGCCTTGAGTTCTGGGTGTTAGGGTTTAAGGCTTAGGGTTTAGGAGTCGGGTTTAGGGTTATAAGGCATAGGATACTGCTAACTTCTACTACCTTGTGTTCTTAAAAGAACTTTTCCGCTGCTCGTGCAATTGGGTCAGCGCGCTTTTCAGACAGCACGCGCAAGAACATGTCAAACTGGCTCCAGCTTCTTGCTGTAGGGTTTAGGGTTTAGGTTTAGGGTTTAGGGTTTAGGATTCAGGGTTCAGGGTTGAGGGTTTAGGGTTTAGGGTTTAGGGTTTAGGGCTACCATAGGGGCCTTAATAATAAGAATAGGGTTTTGGGGTTCTGCTAGTAAGTATACATATATAAGGGACCATGAGGGAACACTACTACTACATATGCCGACCCTTACATTACACTACAATGCGATCTGGCTCGGCTATATGGATGTCTTGCTGAAAGCGGCGTGTCAAAATCTCTTGGACTCTGGTGACATTCACATCTTGAACCGTGGCCGCCGTTGCATCCACGAGTTGTTGCGCCGCGACTCCTCTCGACCCAGGAGTAGCCTAGGAAAAAACCGGCACCCTTCTTTGGTGTAAAGGTTTAGGGTTTAGGGTTTAGGGTTTAGGGTTTAGGGTTTAGGGTTTAGGGTTTAGGGTTTAGGGTTTAGGGTGAGAAGGGAACCTACACCCTCAAAATAGGGGAAATAGGGCCTACCATAGTCCTGCTGCAGATCCTGTGCTCATGAACATCGCCTCGATCCGCGTTGATGCAAACGCCACATGGGACGTCGAGAGGCAAACCGGCACAAGAAGATTGATTCCTCTTGGCTGCACTTATTTTTTGCTGACTTATATTTTGAGAAACCCAATGAACCCAAAAAAAGGCTAAGGATCTAAAGTTAGCTGTCTCACATTTTAAGAAACCCAATGAACCCAAGAAAGGCTAAGGATCTAAAGTTGCAGTAAAGCACCACAGAGTCCTGTTCCCACTTTTGGCGTCATGAGCCGGTATGGAACCTCGTAGGGCGGCGGTGTGGTCCCTTTGTTGTGGGGAAAGTTGCCTTCCAGCCGAACTGTGAACTGCCCATCGCCGTCAGGAACGGCATATTTTCCTTAGTAGCCCAGTAACCAGATTATCACAAGGGCAGCCTTTTTTGGGTTAGTTACTTTACGAGGGACCCCATAACCAAAACAAGGGAAAAGGGTACCACTGGGCTACTAAGTTTCCGGTCATGTGCATATCAAGCCACCAGTTTGCAACGGCGATGCTGTCCGGCACAACTTTTGGATTAGCAATGTTGTTTTGGGTCATGACATAATCACCAACGAGTCGGTTGCCTGGTAGCCCAGTAACCATATGTTAATAAGGGCACCCTTTTTTGGGGGGTTGGTTACTTTGATAGAGGAACCTTGAACCCAAAAAAAGGGTAAAGGGTACCTCTGGGCTGCCAAGGTTGCTTTCGCGAATATAGAGCTGCGGAGGGATGTGGCTAAACTCCACAAACTCGTCAGCGCAGAGGCCATAGCGGTTGAACTCCTCCCTGACCTTCACCGGAACCTTGGGATCGTTCTAAACCCTAAACCCTAAACCCTATAAACCCAAAACCTAAACCCCCAACCCCAAACCCCAAACCCCAAACCCTAAACCCTAAACCCTTCCCAGGCACCTTGGGATCGTTCGCGAGGAAATAGAACATGCCAAGCTCAAAGTAGGTGTGTTCGCCGATGATCTGCTGCTTCTTCTCCCAGGAAGCCGTTGCCCAGCCACGATTAAGGTTGGGCCTAGGGTTTAGGGTCTAGGGTTTAGGGTTTAGGGTTTAGGGTTTAGGGTTTAGGGTTTAGGGTTCAGGGTTTAGGGTTCAGGGTTTAGGGTTCAGGGTTTAGGGTAAACCATCTTTTGTGTGGGTGGGGGTGTGTGGGGGCTCTTTGAATGTAGTTCTGCCACATAAGCTTGTATTTGCACAGAACCATATCCAAAGAGCATACGACTCAAAAAGCTAGACCTTGTGCTGAAGTCCGGCCCATCGGCTGGTCCGATGCTGCGATGCTTATCCCACAGCAGAGTGTGTACTTCTTCTTTGGGCCTGGATACCCGAAGTCACGCATATCCTGTGGTGGCCACCCGAACCCATCGAACTTACCCTGGTTCGCCGCGATGTAGCGCTCAAAGAGTACGAAGTCATTCCGATCGTATCCGTCAGGCTTCTTCCATGGCAAGCGGTCCTCATCGCCAGAGATGCAGAGCCGATGCTGAAATGCCATGAGAGCATCATCAGCTTCGCCGGGACGGGCGAGGCCGCTGATGTTCTGTACATACTTGATGATGGTGCCATCGTCATGGAGGGCATGGACCTTCACAGCACTCGGCGTTGGAATTCTTGCGCCCGCAAGGGACTCGTTGTACACGGCAGTTGCCTCTCTTCCATGGGTGTAGTCAACCGTTTTCGTCATGATCTCACCATCATAGCTGGCATCAATGAACACTTTCGCTGAGACAGGATTCTTCTGACAGATAACGTTGATGCTCTCGATGCTGGCCCCGTCTGCTCTACACTTTACGCCAGTGAGCCTGCACGCCAGCTTTATCTCCACCACACCTGCAGCGTTTAGCATCTTGTAGAAAGAAGCGTTCGCAACGAAGGACTCTGGTTGCGCTACCTCGCTCGGCACGTTGTAGTACGCCGCGTTCAGCAGTGAAAAGTTGCGGGCAAGGCCGCTCAGCTTTGTCCGTGGGGCGCCATCGTGCAAGGCTAGGTTTCCCGCAGCACCCATGCCTCCAATCATGGGCAAAGGCTCGAAAACTCCAACATGCATTCCAAGGTGTCCAGCGGCTGTGGCAGCCGCAATGCCGGCGGGGGTTGAACCATAGACGACGACATCGAAATCGTATCCGCGTGTCGGCAGGGGCCCCGCGCACAGAAAAACAAAGAAGGAGGCAGGAATCATTGGCCTCACCATGGGTAGACCGATCTAGCGAAGCTCCTTTGACCCCCTGCTTGTTTGGTGATGGTGCTGCGGCTGCTGGGAGTCCTAAAAACCTCCCCAGCAACCCCTAAACCCTAAACCCTAAACCCTATACCCTAAACCCTAAACCCCAAACCCCAAACCCAAAAGGCCCAAAACTTGAAGAGAAAATG
Organism: Symbiodinium natans; assembly: GCA_905221605.1. Taxonomy (NCBI): domain Eukaryota; class Dinophyceae; order Suessiales; family Symbiodiniaceae; genus Symbiodinium; species Symbiodinium natans. The sequence goes on from CAJNDS010002420.1 coordinate 135,752, forward strand.
CTGGTGCCAACACAAGGTGCTATAGCCTCACACCTCCACCGGGCTATCAGGGTTTAGGGTTTAGGGTTTAGGGTTTAGGGTTTAGGGTTTAGGGTTTAGGGTTTAGGGTTTAGGAAGATCTTAGGGCTTGCAAGGAGGGTCTGAACCTAGAGAACCCGAGAGATTCAAGGCTCTGAAGCAATCAAGGTGAAATCTTCCTGAAATGGGGATCCTCCTTTGCAAACACTAAACCCTAAACCCTAAACCCTAAACCCTAAACCCTAAACCCTAAACCCTAAACCCTAAACCCTAAACCCTAAACCCTAAACCCTACCCCCCACCGAATTGTCGGAAACGCCGTTGGGTCAGTGTCTCCTTGGCCTCTTCGGATGGCTTGGGCTCCTCACATGCTTAGGGTTTAGGGTTTAGGGTTTAGGGTTTAGGGTTTAGGGTTTAGGGTTTAGGGTTTGGGGTTTGGGGTTTAGGGTTTAGGGCTTACAAGGGCAAGAGGACCTGACCCTTCCGGTTGGGAGCACAGAACGCGCAAACAAGTACCACAAGCTCGGGGTTTCGCAGGCTAACCAACAAAGGGCTCTTACCTATGGGTTTAGGGTTTAGGGTTTAGGGTTTAGGGTTTAGGGTTTCAACCCTATGGCCTATGGGGGGCTTCCTTTGTGAGTACGTTTCGGAGTAGGATACGATGCCGAAAGAAGTTCGGCAGCCCCAGAAACGGACGGGGCAGAAGCCTCGACACGATTACTCCCTAAATTGTAAACCCTAAACCCTAAACCCTAGACCCTAAACCCTAAACCCTATAACCCTACAACCCTATAACCCTATAACCCTATGGCCCTATAACCCTAAACCCTAAACCCTAAACCCTAAACCCTAAACCCTAAACCCTAAACAAGGCTCAGAACTGGGAGTTAGGGAGTTGATTGAGGATCCCTTGTAGGGCTCTGCGACTGGCTACTGGGCACCTGATCTCCTAGCTTCTGACTAAGCACCGTTAGTCTCAACCCTATACACCCCAAAACCCCAAAACCCGATAACCTAGAACCCTAAACCCCTAAACCCCTTAATTAACGCTAAACTCTAAACCCTAAACCTTAAACCTTAAACCCCAAAACCCAACAGCATGTGGCTTGAAAGCGGCCTGTGGCGCCTCCACGGGAGCTGCGGGAACTGGAGGGACCGGCGTCCTGGAATGGGGGGTTGCAAGGGTCGAGCATCCGAGCGTTCAGGGGGATTGAGGGAGTTTAGGGTTTAGGGTTTAGGGTATAGGGCTTAGGGTTGGGGATTTTGGGATTGGCCTTGCGCATGCGGGGGCTGAAGGCTTCGTGCACGGCTTCCGGTGCGTCTGTGAGGGCGTAGGCGTCGGTCTGGCTATGCAGACCCTCTGATGACACCCATTCCTGAAAGCTGCAGCACTCAAGTCCCCAGAAAACGACCCGACCCAAAAGGCCCTTCGAAGCAGAACACCTAGGCTCTTGATACGCTGTTAAACCTTGAACACGAAACCTTAAACTGACCCTGGCGCCTAAACCCTAAGCCCCACGCCTTGCCACCGCCTCGTCCTTATGAACTGGTTGCATCACGACAGCCTGCGGCGTCACAGCTATAAAACCCTAAACCCTAAACCCTATAACCCTAAACCCCAAAGCCTAAACCCTAAACCCTAAACCCTAAACCCCTAAACCCCTGAACCCCTAAACCCCTAAACCCCTAAACCCCTAAACCCCTAAACCCCTAAACCCCTAAACCCATGCCAAGCCCTCGACCCTAAACAGCCCCAAGCCACCCTGAAGCCAAAGATTTGGTAGGGAGCGGGGGGGGGGGAGGGGGAGGGGCCCCCTAAACCCTGTAAACCCTAAACCCTAAACCCTAAACCCTAAACCCCAATTAACGGCATTCAGGATTGGGTACATTCTCTTGGCAGCCCAGAAACCATATGATAGCGCCCCGTTTTTGGTTGGTTACTGTATAAGGGAACCCAGAATCCAAAAAAGGGGTGTAGGAGCTTGGGCTTTAGGGTTTAGGGTTTAGGGTTTAAGGTTTAGGGTTTAGGGTTTAGGGTTTAGGGTTTAGGGCTTAGGGTTTAGGGCTTAGGGTTTAGGGTTTAGGGCTTGGGGTGACCCAGGCAGATGGCTTGAAGCTCTTGGCATGCCGGACGGCTACCACCACGGCGTGTGATCTTCAGGGGTTTAGGGTTTAGGGTTTAGGGTTTAGGGTTTAGGCCCCCAAGACCCCTCCATGGCGTGAACAAAGTCGAGGTGCTTTTGGCGTGCGCGGGAAATCTGTTTGGGTGGGACCAAAGTAGCGCCTAAAATGACCATTCCAATATTTTTCGGGTAGTTCTTCTTATTATTATTCTTCTTTGGTTGTTCGCATTTTGCTATCCATATTTTGATAATTAGAATAATAAGAACAGTCATTATCGTTAATGTTCTTGGTAGTAGTACATATATATATATATATATGTATATATTATGTAGAAATAATTCTGTACATATGTAAATATATTTATATGTCTACCTCTACCTCTTTCTTGGGGGGAGGGGTACCTCTATATGGGGAGATCCCTATATGATACGGTGGCTTGGGACCCCCCCCCCCCTGCCTCGCCCTCCTCATCGGACGTGCCATCGGCTTTCGTGGTGACTTTGGTGGTGGTATGGCCTGGTCCGGCCCCCAGTCTACAGCAACCGTGGGCCGCGAGCACTACGAGAGGCTCAGAGAGAGAGGAGATTTAGGGTTTAGGGTTTAGGGTTGAGGGTTTAGGGAGAATCCTAGTTGAGGATTGGCCCTCTGAAGCCGGCAACCCGAATCGAAGCCCCCTCGCTATTGTAGGAGCGGACTCACGCTCATGTGGCCTCAAAGAACATCCAGGGCAGCCTTACCTCCCTAAGCCGTCTCTTGGCATATTCCAGCGCTGAAGTGTAGTTAGCACATCTGGTGTTGTCAAAAGCTAAACCCAAAAACTCCCGGCCTAAGCCCGAAACCCTAAAACCCTAACCCCCCCCCCCTCTCAGGGGTGTAAGGGGGCCATATTGATTAAGTCCTTATTTGGGGAATATGGGGCCCTTACAGCCCCACCTCCCCCGCCACCCACTCCCGAAACTGAAACTGGGCTCTGCACTGATCGTCTGGTGTTTGCACCCTCGGCTGCGACTGCGGCTCCTGCTGGGCCTGAGGTTTCTCTGAGGTTTAGGGTTTGGGGTTTGGGCTTAGGGTTTAGGGTTTGGGGTTTCGGGTTTCGGGGTTGGGGTTTAGGGATCCGAAGTATGGGCCCACAGTTCGGGTCCCTGATGGATACACACTCTACATAATAAGGGCCCATACTTCGGATCTGGGGCGTTTCGGGCAACTTGAAGCAATTTAGAGCGTTTTCATAGGGTCGAATAGACGACATGTTTCTAAGGGTTTGTAAGATTTGTGTGGGCTTGTGAAGGGCTTTTGGGCAGTGTTACTGTGTTCGTTGTGAGGGGTTCAGAGGGATTCTTTAGGGTGTGCAGGGCTTACGAGGCTTTTAGGGCTTGCCTAAGCCCCCCCCCCCAAGCCCTAAAGCAGGGATCCGCGTACTAGGGTTGAGGGTCTCAACAAAGGCCGCATGAGCATATTACAAAATATGCGCTGTATGAGAGATGACAAGAATGTGCTTTCTATGTCACTAGATGACAGGCATGTGTTAGCTTTTCCGAAGCTGACAAGAATTAGATGCCAGGACCTATGAGAAGATGACAAGTATTTCTCTTGTATCAGGAAGACACGAATGTGTCATCCATCAGAAGATTCATGAATCACAGTGTTAACGAGAGAAGGTACAGAACAATCAGCCGTCTTGCATTTCTAGTTGTGTGCATGACGAAGTGCTTCAGAATATGTACTTCGCCGATGGTTTCTAAAGGGACTGTAGCGGGAACCCCAAACAAGGAACCCCAAGAATAGAGTAGGAACTTCGTAGCAAAAATCACCTACAGGGTCCTTATATTCCCTACATAGTCCTACTGTACTCTTGGGGTTTAGGGTTTGGGGTTTAGGGTTTAGGGTTTAGGGTCTGGGCTTCCCATTAGGATCCTTTTCCTTCTGAGTACAATGCTAGAAGCTGAATTCTTCCACCCTTCTGCCAGTCTTGCGCCCCTTTAGCATGGTGGAGGAGCGGGGGGGAGGGGGGGGGGGGGGGGGGGGGGGGGGGGGGGGGGGGGGGGGTTGGAGAATACAGCGCATGTGATCCTAAACCCTAAACCCTAAACCCTAAACCCTAAACCCTAAACCCTAAACCCTAAACCCTAAACCCTAAACCCTAAACCCTAAACCCTAAACCCTAAACCCGAGCACAACCAGCCAACATAATCGAAATCCAGGAACCACGCTTCAGTTGGCCAACTCAGCCCTTCTGGCCATGCAGTTCTCGCATGTCTGCTCTGCGCTGCTGAACTTGACCCGCGTGCAGAACAAGAGCGGATCGAAATTACCGCGCTCTGTAAAGCGGAGAATCTCGCAGTTTGCACTCCGCAACAATCTGCGAAGCTGCACCAAAGCAGCTGCACGCTTTTCAAGCAGAGTCTTGCAAGAAATGCCCAGGTGATCCGCGATCTCCTTTAAATGTCCTTCCATCACCAGAAAAGGAGGAGCACCAACCGCAGATTTCATCGCCAGGATTTCAGACCCTTCAACGTCGAGTTTGCCGAGGCAAAAATGCCCGCCATGAAAAGACTGTAGGGAACGAAATGTGCACGCGCGCACCTGACGCGTAACCACATCCCGATTCCCAGAGAAGCGTTCTAATCGACCGCGAAACATGTCCCCATCACGCTCAGCACGAGTGGTCGCAGTGACGGAATCCAGGAACCCCAAGAACAGCATTCCTACTACTTGCTTAGCAACCCCAAAAGAATACAAATAATAATCCCTATTTTGCCCTTGTAAGGAAGAACATTTTTTGGGGGGTTCTTGAGCAGTTAGTAGATTCCTAAAGTTCTTCCACCAGAAGATCATCGCGCTGATCACACCCAAAGAAGCAGGAACCTAACAGCGCAACAACTTGGGGTTTAGGGTTTGGGGTTTAGGATGTAGGGTTTAGGTTTTAGGACACAGAACAAAAATCTGAGACCCCGACACCACCACTGCATTATTTGCAGGTGTTTGGGCCTTGGCGGGCGATGCAGCCTGGCAGCTGAGGAATGCTGGCAATCATGATTTGGGGGTCGTTTGAGGCCATTGCTCATGCGCCTTGTGCCTTTTGCGGCTCTGGGTAAGTGCGGCAAATTTGGCACCCTGTCCAAAGGGATGAAGATCGTGGGATTTCCTCATTTGAGTCGGGCATTTTTGAGGCCTTCTTGAAAGAACGGGCAGTTGCCGACAGTCTACCATGGGGACACCACTTGATGGTTTAGGGTTTAGGGTTTAGGGTTTAGGGTAGTTTAGGGTTTAGGGTTTAGTGTTTAGGGTTCATCTAGGGGGGGACACTTGTGTGGCTGAGGTGCCCAAAGGACTTTGAGCCTTTCCCAGTTGCCCAGGACTGGCCTCTGTGGCCTTGGCAGCTTCCGACCTGCCAGGAAGGGTTTAGGGTTTAGGGTTTAGGGTTTAGGGTTTAGGGTTTAGGGTTTAGGGTTTAGGGTTTAGGGTTTAGGGTTTAGGGTTTAGGGTTTAGGGTTGATGCCGGAGCCTGAGGCTAACATGATGCCCGCAAGACTCTTTTGTATGAGCGACTCACTCAACATCCACATTCGAACTGGGCTCTTTTCCTACGGAGTGCGAGACAGGCTCTGCACGAGTCTAAATCGCGAGAGAGGGATCACCATTTAGCTCCGATGTTCAGTCCTCCGCACTCCACACAAGAGGGAATAACATCATGCGGAGGAAGAGCTGGAAGGCTGCGGTTATTGAAGCCCATAAAACCCAACAAAGCCGGATGGAAACACTGTGCAGTTCAGTAGAGTCTTGCAGGGTTTCGGGGTGCAGTTCAAGGGACCAGGGGGCACAGGCATCTACTGGGCGCACAGGCCCACCGGTGTCGAGTCATTGAACACCTGCATTCCCAACCTTAAAACAACACTTAACCCCTCAATTGTGGCGCTCCTCCTTGGGGTACCAGTACCTTGGCGTTTATCTAAAACACCTTCTGGCCAACCCCGAACACCGGAGGAGGGTTTAGGGTTTAGGGTTTAGGGTTTAGGGTCTAGGGTCTAGGGTTTAGGGTTTAGGGTTTGGGGTTTAGGGTTTAGGGCTAGGGTTTAGGGTTTAGGATTTAGGGTTTAGGGTTTAGGGGCTTAAAGAGTTCTTGAAGCCAGGCCTGGGGTTGACGGGTATCATCTCCTTGGCGACCTCAGACAAAACAAAACGATTTTGGGTTTGGGCAGGGTTTAGGGTCTAGGGTTTAGGGTTTACCCTAAACCCTAAACCCTAAACCGTAGACCCTAAACCCTAAACCCTAGCGCAATTCTGCAAGCCTGCTCATCCAGCCCCTGCTCCTTTGGTGCCATTCAAGGATTGCAGGACACTTTCCTCCCAACAACAACCATCACCCCAAACCCTCCGTCCTTGACAGCCCCCCAAACCCTAAACCCTACACTTGAAACCCTAAACCCTAAACCCTAAACACTAAACCCTAAACCCTAAACCCTAAACCCTAAGCCCTTAAAACAAACGAGGCCGCTCTTCCCAGCGAGACCCCGGCCTTCTCAGGCCGCGGTCGGTCAACCGCCTGCATTGTAGTTGGATGGGTTCAGGGTTGAGGGTTTAGGGTTTAGGGTTTAGGGTTGAGGGTTGAGGGTTGAGGGTTGAGGGTTTAACAGGGGCCCTCACGCACCATAGAAAGTACGCTTCTTGTCCCTGTCATGAACCACTCTCACACCCCTCTGAGCTTTGGCGAAAACAGCGACCGAAACCCTAAACCTTAAACCCCAAACCCTAAACCCCAAACCCTAAACCCAACAAACGCTACGCTCACTTGCGTTCCACCCTTCGCTCCAGTGATGTCTCCAGGTAATGAACGGTCAGGTTCCCTCGGAAAGCGAACAGAACGAACCCTAAGCCCTAACCCCTGAACCCTAAACCCTAAACCCTACACCCTAGACCCTACACCCTGCACCCTAAACCCTAATAAAACAAGCGTTATTGGAACAAATATTGGACCTTGCAACTAGCCCTCAACCCTAAACCCTCAACCCTACTCTCTACCCTGGGTTCCCGCCTGCGGTCGGTCCGCTTACAGTTTGCCGTTCTCGCGCAACCATGTTCTGCCATGTTCAAGCCCAAACCCTAAACCCTAACCCCTAAACCCTACATCCTAAACCCTAAAACCCTCAAACCCTAAAACCCTGAAACCCTAAAACCCTAAAACCCTAAAACCCTAAAACCCTAAAACCCTAAAACCCTAAAACCCTAAAACCCTAAAACCCTAAAACCCTAAAACCCTAAAACCCTAAAACCCTAAAACCCTAAAACCCTAAAACCCTAAAACCCTAAAACCCTAAAACCCTAAAACCCTAAAACCCTAAAACCCTAAAACCCCAAACCCCAAACCCCCAACCCTCCGTGTACATTAGCCTCTGCTAGGAGACCACGTAGGAGCTCTCGCGGCACGCCGATGGAGCTGGCATCCAACATCCTTTGGGTTTAGGGTTTAGGGTTTAGGGTTTAGGGTTTAGGGTGTAGTAAGGTTCAATCATCTGTGGAGGAGTTGTTCTTTCAAACTGTACCCTTCTAGCTGATAGATATATGTATCTATGCAGCTGAACAAAATATTCTATAGTGAAGAACCCAGAAAGGCCCTTACTTTAGCACGATCTGGGCGGTTCTCTACTACATTGCCTTTTTTTGGATCCGATATATAGTCCGGCGCCCTGAAAATCAAGACCCTAAACCCTAAACCCTAAACCCTAAACCCTAAACCCTAAACCCTAAACCCTAACTTAGGAACTACCCATGTACAGTGTAATTACAGGGATTCCAGTTTGTTGTCACATGCAAAGCGGCTCGGCAAACCAACCAAAAGCCTGCCGACAGGGTTCTTATTTAGGGTTTTAGGGTTTTATGGTTTGGGTTTCAGGGTTTAGGGTTCAGGGTTTAGGGTTCAGGGTTTAGGGTTTAGGGTACAGGGTTGAGGGTTTAGGGTTTAGGGTTCAGGGTTTAGGGCCTTTAGGGTTCAGAATTCAAGGTTGAGGGTCCTCTCCGGATGATCTCTGAGAAGGTCGAGGACTTGCCGCGCCTGACATTGGCAGGAATTGAGCTCAAGTCCCCCCCCCCCCCCCCCAAGAACCGAAGCCCACTAGCACACCGAACGCTACACGCCTGAACTTGCAAACCCCCCTGAACCCTAAACCCTAAACCCTAAACCCTAAACCCTAAACCCTAAACCCTAAACCCTAAACCCTAGACCCAGTTTCAGGGTTGCCTTTTGCCGTGTATTGGTGCACCCCCCGGAGAGATGAACCCCCCATATCCTTTAGTGGCAAGCCCTGCCCTGAAACCCTTGAGCCTCAAGTCTACTTGTAGAACAAGGACCCCCCTCCCCCACCCCAGAGACAAAGACACAGCCACACACACAAACACAGGACACACACACAAACACACCACACACAGACACAGACACAGACACCAGAGACAGAGACACGACACAACACAGACACAACACACACACACACACCCACAACACGACACACACACAGAGACACACACAGACAGACACACCACAGAACCCACAGATACACACAGAGACACCACACACACAGACAACACAGACACACAGACACACACACAACACACAACACACAAACACAGAACACAACACACACACACAGACACACACACACACACAAGACACAACAACAAACACAGACACACACACACACCAAAGACACACAGACACCCCACACCCACCACCCGACACACAGGACACACACACAGACACCACAACACACAGCCACACAGACACACCAGACAACAGACAAACAGGACACACAGACAAAAACATAGATTCTACACAGAAACACAGACCACAGCACCCCCCCACAGCACACAGACACACAGACACACAAGACACACAGACACACAGACACACACACAGGACACACACCAAACACACACAAACCACACACACACAGAGACCACACAAGACACAACAGGAACACACACAAACAAGACACACAGACACACAGACACACACACACACACAGACACAGAGACCAGAGACACAGAACACCAGAGGACACAGAGAAAAACACAGAGACACAGCGGACACAGAGACACAGAGACACAGAGACACAGAGACACAGAGACACAGAGACACAGAGACACAGAGACACAGAGACACAGAGACACAGAGACACAGAGACACAGAGACACAGAGACACAGAGACACAGAGACACAGAGACACAGGGACACAGAGACACAGAGACACAGAGACACAGAGACACAGAGACACAGAGACACAGAGACACAGAGACACAGAGACACAGAGACACAGAGACACAGAGACACAGACAGACACACAGACACAGACACAGACACCACACGGACACAGACCACACACCACACAGGACACACACACAGACACACACACACAGACCACACACACACAGACACACACACCACACACCAGACACCACACCACACACAGGACCACACAGGACACACACACAGGAGCACATAGAGAAACACACACAGACACACACACAGACACACACACCCACACACAGAAACACACAGACAGACACACACACACAGACGACCCACAACACACAGACACACACAGACACACAGACACAGACACACACACCCCAACACACAGACACACAGACACACACACACACACACACAGACACAGACACAGACACACAGACACAGACACACACACACACACACACACACACACACAGACACACACACACACAAACACACACACACACAGACACACACACACACAAACACACACACACACACACACACACCACATATTCGAGAATTGACCACATGGCGCAACGCTTCCGTTGGCGACTGTAGGGTGCAGGAGGGAAGATGGGAGAAGCAGAGTGGACAGCGGTTCTCGGCATGAGAACCCCTCCCAGCCAAAGCCCCCCCCCCACCCCCCAGGTTTAGGGTTTAGGGTTTAGGGTTTAGGGTTTAGGGTTTAGGGTTTAGGGTTTAGGGTTTAGGGTTTAGGGTTTAGGGTTTAGGGTGCCCCCAAGCAAAAAGAACGCAAGGAAGAACCCGAAACTCAGTATTTCAACTCCACAACCTCTTCTCCCCTGCAACGAAGCCCCAGAAGTTCGCCTCAGTTTTGCCCACCAATAGATGGAGGATTAGCACCTCGGATCAGCACAAGTTTAGGGTTTAGGGTTTAGGGTTTTTGGAGCTTTTCCTGATCCCAACGCCGTCAATCCCTTAACCCCTAAACTGAAGACTCTGAACCTTAAACCCTGAGCCGGGAGCCCTAAGTCCTGTACCCTGAACCTCTAAAGTCAGGACTTCAGGACTTTCCAGTTGCGGACGGAGGTGGACAGACAGTGGCCTCATCACACTTTCAGTACGTTGAAAAGACACCGTCACACAGGGATTCTAAGAATTCTAAGAGCATGATGTTGGCAACTCTTTAGGCTCCTGCACTTTACCCACTTTGGTCTTGGGGTCACGGGCCGTCGAGGAAAAAAGTCGCTGAGATGAAGCTGGCGAAGACTCTACGCAGCCTTCTTGACTGGGGGATGCGCAAGCCCACGTAGCAAGGTGCACAGTCCCAGATCTTCCAAAACCCCTTAGCTAAGGAATATACCCTAATTCATACTAAGGATCTTTATTATGAACTAGGGTGTATTCCTTTTTCTGGCTGGTTCTTAGTAGGGAATGAGGGAATTAGGGCCCTATCTAATCCCTGAAGGGTATATGTAGGGCCCTCATTCCCTCATTCCCTGCTAAGAACCAAGGGGTTATTAAGGGGTGTTGGAAGATCTGGGGTCTACCTGCGTGTCCGTACAGTGGTACCAAGCACCAAGCGCCCAGGGAGAAGGCGTCGAACGCATGACCTGACAGCGAGCCGAACACCTCTGAGCCTATAAGGGTTTAGGGTTTAGGGTTTGGGGTTTGGGGTTTAGGGTTTAGGGTATGTTCCCTCTTATGCTAACAGTCCTTAATAGTAATTACAGCACCCCCTATTATCATCCCAATTTAGGACTGTTAGTATAAGGGGAACATCCCAACCCATAAGCCACACCTACCCGTCAGACCGTGACTAATTATATGCCCTACAACTCGACATCACCCGAACCCACAAACCCACCATCAGCCCCATAATCAACCCTAACCCCATACATCCTACGGTAGCACCCCTGTGAACACTGCAAACCCATAAGCCCTCTACGATATACCGTATAAACCCTAAACCCTAAACCCTGAAACCCCCCCAGACCCTGTCACTTGGGGAAGACTCCGGGGCTCATCTAAGAAGCATTAGGGCAACTTAGGGCTCCTTTTCGGGTTGTAAAAGGGTTTGGGACTAGGGGTTCAGGACGATTTTTCGTTGCTTTTTGTTCCTTTTGGGGCTTAGGGGTATTTAGGGTTTAGGGTTTAGGGTTTTGGGTTCAGGGTTTAGGGCAAGGGTATGTGGCCATTCTGCAGGTAGAATAACTTTTGTTAGGCCACTAGCTATCTGAGATTCGCTCTTGCAGTACACGGCAGTGACCTGTGGCGACTCTAGCTGTTCAGACATTGATGCAATGTTGACCCTATGGACCCGATTGCAATGTCTCAGCTTTGCCGAATAGCCTGAAGCTAGGACCTTGAGCAAGGTCTCGTTGTCTTGATGGAAGTCAAGGTCGATATTATGACCGAGGAGATGCTGCATCATGACCTGTTCAAGGCCTCACCAAACATGGCTGAAGCCATTGCTATGGCTTCAGCCTCGGGAGTGCTTCTTGCAACACTCGTCTGTTTCTTAGATGCCACCACCACAGTGGAAAGCGGACATCTGTCGATCCTATGGTCATAGTATCTAGGGGTATTTAGGGTTGAAAGGGCTATTCAGGGTGCATCGGGTCTACAAGCCTTGGAGATATTTGGAGTGCATGGGCTTTAGGGCTTTTTTCAGGCTTAAGAGCCCTTAACGCTAGTTATTGCTTGCAGGCTTTTTGTGGCTTCTCGGTTGTATAGTTTAACAGAGGACGGGGGGGGGGGGGTACTATAATCCCCTCAAAACTCAGCCCCAAACCCTACTAAGCCCCAAACCCTAAACCCTAAACCCTAAACCCCCTAACACAGCTCCCAGAATGCCTAACCCGGGCAGGCCCCGAGAAAGTCCACAAAGACGCGCTTAGGAGGTTCCGGGCAGCCCTTTGATGTTTGCCCTGAACCCTACCACCCCAGACCCTCAACCCTAATCCCCAAAACCTCAAACTAAGGCCTATAAGCCCCCAATTGCTTCAAGCTCTCAACCCAAAACTGTCAGCCCTAAACCCTAAACCCTAAACCGCATACCGACCTGGCTGGTCGAAGTTGTGGACAGGGCCCTTGACATCGTCGCAGGCATTTCGGACCTTGGCGTTTTAAGCAGTGGGTCGTAAAACACAAACAGCTTCGGGTTTAGGGCTTCGGGTTGGGGGTTTAGTGTTTCGGGTTTGGGGTTTGGGGTTTGGGGCTTAGGGCTCAGGGTTCTGCCCCCCCTCCCCACCATTTGGTGGAGAGTGCTGCGCCGAGAGGATTAACTAAAAGCAGGGGCCAAGAATAGCCACTTCGGGTGGGCTTGGTGGAAGGGTTTAGGGTTTAGGGTTTAGGGTTTAGGGTTTAGGGTTTAGGGTTTAGGGTTTAGGGTGTAGGGTTTAGGGTTGAAGTATCTGTTCAGAGGGGTTTTCTAGGCGAACCAAGTCGGAAACATCTTTTTTTACTGCTCGACCGCGCCCCTAGGGCTTCGACCTCCCATGGAAGCCAGTCGTACCGCTTTCGCTTCTCCTGCCATGGCACTCATCCAGCACGGGTCATTCCACCGCCCTAAGCCCTAAACCTGACAAACCCTCAACCCTCAAACCCTGACTCAGGCCCCTGAACCCTAGACCTTGACAAGGCCCCTGAAGCCTGAACCCCTAAACCCTAAACCCTACGTACCCTACGTACCCTAAGGCCACACTGCCTCAGTGTCGCCTCGGCGTCGGAAGGCCTGCAGCTCCGTGGGGGGTGTTTTCGGGCGTGGCCGAGGTTTGCAAGGTGTTTAGGGTTTAGGGTTTGGGGTTTAGGGTTTAGGGTTTGGGGTTTAGGGTTTAGGGTGCAAGGGCCAGGGTCTGCAGGTTCTTCAGCTATTCATAGGAAGAGCGGTAACCTACTAACAGTCGCGAAAAATCACATGCACAGTAGTATTCAGAATAGCAACAATTGATCACAACGACAAGGCAAAACCAATAACAATAACCATAGTACGAAGATCCCAAGGGCCTCGCATGGCTTAGGAGTTCTGATATATGATTTGGGGCACAACTTACAGGGCAGAAATTGCTAGGTTGGGGGGGGGGGGAGGGTGAGGGTGGTGGGGGGGAGGGTGGGGGGAGGTGTGGGGGGAGGGTGGTGGGGGGGGGGGGGGGGGGGGGGGGGAGGGTGGGGGGAGGGTGGGGGAGGGGGGTGAGGGTGGGGGGAGGGTGGGGGGAGGGTGGGGGGGAGGGTGGGGGGGTGGGGGGAGGGTTGGGGGGGAGGGTGGGGGAGAGGTGGGGGGAGGGGGGGGGAGGGTGGGGGGGAGGGTGGGGGAGGGGTGGGGGGGGAGGGTGGGGGGAGGGTGGGGGGAGGGTGGGGGGGGAGGGGGGGGGAGGGTGGGGAGGGTGGGGGAGGGTGGGGGGGAGGGTGGGGGGGGTGAGGGTGGGGGAGGGTGGGGGAGGGTGGGGGGAGGGTGGGGGGAGGGTGGGGGGAGGGTGGGGGGGAGGGTGGGGGGAGGGGTGGGGCGCAAGCTGAGCGCACAAACCGCAAGGCTTACAGTAGGCCTGGGGTTGAGAACATGGTCGAGGTTCGTTGTGGAGTTGTCCAATCGCTTGGATGCACGCTTGACTGCCCAAAATCACACTCTCCTTTTTCCAACACCTGAAGCTGGGCCAAATAGGGTCGTAGGGCTTTGGGATGAAGACCCTAACAACCTCAACCCTTAAGTTTGGGGTTTAGGGTTTAAGGTTTAGGGCTTGGGGTGGGCTAGAAGCCATGTGGGCCCGAACCTCACAAGTGAAAGGCCCCCAAAACCGTATGAATCCCAGAGCCCCTATGAATCCCAAAAATCCTCCCAAGTGCTGAGGGTTTAGGGGGTTAGGGGTTTAGGGTTTAGGGGGAAACTGCCTGAACCGCCATGTTGCAGTTCTCCTCCATGCCAACCTGTGGACATTCCAGCCCTTCCCAAATCCGACGTATGCAGCCGTCTTAACAAACCCTGGGTGCCCAAAACCCTAAACACTAAACCCCGAGCCGTAAAATTCTGAACATGATAACGTTCCCAAACCCGAAAGCAATCTGAAGCAACGTTGAGCGCCCGCCTTCTCTTAACCCCCCAGCCCCCCCCAAAGCAAATTTGGGGCCTTCTGAAGCCAAGTTAGGGCTAATTTGGGGTCGTCTGAAGCCACTTTGGGGTCTTCTCAAGCCAATTTTTTTTTCTCCTTCTGAAGCGAATTTGGCTTCAGAAGCCAATTTTGGGCCTTCTGAGCCAATTTGGGGCCTTCTAAACCCTAAACCCTATCCCAGAACCCGGAACCTTGACATGCCCCCCCCCCCCCCCCCCCCCCCTGCTTCAGAACCCCACAACCTATTTGGGTTTTTGCCATCTTAGACTCGTATAAGGAGTTTGGGAACAAGAACAACCCTAAACCCCAAACCCGAAACCCTCAACCTTGACTAGTCAAAATATGTTGCCTTCTTAGAAGGCAAGCCCTTTAACCTCCGAGCCACCAGCCCTTAAAAACCGCGAATCGAAATCTCGCACCAAAAGGCCAAAGCCAATCATATAGGGGGGGCCTGAATATTTAGAATAGGGTTTTGAATTACAGTATAAATGGACCACAAGGGAATACTACTCGCATTTATTCCGACCCCTATATGAAACCCTACATACCTCCAGACCCTGCCCAAGAAGCAAGCCTCCTGAGCTTGCCTGAACCCTAAACCCTAAACCCTAAACCCTAAACCCTAAACCCTGAACCCTAAACCCTAAACCCTAAACCCTAAACCCTAAACCCTAAACCCTAAACCCTAAACCCTAAACCCTAAACCCTAAACCCTAAACCCTAAACTAAGCCCTAAACCCTAAACCCTAAATCCCAAACAGAGCAGCCGCAGCCTCTGCTGAGATCATGACCCCGAGATCGAGAATCTGGCTGCAATTTGCGTCTGGGTGGATCACTAGTTTATGCTAGGGATAGCATTGAAAACTTAAATAAATGTCTATTCCTTATTGAGTTTAAGTACCCTCAAAAATATAAAATGTTACCCCGCTGTGACAAAGATCAAGAGGCACAGGGTTCCCTAAACCCAGGGTCTACGGGAGGCCACCTGCGCAAGAACGCCAGGCCCAACCTACAACAACTCAGGTCCTGTTTTTGAAAGTAGGCGTGAGGGTGGAAAGTCTTAAGCCCTACAAACCTTTCAAAACCTTCCATTTCCACAAACCGCCATGTCGAAGGGTTCCTTGAGCCCTGTCAGCCCTCCTTCAGCCTTGAGTCCTTCAGCCCTCCTGGGCCCTCCAGCCCTCCAGCCCTCCACCTAACTGCACATCAACCCTAAACCCTAAACCCTAAACCCTAAACCCTAAACCCTAAACCCTAAACCCTAAACCCTAAACCCTAAACCCTAAACCCTAAACCCTAAACCCTAAACCCTAAACCCTAAGCCAAACATGTTGGCATGCCCTTGCTTTTCGCTTCAAGAATGTGTCACTTCTCGCGCGCAGAGGCCGACTGCGCTTCCGTGCTTGGACAGTCAGGTGCAAACCCAACACACATCAAGCCTGAAACCTCCCCAAAAACCCTACACCCTAAACCCTGAACCCTAAATGGCCCTGAGCCCAAAAACCTTTAGCTTCAACCAGGAGGCTCCTCCCCGGTGTACCAAAACTCTAAATGCCCAAGCCCGAGCCATCCGCAAACCCTAAACCCCTGAACCCTAAACCCTAAACCCTAAACCCTAAACCCTGAACCCTAAACCCTAAACCATACGTCATGGCCTTCAGCTTGCATTGCAGAGCTTCTTTTCTTCGCGCCTTTTCTTGGGGTTTAGGTTGGGGGGGAAGTCGTGAACCCTCAACCCTCAACCCTCAACCCTCAACCCTCAACCCTCAACCCTCAACCCTCAACCCTCAACCCTCAACCCTAAACCCTAAACCCTAAACCCTTTACAAGGCTCTTGGGATACCAGGCCCAGTGGTCAAGTTTCAGGCTCTACGTAGAAGTTCTTAGTAGGGGAGTAGGCCATGAGGCACCCTACGTAATCACTTTAAGGGAGAATGTAGGGGGGATATGAGGTACCTAAATCTCCCAAGAAGTCTGCAGAACTAGGCTTTTTAGGCACAAATGGGGGCTGCCGGTGGTTGAAGAACGTCGTGGCTTTAGCCCTAAGGAAGTCTCCAAGAACTCCTACTTAAAGGTTTTTGGACCACAAGGTCTTGTTTAGGGTTTAGGGTTTAGGGTTTAGGGTTAGGGATATGTTGAGCCTAAGAGTAGGACTTCGCGTCGAACATGAAGGGTTCTCTCCGGTCAGTATACAGCCAAGTAGGCTTCGAACAGACCATGTTGCAAAGGATCCCTAAACCCTAAACCCTAAACCCTAAACCCTAAACCCTGAATCCTAAAACCTAAACCCTGAACCCTGAACCCTGAACCCTGAACCCTGAACCCTAAACCGCAAAGCTTCTCGCCTGTGGGAAAATTGAACTGAAGGTGCCCGACCTATGCCAAGAATGGTTTTTCCTTGTTGTTCAAGACGGTTGAGAAGGGATTTCCCCGGGGTTTGGGTTTTGGGTCTGGGGTCTAGGGTTTAGGGCTTAGGGTATATACGAGTACTACTGGATGTCCTAGGCACATCCTTCACGAACCCTGAACCCGTCTGGATTCGCGCACTATAGTGGAAGTCGTATCTTCCAAGCCGCTGAAGGTGGTAAATGCCGAGGTCCCCGCGATTAGCTGCATGTTGCAGCCACGAAAGTCGCGATGAATTAAGCCGAATCGCTCCAGATACCTGGGAAGAGACAAGGTTTATAGGGTTTGAGTGCTTCAGTGTTTAAGTGGTGCAGCCAAGCTAGAGTGGTGGTTTCAATCCAAACGAAGTCTTGGTACGCCCGTAAGAACGGGATATACATTCATGAGGCCGAAGCGAGTACCGTAAACCCCTAAACCCTACACCCTAAACCCTAAACCCTACACCCACACCCTAATTCCTAAGAGCCGAGGTGCTCCAAAGCCATCACGCACTGGAGGATGACCTTCTTGGGGGTTTCTTAGTTGCTGAGTTCATAAGCCCCAAAAAAGTGTACACTTTGGGTTCTATAAGAAGTTATAGTACCCCAAAAAGTGTAAAGTGTGCTCACTCAACTACTAAGGTCTAGAGTTTAGGATTTCGGGGTGGCTTGTTTTTGCTGGTTTGGGTTTTGGGCTGGCTTTGTTCCAGGTTTACAAGCAAGATGCTAGAAAGTTTCTGGCTTAGGAATCTGGGAGGTTTGGGGGGGGGGGGGGGGGTTCTCTCGCTTTTGGAGTTCAGGGGGCAGACGAAGTCTCTGCGCCCTGAAACCCTGAAACCCTGAAACCCTGAGACCCTGAAACCCTGAAACCCTGAAACCCTGAAACCCTGAACAAAATTCGGTTTCGGGCTCTTCCGGCATGTCGAATCCCCCACCCTGAGCCGTGGATTGCGATGTTCAGGTTTGCAGGTGCTCTCTCCTTAGGGACGAAATGAGCCCCAAAATGGTTTATGGTTCATGTACGTTCATAATAGTTTTGGGCATACGACGCCAATGTCGGGGTTGATTTGGTCCCCAAGGCTCTTGTTCTTGGCGCAGGAAAATCGCCCTGCCTAATATGGATGCTCAACCTGTGCGACCGTGCCACAACCTTTAAGACCACACGACATTGGGACTGCCGAGCCCTGTCTTACCTCCGAAAAGAGCCCTGCGAAACCCTAAGCCCGTAAGCCTAACGAGATTTAGGGTTTAGGGTTTAGGGTTTAGGGTTTCGGGTTTCAAGTGTAGGGTCTAGTGTTTAGGGCTTCCCAAAAGGCCATACCACCCTTCGTTAGGACCCCCCGCGTCGTTTTTCTCCTCCCCGGAGAGGCAAGGGGGATCTTGCCCACGGATGGGCCGATATTCTCGGTCCTCCAGTTGTGAAGCTTAGTGGTTCTTAGCTAGAAAAAAATAGGTTCCCCCTAGGAACCTGGGATTGAAAAGGGTGGGGGTTTTTCAGAGAACCTAAAGCCCGCAAAAGAAGAAAAGGGGCACCACAGGGCATCCTAGTGTATAATCCCTTAAAGTGTTATAGGTGGATCTGAGGCACCCTGATTCCCTACCACCAACTTCCTTCTCCTGTTTGAGGCTCAAAGCTGCGTCTTCGTGGTTCCTTCCTGGCTTGTTGGCAACCCCCCGAAGCCTAAAGTAGCCCACGACGCCTAGATCCCCGAAGAGTCCACAACCTCAACCCCAAACCTGACAACCCCCGGGCTCCCATGCCTAACTAACACCCCATGAACCCCAGGACCCCAAACGTAGCGAGTACTGCAACCCGTGACCCTTGACCTAGAATCCAACTTTGGGACCATCATCGTCAAAATCTGTTCTTCAACTGTTCTTCGTGTTTTGGCTCAAGCTTTTTCTTGGCTCCTAAACCTAAGTTGCCGAGTACTATGAGTACCCTGGCCACAAAAAGGTTCACCTTTCATTGTATATACCCCAAAAGGTTAGAAGGTTATCTACCCAGCTACTAAGTAGATCCTCACCCCGGTGCTAAAGGAGGCTCTAGCGGCTTGGGTTTAAGCGTGGGCCTGCTGGCTCAGTGGACCTTTGTCATGCGAGAATCCTTTTTGCGGGGTAAACCCTAAACCCTAAACCCTAAACCCTAAACCCTAAACCCTAAACCCTAAACCCTAAACCCTAAACCGAGGGGGGGGTGGGGTTTAGGGTTCAGCGTGTAGGGCTTAAGGTCAGAAAATACCTCGGCATACCCCTGAAGCATAGCCTGGGCCGAAGTTTTTCCAAAGTATCCCCAAACACATTGCCTATTGCGCATACCCCCTGAACCCTACCCTGAATCCCAAACCCTAAAACCATCCTAAACCCTAAACCCTAAACCCTAAACCCTAAAACCTAAACCCTAAACCTGAGAGAAGGGGGGGGGGGGGGGGGGGGGGGGGGCAGGAGGCCTTTAAACCCTGATTACCGAGGAGGGTCCATGGCGACTTGGAGAGTTTCGCCCCGGACGAGCTCCATGACAACCTGGGGGAATCTGTGTTTAGGGTTTAGGGTTTAGGGTTTAGGGTTTAGGGTTTAGGGTTTAGGGTTTAGGGTTTAGGGTTTAGGGTTTGGAGTTTGGGGTTATTAGAGGGTTTATGGTTTGGAGTTTGGGGGTTATTCTAGGGTTTATGGTTTGGAGTTTGGGGGTTATTCTAGGGTTTATGGTTTGGAGTTTGGGGTTATTATAGGGCTTATGGTTTGGAGTTTGGGGTTATTCTAGGGTTTATGGTTTCGAGTTTGGGGTTATTCTAGGGTTTATGGTTTGGAGTTTGGGGTTATTCTAGGGTTTATGGTTTGGAGTTTGGGGTGATTCTAGGGTTTATGGTTTGGAGTTTGGGGTTATTATAGGGTTTATGGTCTGGAGTTGAGGTCTGGGGTCTAGGGCATGGGGTTTATAGGCTTTTGGGAGCGTATTGTACGTTCTTGGGCCTGGAAGATACTTGTACTTAAGCTTCCGTGCTGGTCGACAGCACTACCTAAGGCTCCCTAAGCTTCCCTAAGCCTAGGTACCTGCCCCCATGAACCCCCTTCACTTAAGACTTAAGAACCCCATAATTCTGATCATGCTCACGGGTTCTCTCGGCCGTGCGCTTGGGCATGCAATCCTGCGATGTATTGCACATCACCGAAGATCGATGGACAAAATGTGTGAACGTCCCCGAAACCTAGACCCTGAACCCGAAACCCGAAACCCGAAACCCTAAACCCCAAGTCCTTTCTTCGACCGAAGATGGCTCCTGTCAAACCACTGCAGATCTCTCAACCCAATCAAGACTCAGGCATGAAGCAACTTGTCGCACTGAAGAAGAAAGACCCTTAAACCCTGTAAGTCCTAAACCACAAACCCTCTCTACACACGGCCTCCACGCATCCACGGAAATCCTGAAGAGACTGAACAGAAACATCGGCCCCTTCCGGAGTCCTAAACCCTAAACCCTAAACCCTAACCCTAAACCCTAAACCCTAAACCCTAGAAAACCCTCACCTCAAACTCTTAAGAGGAGTGTCGTCCTACAACGCCCGCAATACGGGGAACCCGATCCGCTCAAGCTTCCTCGCAACACTGGGATTCTTGGGATGAGGTACCTAAGCCTAAACACTAAACCCTAAACCCTAAACCCTGAATCCTGAACCCATAGCCTTGATGCGCAAACCCTAAATCCTAAACCCTAAACCCTCAACCCTAAACCTTAAACCCTGCAACGCGGCGGAAACTGAGGCCCAAACGTAGGGCTTTCCAGGCAGCGTAA
>CAJNDS010002420.1:158919-361294 GCA_905221605.1 Symbiodinium natans
GGATGTTCCCTATTAGGGGCTATCCCCCTGTCAAAATCCCGGTTCAGGACTGATAGTAAAAGGGTGAACATCCCAAGCTGAAGGTCCTACCACACCCTCCCTAAGCCATCAACCCTAAACCCTAAACCCTGAACCCTAAACCCTAAATTTAAACCCTAAAGCCTAAATCCTAAACCCTAAACCCTAAACCCTAAACCTGCCTGGCGAAAAGGTCAGCATGTGACTCAGAGTAGCGTGGGTCGGAGTTGTTGTGCAGTCGTTGCAGTGACCACTGACCTGCATGGAAACCCAAAGCTACAAGGCCTGAGGGTAATATTTAGGGTCTAGGTCTAGGGTCTAGGGTCTAGGGTCTAGGGTCCAGGGTTTAGGGTTTAGGTCAACCTCTTCCAGCCCCAGAATCTTGTAATCGCTGCCTTCCTATTCATTTTGGAGTCAATCGAAATGAACCTCCCAAATTAAACCCCAAACCCTAAACCCTAATTCTTGAGATCAATATCTCAAGCCCCGCTTCAGTTGCGAGATGCCGCCGTAGATGACGAGCACGCCTCGCACACTTTTACTGGCCTGGCCTGTGGCTGGTCTGAGGTCAGAGCTGCATGCAATCAGACGCCTTGTCTGACGAAGGAAAACAAGCACATCCAGACAGTTGTGGTTGCAACTTGTCCAGCAAGTTCCACCGAGAAGCCCCCGCAAAGGGAGGGACAAAGTGAAAAGGGTGGGCACAAAAACTAGGCAAGGGGGCTCATCCAATTAAGCTTCACATCTTGAGCGCGTTGTTGCGGTCAGCTGTTACGACTT
Source organism: Symbiodinium natans (assembly GCA_905221605.1). Taxonomy (NCBI): domain Eukaryota; class Dinophyceae; order Suessiales; family Symbiodiniaceae; genus Symbiodinium; species Symbiodinium natans. Next base: position 159,718 of record CAJNDS010002420.1, read on the forward strand.
TTCCCAGGAAGTGTGAGGCATGTTCAGGAGGAAGTCTTGGAACTTTCGACTTTGCCCCTGGCCAACCGCAGTTTGTTTGCCAAGTGCAAAGACCTCTCCTCAAGAATATCACCTCATTCTTGAGATCAATATCTCAAGCCCCGCTTCAGTTGCGAGATGCCGCCGTAGATGACGAGCACGCCTCGCACACTTTTACTGGCCTGGCCTGTGGCTGGTCTGAGGTCAGAGCTGCATGCAATCAGACGCCTTGTCTGACGAAGGAAAACAAGCACATCCAGACAGTTGTGGTTGCAACTTGTCCAGCAAGTTCCACCGAGAAGCCCAACCACTCCAGCACTGGCACCAGCGCCCGAACAGAAGCTAGGGGGCCGCAATGGCAAGTGAAGAACTAGTGAACAGCCAAGCCCGAGCCAAGTTCACCACCAATGTGCAGGAATTGCAATGTGGCCAGCACTGCAACAAATTCGAAAAACCATCCCGATGTAACAACAGGGATGGCGAGGGGCATCCCGCGATGCGGCACAAGGGGCTCAGCTTGTGCAGCCCACTGCTCACACAACAGCTTCAAGCCCAGCCTCCAGGCCTGAGACAGTAAGGCACAAATCAGCCTTGCTCCAAGAGCCCGGTTGCGTGAGGTAGAGCGAAACCAGCCACCTGTACAAAGGACATATCAGTTTCCATCCCACCCACAAAGGTGGCGCACTGCCAGGAACTGCCTCAAGGAGCAACAGTTGAGCACACCCGGCGGCGGCACTGAAGCTTTTCCATATTCCAGTAGTGTACCCGAACTGGTTCCACGCAATTCAAAGCTCTGTATCATGCACCAGGCAGGAGGAAAAATTGTGCATTCGGACAGCTTTTGCCAGAGGCTGTATAGCGTCGGAGTCAGAGTGCCAAGGCAGTAGAAAGAGAATTCAACCCACCCATGGCTGGAGCAACAACGCACAAAAACTAGGCAAGGGGGCTCATCCAATTAAGCTTCACATCTTGAGCGCGTTGTTGCGGTCAGCTGTTACGACTTTTCCCAGGAAGTGTGAGGCATGTTCAGGAGGAAGTCTTGGAACTTTCGACTTTGCCCCTGGCCAACCGCAGTTTGTTTGCCAAGTGCAAAGACCTCTCCTCAAGAATATCACCTCAACCCTACACCCTGAGCCCTAAGCTTGAACCCCCAAGCCGTAAACTAAGGGAGCACCCACACACAGGGCCCAGAATTTCACTCGCTGGCTGCTACCGCCTGCACTTAGTTGCTGAGTTCATAAGCCGCCAAAAAAGTGTACACTTTGGGTTCTTTTGGGGATTAGTGTATCCCAAAAAGTGTACAGTGTGCTCACTCAGCAGCCGAAGAAGTCAAGGCCCTGGTTTTGAAGGTGACTGGGATCCTCCACCCAAAATCTCACAAGTCCCGACCGTTATATGTACTTGCGGAGGCTTCATCTCTCACTGTGCGAAGCACTGCACTTGGGGGGGGGGGGGGGTGTAAGTTCCTTGTTGGGAAAAAAGTGTGAATTGAATAGGGGAACGGTTGCAAGCATGTGACACCCGGTATATACACTCACCAATTCTAAAAAAAGGAACCTTATATACACTCACCAATAACATGTAAACCCTGTTTCACATGATGGTTGGGGGGGGGAAGGAGTTGGGGAAGTACGGCCCAAAGATGACTGTACGGGGTGTGCAAAGAACCCTAACCCAAAACAGGACCAGGGTTTAGGGTTTAGGGTTTAGGGTTTAGGGTTGAGGGTTTAGGGTTTAGGGTCCTTCAATGTCACCCCTGTCTGGCGTATGAGCCCCAACGCCTGGATCAGTCCACACTCCCCCGGGCCCAGACAGTCAATCCCTGAACGAGAGTGCGCTGCAATCACCAGGGCATTGCAGTTTGCATGCCCTGTCCGACATGATGCTAAACCCTAAACCCTAAACCCTAAACCCTAGACCCTAGACCCTAGACCCTAAACCCTAAACCCCAAACCCTAAACCCTAAACCCTAAACCCTAAACCTAAACCCTAAACCCACAATCCATGCCAAGCTGCTCTCTCTGTGCATGGCAAAGGCATGCCCTCAGTCGTAGCTGCTTCAGGGTGGTTGCTCTTGTAGCTGTTTCAGGGTTTAGGGTTTAGGGTTTAGGGTTTTTTCTGTTGTGCCCACCTGTGAACGATCTAGGTTGTGCATGGGGGGGTCCATGGACAAGCTGAGAGGAGTGCGACGACCGTTGGGGCAAGGCTGGCAATTGCTAGATAGATACAAATATACAGATGCAGAGTGTGCACATATGTATATGTGTGTGTGTACATATATACATATGACAGGGAGAGAGAGTAATATGTATGCCAATCTTGTGAACATAAAGGGTGGGCACGCTCCTGTGTGGGGTGAGAGTGGGAGATTGGCTGATGACTATACAGCTCAAAGAGACTCAGTTGCTGAGTTCATAAGCCCCCCAAAAGTGTACACTTTCAGTTCTATAGGGGATTCAGCTACGTATCCCAAAAAGTGTAAGTGTGCTCACTCAGCTACTAAGGACATGTATGCACAGGTTCAGTATCTTCTGCTCGGGCTTGTCCATGGAGCTTCTGCCGACGGAGAGTGGTTTCTGTGCACCAACTCTACAGCCCAAACCCTAACCCTAAACCCTAAACCCTAAACCTCAAGGAAGCCGCGGTATCCTTGCCACCCCTGAAATGAATCCCTCAGGGCGACTCAAAAGCATCCGTTCGAAGGGCTTCAGGGCCCTTTTCAGGGCTTTCGGGTTCAGGGTTCGAGGCCCTTAAGGGTTTCGAGTTCAGGGTTTCGGGCCCTTTCAAACGTTTTCGGGTTCAGGGTTTAGCGCCTGTTTAAGGGTTTAGAGTTCAGGGTTCTAAGGGATCTTAACTTGCGAGCTTTACCCTAAAGTAAAGCGGAGAATGAGAGTTCTACTGGGTGCCCTAGACAGGCTCATTTCTCGGCTCTTCCCGGTTCCCAAACAAGGCTTCACGTTCCCTAGGTTAAGGGGTTAGGGTTTAGGAATTCGGGATTAGGGTTCAGTTAGGGTTTCGGGTGGGCAGGGTAGTGGTCCAACGTCTGTGGCCAGCGGCGTGCGTGCGCTTTGCTGTGCTTCTTGAGCACCTGCAGGGACGGGGAGAGCCAAACGAACCCTAACTTAGTTGTCCAGTAACCTGGGGAAACTAAAGGTTAACCTTTGGGATTGTAAGGTGATTAGATTACCCCAAGTTAAAGGTTACCTAGTCTACGACCCCAAACCCACGCCTAAAACCTAATCTTACAATCCTAAACCCCAAACCCAGACCCCACACCCTAAACCCTGAACCCCAACCCCCAAACCCCTAACCCGACCCTACCCCTAACCATAAATCCCGAACCCTACTAAACCCCAAACCCCAACCCCCAACCCCCAAATCCTAAACCCCAAACCCCAAACCCTAAACCCTAAACCCTAAACCGCACCTTCACCGCGACCTGGCCAAGGCCACACTTGGTGTCCCACGCCTGGGCTGAGGGTTCAGAGGCCACTGATTTAGGGTTTAGGGTCTAGGGTTTAGGGTTTTAGGGTTAGGGTTTGGGGTTTAGGGATTCAGGGTTAGGGTTTGGGGTTTGCGGTTTGCGGTTTGGGGTTTGGGGTTTAGGGTTTAGGGTTTAGGGTTTAAAGTTTGGGGTTTAGGGTTAGGGTCCTCGCGGCATCATGGGGTAGACTACGGAAAAGGCCTGTTTGTCTACCGTTTGTAAGAATTACCCGCCTCATTGATAGGCATAGAGTCCCAGAGAAACCCAAACCCTAAGCCCTGAACCCTAAACCCTAAACCCCAAACCATAAAACCCTACTGTAAAGCCCCAAAACCCCAAACCCTAAAACCCTAAAACCCTAAACTAAGTGAGGGGTCGCTTCCGTCGAGCGACAGACCGAACGCTCGGCCGAGGGCCTTACAGCCCGAGCGCCCATACGGAAAGAGCAGGACGCGGCGAGGTGAGGGTGAAGCCTCACCGGCTTGTCCTGGACAGGCCAACGGATATTGGCCTTCCTTACGACAACGTCAGTACTCGAACAAGGGCTGGCCGTATCCAGACCACCTTTAGCATAGCTAAAAGTATTAACCCCAAACAGTGGGCCATTTGCTCTGGCCCACCCCCTGAAAATTAGGATTTAGCACGCTTTCAAGCCTCTCAGAAGCTTGCCAGGGCCTTTTTGAAGTCCAGAACCGTTTTGAAAGCCTTTCAAGGTTCGCAGACGACCTTCCAGAAGGAGGCTTCTAAAGGTCTGCAGGGCCTCCACGATCTTTTCACGACCTCATTTTGGTCAAGTGGGGGTCGTGTTTTCCCATTTTCAAGGCAAAATAGTATTCGGAGACCCCCCCCTTGGTTCAAACTCCGACCCCCCCTTGAGAGGGAAAGTTTGCAAAAAGGCCCCCGTGGGGGACACCCCAAAATTCGGTCAAAAGTGATCGATTCCAGCGGAAATTATGCCAGGAAGCCCCCTTGGCCAAAACTGAGGGAAAGTTTGCCTTCAACACAGCTTCGTCTGACTGGCCCAAAACCCAAGGAAATAAAAGTTGAAACTTTCAGAATAAACTACCTTATAAGAAGCCCAAAAGTTGAAAAGTTGGGTTTTGAGCCAGTAAGTCGTTTTGGGGTCCACATCACAGCTCCCGGAGTCGCCTGGACCCACAATGAAAATGCGACTTTAGAGTACTGACATCGATGGTTTTGGGAAGCATCTCGTTTCAGAATTTGCGGGTTTCTTCTGACGCTCGGAAGCCGCGTGCATGCCTTCACAACAGCTCTTAGAAGCCTCCAGAAGCTGTGGCAAGCCCCTAGAAGTTGCGTAGTTGGCTCCACGGGCCCTGACACGCCGAAGGCCCGAAAAGGGCCGAGGCTGCCCCCAACCTGAGCTTACGCCCTAGCGCCGCAACTTTTAGTAAATGGAAACAAGCATCAGTGCATGAGAAAATCAGTTCAACAAACCCTTAACCCTAATAGAGTATAGTTTGGGTGGCGGGGTGGGTTGACAGGCAATGCTAGCACGCAGCCCGGGGTGTTTCTCACCCGAGCGCGCGCTCTTGCCTGACAAACCCTAAACCCTAAATCCTAAACCGAAACCCGAAACCCGAATCCCGAAACCCGACACCCGAAACCCTAAACCCTAAACCCTAAGCCCTAAGCCCCAACCAGCAACCCAGGCTTTGCCGAAGCGGCCAAGAATGGGGGCCGAGAAGCTTGGAAGACGACTGCCAGGCCGCCCTCACCGAGCTTCGCCTGTCACCACAAGGTCAGTAGGGTTTAGGGTTTAGGGTTTAGGGTTCAGGGTTCAGGGTTTAGGGTTTAGGGTTTAGGGTTTCGGGTTTAGGGCTACATGGGACGCGGCCTCGTAGAGCCATCGCCCCGATCCAGTGACAGGGTCGTGGGCATCCGGCAGGTCGATTCTATCCTGGCCCAGATACAGCTGGAGAGCACGTCTATATTAGGGTTAAGGGTTTAGGGTTTAGGGTTAGGGTACGTTTGTTCTTTTTTGAAGGTTTAGGGTTTGGGGGTCAGGGTTTCGGGTTTAGGGTTAATAGGGGTCCATCAGGTAGAATGGGTGTCTTGTGTAGGGTAGGGGATAATATGAAACTATGGGTCCATAAGGCAGAATGGGTATTTTGTCTGTGGGGTTTAGGGTTTCAGGTTTTAGGGTCTAGGGACCCTCTGAGAGGGATCCCTGAACCCTCGTGAACCCCGTATCTAATCCCCTTCCCATAGTATTAAACCCCCCCTACCCCCCATTAAACATCCCCAATATACTCTCACATGACTACATAATGGGAACATCTAATACTAGGGGGTGGGGGGGTTTAATATTAAACATCCCCAATATACTCTCATATGACTACATAATGGGAATATCTAATACTAGGGGGTGGGGGGGGGGGGGGGTTAAACCCTAAACCCTAAACCCTAAACCCTAAACCCTAAAATATCAGGGTTTGGGGATTTTAGGACTGCAAGTATACAAACATTGCCCATTTTGCCTGGCTATTTCAACATCTGCAAGGTGATATATCTGCTCTTGGCTGTGTCCTGACCATGCCTGGGAGTCCACCTCCTAAACGCGGTTTAGGGTTTAGGGTTTAGGGTTTAGGGTTTAGGGTTTAGGGTTTAGGGTTTAGGGTTTAGGGTACCCTAAACCCTAAACCCTAAAAGATCTGCGCAAACTCAAGAGAGTGGATGCCGCAGATCTCAGCAAACATGGAACTAGTCTTGATGCGCTTTCCCAAACTTCGATCTTGAACCCGAAACTCTAAAATCCTAAACCCTAAAAACCTAAACACGAAAATCCTAAACACTAAAATCCTAAACCCTAAAATCCTAAACCCTAAAATCATAAACCCTAAAAACCTTGAGCCCTGCCTTGCGAGGCGGAGGGGCCCCGCCGGTAACGCTGAAGATCGGCGCCGCGATTGGCAGCTCCTTTCTTTAGCATGGCTGTTGCAAGAATGGGCTAAGGATCCTAAAACCCCAAACCCCTTAAGGTTTAGGGTTTGGGGTTTGGGGTTTAGGGTTTAGGGTTTAGGGCTTAGGGTCTAGGGTGGAGGGATAGACTCTAAACCCCTAACCCTGAAACCCCAAACACCACAGGTCCTCGGAGTGCCAGGAGACTGGTGTGGCCAAGAGAACTGAAACCCTAAAATCCCCTGCTGCGCCAAAAGCTCTGAAAGGCCTACCTCCCTCAACCCCGAAACCCATAACTCACAGGTATAACCCTGAACCCTAAACCGCACTACATCCCCGGCAACAAGCCTGCAAAAGATGCAAAACCTAAAAAGAACGAATGAACTCTAAAATAGTGGTCAGATACCCTATACTTCTGTAATTTCCTATGAAGGGTATATGAATTATATGAACCATAAACCTTTTAGGGTTCATGTCTGCCCTAGCCCTCCAAATGCCTCCGGCTCCGCTGCAGGGGCCCGTACAGGCGGCCCCGTGACGCTGAATGGCGGGGGTGGTAGTAAAGGCACCTCCACCCGGGTTTAGGGTTTAGGGTTCAGGATTTAGGGTTTAGGGTTGGTTTTGGGTTGTTCTGGATTTCGGGCGTTTAGGGCTTTTAGGATTTAGGGTTTAGGGCTGAGGGGTTGGAGGGGTTTCTCTAGGTTTCTAGGGTTTAGGGTGTAGGATGTAAGCCCTAAACCCTAAACCCTAAACCCTCAACCCTAAACCCTAAACCCTAAACCCTGAACCGGCTTCGCGGTTGATTAAAATTTGGACCTCAGTAGGGTCCGCGGTTTGCTTCATCGAAGTTAACCACTGCTTGCATCGGTTTAGGGTTTAGGGTTTAGGGTTTGGGGTTTCGGGTTTAGGGTTAACGACTGTAGAGTTGAGGGGTATACAGAATGCTCGGATGGCCCTAATGAACCCTTCTGAACAACCTTGCGACATGAGGTCCTCGTCAACCCCACGAGGCAAAGATGTCCAAAGGTCTTACCCAGTGTGCGTCATACGGGGGGGAGCCCGTTGAGTTTAGGGTTTAGGGTTTGGGGTTTGGGGCTTTCCGCTCTATGGTTCAGGGTTTAGGGTGTTAAGATCGACAGCGCACAAACAACAAAGAGGGCATGTGGGATGGGTTTAGGGTTGAGGGTTTAGGGTTTAGGGGTTTAGGGGTTTAGGGGTCTAGGGGTTTAGGGGTTTAGGGGTTTAGGGGTTTAGGGGTTTAGGGATGGTACCACACAGAACACACCTCGCAAAACATGCGCTGCCCTGCACAAAACGCCCACCCACCAACCCACCCGCCAACCGACCCACGCACGCACGCACGCACCTACCCACCCACCCGCCTCCCCACCCGCCTCCCCGCCCACGCACCCACCCGCAACGCAAGCACGCACGCATGCAGACAGAGAGAGAGGTTCATCACAAATGAGCCTCAGGGCACTCTAAACAACGATCATGAAACCCATTCAAGACTTGTATAAAATAAAACTGCCACACAAAAGAGCAATGATCGACTTGATAAGCCCAGATTGAATATGGAATTCATGCTGAGAGTCAAGCTGGCAGCTAGCACATTAGTGTCGCAACATAAATGTCCTTGCAAAACACCCTATATTGCCCTAAACCTCGAAATCCTAAACCCTTCAACCCTAAACCCTAAACCCCAAACCCTAAACCCTAAACCCCAAATACTAACACCTGATGTTCGACAGTTCCTCGTCCTTATGAAGACGACCCTTTCTGGGCCCTCCTTTTTTAAACATGGTTGAACACATCCCTCGTTACATCGTCAAAACTCGCCAGTTCTTTCAATGAAATACCCTAAGCCCTAAACCCTAAACCCTAAAGAATTGTAGAGAAACCACTTCTGGTTTCGCCCTCACTGCAATTCAGTTCTCCTAGGGATCAAGGCCCTTTCAGAGGGCTTTCATGGACATTTCTCCCGAAATCAGCCCCTTGGTTTAGGGCTTCGGGTTCACGGGTCACGGGTTTAGGGTTTAGGGTTTAGGGTTTAGGGTTTAGGGTTTAGGGTTTAGGGCAGTTTAGGGTTCGCCACAACTACAAGCTTCCTGGGAGCTGCTAAGCAGACGAGTCTTGGGAAACTTCGCATACAGCGGACCTTCGTGATAAGTCAGTCGCGGCATTACAATCACGTTCTTACGATTCCTACAAACCCTATCAACCCCCAGCCCTAAACCCTAAACCCTAAACCCTAAACCCAAAACCCAAAACCCTAAACCCTAAGCCCTAAGCCCTAAACCCTAAACCCTATCATCCCCCAGTCGGAGATGCCTCGGCTGAGCCAGTGGAGACCCGAGCCATGGCATCATTGCTAATTATGAATCTGCGGTTTCTTGCGGGTTTAGGGTTTAGGGTTTAGGGGGTTTAGGGGGGTTTAGGGGGTTTAGGGGGGTTTAGGGAGTTTAGGGAGTTTAGGGGGGTTTAGGGAGTTTAGGGAGTTTAGGGAATTAAGGTTTAACGTTCAGAGTTGGGGCTTAAGGATTTTAGGGTCGGGCGTTGCAGCGCCAAGCTGGATACAGAGGTGCAGGGTGCGCAGCTGGGCGGCGAATTAGGGTTTAGGGTTTAGGGTTTAGGGTTTAGGGAGCTCAGGAGTTCGGCCGTACACGCAATCCTTGGTGACCAAATGAGCCCTGACATTGGGGTCATATACCCTGTACTACTGTATGTTCGGGGTGAAAAACGCTGTGGGCATGTCCCATAGCAACTGCAAGTATCCTGGGACTTGTACCGAGACCTTTTGTAGTCTCCCAGGCCCTAAACCCTATCCCTAAACCCTAAACCCTAAACCCTAAACCCTAAACCCTAAACCCTAAACCCTAAACCCTAAACTTGCACTTTACGTGTGGGAGGGGGCCTGTGCTTCGCCATGCCATGTCTACCTTTCCTTGATGCCGCAGAGTCGAATCAAAACCCTAAACCCTAAACCCTAAACCCTAAACCCTAAACCCTAAACCCTAAACCCTAAACCCTAAACCCTAAACCCTAAACCCTAACTAAACACGAGGCCCTCCCCTTAGCCTACAAGACAGCTTACATAGTAAGAGGGTAATAGGGTTCAGGGCTGAGGGCTCAGGGTTTGGGATTTGGGGTGCAGCTTTTGAGGAGTTCCCACTCCTCGGGTTTTGGGATGTTGGGTTCAGGGCTTAGAGGTTAGGATTTCCCTAAGCCCTAAACCCTAACTAAACACGAGGCCCTCCCCTTAGCCTACAAGACAGCTTACATAGTAAGAGGGTAATAGGGTTCAGGGCTGAGGGCTCAGGGTTTGGGATTTGGGGTGCAGCTTTTGAGGAGTTCCCACTCCTCGGGTTTTGGGATGTTGGGTTCAGGGCTTAGAGGTTAGGATTTCCCTAAGCCCTAAACCCTAACTAAACACGAGGCCCTCCCCTTAGCCTACAAGACAGCTTACATAGTAAGAGGGTAATAGGGTTCAGGGCTGAGGGCTCAGGGTTTGGGATTTGGGGTGCAGCTTTTGAGGAGTTCCCACTCCTCGGGTTTTGGGATGTTGGGTTCAGGGCTTAGAGGTTAGGATTTCCCTAAGCCCTAAACCGTTATAAAGCCCTACATCCCAAATCCCCAGCCCCTATACCCAGGGCGAGTGGAGAATGTCAACGGGGAGCGCAGGGTGGGGGGGGGGGGGGTTCATACAGGGATCCGAGGTCCGAAATAACTGTTCCCCTAAACCCTAAACCCTAAACCCTAAACCCTAAACCCCAAACCCCAAACCCCAAACCCTAAACCCTAAACCCTAAACCCTAAACCCTAGCAGGGGTACCACTGGGCATCCGGTGCCTTGTGCATTGAGGGGCCAGGCTTAGGAGGTTCAAGGTTTAGGGTTTGGGGTTTAGGGGTTGGTTTAGTACACGCCTAAGGTTTAGGGTTTAGGGTTTGGGGTTTAGGGTTTCGGCACCTAAAGCCTATAGACGTTCGGGGTTTAGCGGCTTAGAGATGTTTAGAGTTTAGGGTTTACAGAAGTCGGTGGCTTTCACAGCTCGGGTGGACGATAACAGCCAGTTCCCAATCCCTACATCCGCAAGGGCTTAAGTTTTGGGGTTTAGGGTTTACGGTTTAGGGTTTTAGGGTTTGGGGTTTGGGTTTGGGGTTTGGGGTTTGATGCAGGTTTTCGGGTTCTGCAGCAAACAAACACTCAGCTCGGGCACTGTATCCCTGACCCCCCTGCTAACCCTAAACCCTAAACCCTAAACCCTAAACCCTAAACCTTAAACTCCCGTGCTTCTCTTACTGCACCCCTGAGACAGCTCCAGTTTTGTTGCCGCCGTAGCATGGCGCATCGTGGGAGTCTTTACACTGGCCACCCGTAGAGAACGCTCCTCACACAGCCTAAACCCTAAACCCTAAAGCCCTAAAGCCCTAAAGCCCTAAAGCCCTAAAGCCCTAAAGCCCGAAAGCCCTAAACCCCTAAACCCTAAAGCCCTAAACCCCTAAACCCCTAAACCCCTAAACCCCTAAACCCCGAAACCCCTAAACCCCTAAACCCCTAAACCCCTAAACCCCTAAACCCCTAAACCCCTAAACCCCTAACCCCTAAACCTCTAAAACCCTAAACCCCTAAACCCCTAAACCCCTAAACCCAGCCCTCCACTCAAATCGTGCGCACTGTTTGGGAAAGGCCAGCTATGGAGGAGCCTCCATTGCCGTGGCCAGGATGAATTTATTGCTTGGGGCTTAGGATAAGGGGGACCCTTAAAAGGGAACCCTTCTTAACACTCTTATGGCTCTCTTAAAGAGGGACCTTATTCAGAGGGTCTATATCCCCAAGGGTCCCCCTACTCCGACCCCCTATTGTCAGGAGACTTTGTCCTTCCAGACCGCGCTTTCATCATCCGACTCGATCGAGACATGTGGGGGCGCTTCGGGAACATCCACCCTCAGCCTTAAGCATTAGAAGGATGTGGGAAAAACCCTAAACCCTAAACCCTCAACAGCCTCAACCAGTTCGACACTTTGAGGTTCTGGCTGCCATATCATCGACACATGCGGCTGTGGGGTGTGCTCCCTTGTACTAACAGTCCTTAACGGGGATTATACTGGGGGGGGGGGGGTATATAATCCCTATTAGCTAAGGGTCCAGGGTTTGGAGGGTTTAGGGCTTAGGATTTCTAGGGCGTTTCAGGGTTTCTAGGTTTTCGGACTTAGATTAGCTAGCCGGGTTCAGACTTAGGATAGCTAGCCGGGTTCACAACCACATGGTATGGGTCTCTGCCACATTCTGCCGGTCGCGGGGCAATGCAAGCGCATCTCATGCCCATCGAACGCCAACGAGCGGTCAGATGGGAGTCCTACTTTGTTGAAAAAAAGGCGATGTTGAGATGTGCACTCCGCGCATATGATGGACAACTCTCTGGGTAGATCCTAGACCCTAAACCCTAAACCTTAAACCCCAAACCTTAAACCTTAAACCGTAAACCCCAAACCCTCAACCCTAGAACCCAGAACTGCAAGATCGCCACTGTGCAGTGGGGATTGTCTAGCGGGCCAAATTGCAGAGCTTGCATTCACAGCAGTCCCAACTGTCTGAGTGCTGATGCTCCTGTCATTCCTAAACCCTAAACCCTAAACCCTAAACCCTAAACCCTAAACCCTAAACCCTGAACCCTGAACCCTGAACCCTGAACCCTGAACCCTGAACCCTAAACCGCCAGCCTCACCTCGAAACACCGCCAAGGGGAGCGAAGCACGACAGACACCGCCAGCAACTACTCGGCATCTCCAGTTGCTGCGACGATTGGGACAACTTGCCCGGAAATTCCAACTGTCTGACCCCAAACCCTAAACCCTAAACTCTAACCCTAAACCCTAAGCCCTAAGCCCTAAACACTTGCGTCTTTGGGGCCCCAACCATCAGGACTACAGGCTTTGTGGCGAGCATAAACCCACAAAGGATTGGGCAAATGGACTGCCTGGCAGCCCTATGGAACCCTAAACACTCAACACTCAACCCTAAACCCTAAACCCTAAACCCTAAACCCTAAACCCTAAACCCCAAACCGCGATCAGAGAGAAAAACCTCCCCCTCCACCATGTTTTGGAGGACCTCCTCTCACATCGCAACTCCCCTGAGTTGGCTAAGGCTTACCCTACAAGGCTGCCCAGTAACCAAGGCTTAAAAAAGGGTGCCCTTTTTTGCTTAAAGGGGTTTATAAGGGAACCTACACCACCCAAAAAGGGAATACGGGTACTACTGGGCATCCTAGCCTAAGGGTCCGTGTACCTAAATAGGGAAGACTTGGGCCTTAAAGTACTTCCTATATAGGGACTTTGGGGCCTAAGTGTATAATGATAAGGTACATGGACCCTTAGGGTTATGTCATCCCTGACTCGCAGTGCTCTTCATGGCATCTGGCCCTAAACCCCAAACCCCAAACCCCAAACCCTCAACCCTAAACCCTAAACCCCAGACCCTCAACCCTCAACCCTAAACAATAAACCCTGCTCAATCCTGGCGAATTAAGGCGAGGGTTGGAGGTTTAGGCCTTAGGGATGAGGCTGAGCATAGCGTCTAGTGTATATGATCGTGCAAAGGACTTAGGGTTGAGGCCGTGAGGTTTAGGTTAGGGTTCAGGGTTTTGGGCTTTGGGTTTTTGGGTTTAGGGGCTTTTGGGTTTTTGGGTTTAGGGTTCGAGGTTAGCGAAATCCAATCTCTGGAGATGTGAGCAGCTCGGCCTGCATGTCGTGCAGCTTCAATTTCATCGAAAAGTGCTTGAAACGGAGCTTCTGTAGGCTCAGGACACCTACCCGAGTTGCTGAAGAAATATGAGGTTTAGGGTGTAGGGTTTAGGATTCACTAGCCAAACCCAAAAGGTTCACCTTTCAACTGTGGTAGGACTGTATAGATACCCCCCAAATGGTTACAGGTTCTCTACTCAGCTACGGAGCTACTAACGCACAGTGGGCCCTCAACCTCAATCCATGAACAGCGACTGAAACCTGACTGTACCGTACAAACCTCTGCAAAACCCTACAAACCCTGACAAGGGCTTCAACTATAAGCCCTGTAAACCCTTTAAACCCTAGTTATCAATTCGGCAGACCTTCTAAACCCTGACAAGCCCCACAACTATGAACCCTGTAAGCCTACAAACCCTGCAAACCCTACAAACCTTATAAACCCTCTAAACCCCGAAAAAGCCCTGTAAGACACGATAAGCCCAATCACCCTAAAAACCTGAAAGCCCTAAACCCTCAAAACCCGAACAACCATCAACCTTATAGTCCCTCTGGCTCCTTCAGGCATTTTGGCAAAAATTAAATCTCGTCGACTTGCGTCAGCCTCTTCAGACTGCTTTACCAGGGACTCCACAACTAGACCCAGGAGTACCCCAGGAATAAAAAGGTTACCTTTTTTTGGTTTTAAGGGGATTATCAGGGAACCCAATGAATTCAGGGCCTAGTCCGGGTCCTTGTCAAGACACCGTGACTAACTTTAGGGTTAAGGGGTTTTAGAAGCTGAACCCCACGCTTGCCCATCCATGCATCACAGACTCATCGAGTCAAGCTCAGAGACATTTAGGGACCTATCGGAAAGGGGGGGGGGGGTTTGGGGGTTCATTCCTTTCAGGGTCTGATATCAAGAGGGGGCTACTATAGAAGAATTGCTAGTAATGTTCCCTTCTGGCTTCTTTAATATTATACTATAATCACCCTCAAAACCCTATTCTATTTATTAGGGCCCCTAAACCCTAAACCCTAAACCCTAAACCCTAAACCCTAAACCCTAAACCCTAAACCCTAAACCCTAAACCCCCCCCGAGCTGAGAGTCGCCTGGCAAAGTATTCAGCTCCCTCAGGGATAGAGGCCAAGCTTGCGCATGCCAGCACAGATGAAGGGTGCCAGGTAGTGGCAGCCATTCCTTCGGGGCAGCGGCTTAGGGTTTAGGGTTTAGGGCTTGGGGTTTTTAGGGTTTTTAGGGGGTTTAGGGTTTTTAGGGTTTTTAGGGTTTTTAGGGTTTTTAGGGTTTAGGGTTTAGGGTTTAGGGTTGCAGACTTAGGGTTCCAGGGTCTAAAGTGACCTTGGGGACCGAATAAACCCTAAACGGGTTTCCGGTTCATACACCTTAATAGGAGTCATCGTAGTATAGGGTAAATGACCCCAATTTAAGGTTCATTTGGTCCCCAAGGTAGGGAGCGTACGAGGTGTGGAGCCAACTTCCTTCACAGAGCCCAGCATTCCCACTTCCACATGTGCGCGCCCCTCCCCCCGCCTCGCACTCCTGAACCCAAACACCCTTCGATTAAACCCTCAACCCTAAACCCTCAACCCTAAACCCTAAACCCTGAACCCTAAACCCTAGACCCTAAACCCTAAACCCTAAACCGGCCAAGTGGCAGGTTGAGGTGATGCTCGTCCACGTACGCAACTGCCGAAGTCCCTGGCACCCAAATGTCGCAAATCCCATTGGCGCACATGGGAGTGAAAAGATCGATCCTTCGCGCTCCAGGGAGGATGGGTGGTAGGGTTTAGGGCTTAGGGCTTACGGTTTAGGGCTGAGGGTTTAGGGTTTTAGGGTTTAGGGTTTAGGGTTGGTGGATTGGGGTTCTGGGATGTTGATACCCAGATCTTTCCGTGGGCACCCAATAGCTTTAAGTTCAACTCCTTCGTGGGGAGGATAGCACCCCCCCCCCATTTTTCATCTCTGTTAAGGACTGCTAGTATCAGGGGGAACATCCCAAGTTCAAAAATGGGCCAAGCAAGCATTTAACCATAGCTGAGGCAGTCCCCACTTCTCCAAACCGAGGGAAAAATGGACACCCAAAAATGCGATGTTCAACTACTAGCTAAGTAAGATGCAGCTGAGAGGCATGTCATATGAGGAAGCATACCTGAGAACATCATGGCTGATCATGCCGGACGGAAGTCTGGTTAAAAAGGAAGAGCCCATGCTACCGGTTTAGGGTTTAGGGTTTCGGGCTTCGGGTTAGGGTTTAGGCTTAAGGTTTAGGGCTTAGGGTTTAGGGTTAGGGTCTAGGGTTTAGGGTCTAGGGTCTAGGGTTTAGGGGTTTAGGGGTTTAGGGATTTGGGGGTTTAGGGGTTTAGGGTTTAGGGTTCAGCAGCTCATGTACTAGCTTTCGCTAGTCGAGCTTTTTCATCGTGTGATGGAGAAGTACCCACCCACCCAGAATCCCACATCATTAAGACAATATAAAAATATCATTTTCAGCTGCATCTTAGACCCGACACCTTGAGCCTCAAATTATACCCCTAAACCCGGCCTTAACATTCGAAGGCGGTGTTGCTACCCTCAAACCCTGAAAAGGCAGGGTGGTGGGGGGGGGTTCGGTCTTGGAGGGGGAAGGGGGGAGGGAGGGGCGGGGGGGAAGGAGGGGAGAGAGGGGGAGTAAAGGCTGGCATGCCTATGCCACGAAGGTTTGTGCCTGTGCCCACGAAGGTTTGTGCCTGTGCCGGCGAAGGTTTGTGCCCGTGCCCACGAAGGTTTGTGCCTTGCCCACGAAGGTTTGTGCCTAAATCGGCTGCCGGGGACAAATTGTAGGCACAAACTCTCGTGGGCATAAGCACAAACCTTCGTGGGTGTGCGCGAACCTTCGTGGGCATAGGCACGCTGTGCCTGTGCCCTCGAAGGTTTGTGCCCATTCGTGGGCACGGGCACAAACTTTGGTGGGCATAGGCACAGCATGGCTATGCCCACGAAGGTTTGTGCCTATGCCCACGAAGGTTCCACGAAGGTTTGTGCCCATGCCGACGAATCCATTAGGGTTTATATATATATATATATACATATATGTATATATATATATATATATAGTAAGACAGATTTAGGGTTTAGGGTTTAGGGTTTAGTGTTTAGGGTTTAGGGAGTTTAGGGTTCAACCTCCCAAATACAGTGGAAAGCTTCTGGTGGAGCATGGGGGTTTAGGGTGTAGGGCTTAGGGTTTTAATCGGGCCAAAGCTGCTCTTCGCGCCTCGCGAAGCTTTCGAGCTTGTTCCAAAACCTAACCTTCAGAGCATCTACGCCCTATCACAGCAAACCCCAAACCCAAAACCCTAAACCCTAAACCGTCGCATGACTGTCGCCAGCCAAAGTGGCGCAGAAAGCATCTTTCTCGTGTCGTGGACATCTGTCAGAGCCTCCGTCCTTGGCGCAAGCCACATATTCTTCGCGGCGTCCGTGATTTTTTCAGGGGGCCTCTGAACAAAAGTCGGGCAAAGGCCACACAAAGATGTGACGACAACCCTCCAAGAACCCTAAATCCTGTTGAAAAAGGGGCCGATTGTGCGAATCAAACAAAGAATGGGAATCTTGAGCAGTTCTCCGCCTTCTGAAGAAGATAGAGATGATATCCGGGCAAATGCTGGAAATTCTTCGGGCTGGGGTTTAGGGTTTCAAGTTTTCAAACTCCAGAAGCCCTTTAAAACCCTACAGTAGAAGCCCGTATGAGCCCCTATAAATCCTATCCACAAGCATACGGTGTACTAGACCCAAGAGTAACCTGGGAATGAACAGGGCGCCCTTTTTAGTTTAAAGGGGGGGCTTACCTGGGAACCTAAGGCCTCAACAAAAGAAAGGGAGGAATATAGGGGCCTTCATAATTTGGAAGAGGGTTCTGGGGGCTTACTGTAGTATGTTCATAAAGCAATTACTAGTAACTATTCCGACGCCTATACTTAGTTGTCCAGTAACCTGGGGGAATTCAAGGTCAACCTTTGGGATTATGAGGGGATTATACTACCCCAAAAAGGTTAAAGGTTACCTACTCTGCTACTAGGAAACACTAAACCCGAAACCCAAACCCAAAACCCTAAACCCTAAACCATTGTGGGCCTACTCTGGGTCCTAGACTTTCAGCCAGGACTCGTGGGAATCGCACATTGACTCTGCTGCCAGGGGTCTGAGTTGGCACCTGCACACAGAAATGGCACCCTAAACCCTCAACCCTCAACCCTAAACCCGAAACCCTAACCCTAAACCCCGTGTTGGCTGAAACACATCTCAGCAAGACCCGCAACCCTAAGCTTGGGATGTTCCCGCTTTACCTAACAGCCCTTAATAGGGATTGTCGTACCCACTAGTAACTAGTATAATTCCTTTCAAGGGCTGTTAGTATCCAGGGGGAACCCCACTAAAGCCTCTGTACCCCTCTATATCTTCAGATCCATGATTTCCGTGCCGCCCGACGTGCCCTCCGCCCTCCCACACAAAATGCGAAGTACGCCCCTCTCGTGGGAACAAAGGAAAACCCTGCTGCATCACGGAGACTACTTGGAGGTTCATGGGTAGGGTACTTAAAAGTAGGGTTATAAGTATGGTAACTATGGTTATATTCTATTCAGGGGACGGATCACCTTACTTAGGGGGCGCATAACCCTACTTCTCTAAGTACCCGTGAACCTTCAAGTAGCCCAATGTTTGAAGATCCCGCTGCCCACGAGAGTTTAACGTCTCCGGCATTCTGCACTGCCAGTTCCCATGTTTTGGCTGCCATCGAATTTTCGAGTTTGGAAAATATAAATGAACATATGGTGGCTTCTCTAGATTAGGGTCCCTTTTGGGGTCCTTATTGTAAGGCGGCCCCTCTTATTTCGGGTACCCCAAAAGGGACCATACTTTTCAGAACTCACCATACAACTAACCATGTAACCAAACAGCGGCTGCACTTGGGGTCTAGGTAGGCGGCCCTTTGGTATGTGGTTTTTAAGCCCGATCTGCCTTCCCACAACCCTAAACTCTGGGTTCCCCAGTAACCTAGGAGGAAAAAGGGCACCCTTTTTGGTTTATAGGGGTTTTTATATGGGACAAGAACCCAATAAAAAGGGAATAAGGGCACTACTGGGCATCCTAGAAACCCCAAACCCCTCCAAACATCGCCGGGGAGGCAATTTAGTGACTCGTCCTGCAGAAGCGGGACGTCCCTGAACACGAGGAACCTTGCCTGGGAGGGGCGGCGGGGGTGGGGGGGGGGGGGTGGGCGGCCAGCTTGCGGGAAAAATCACGCCAGGGTCCTATTTACACCTTAAACCCTAAGCCCCCCCGTGGTTGTTATGTTTGTGGGCATTTTTGGTGCCAACAAAAACCTTGGGACTTATCTTTAGTTTACTCGGGCTTTGCTGGGCCAACACGCGCCCAGAGTGCAGAGTGCGGTCTACCCTAAACCCTAAACCCTAATCCCCACACCCTACACCCTAAAACCCTAAAAACTGAAACTTCTAGACCCTAAACCCTAACCTTCCTGGTTCTTTGGGAATTTTGGGAATTGCGTGGCTTCAGTCGCCCCTGTATTTGTCCCTGACTCCTTAACTCCCTGGCAAGAACTGGCAAGATGCTGACTGAACCTCTCGGCCCTGGGGGTTTAGGGTTTAGGATTTAGGGTTTAGGGTTTAGGGTTTAGGGTTTAGGGTCGGCTATCAAGGCGATTCAGGGTCAGAATCGGGCTGCTACATCCCACCCCTAAGGCAATGCTGTGTCTATCTGCAACTCTTGAAACTCAATCGGCGAAGGCAAGAAAACAACCTCAGACCACAAAGGTCAGCTGGGGATCGTGGCACAAAGGTTGTGCGTTGAGTTGTTCTTTGCCGGAAATTGGGAGCATGTGAGGTCACCCGAATCTGGGTCGGTTCCGCGAAAACACCCGTAGCCACCGCGGTTATTCCATGCTCAGGTTTCACAGCGATGGTTCGGCTACAGACAATGCGAAATATGAACACATCGCCTCGCATGCGGCTGGCGCAATCCCTTCCCCCGAATATTAAACCCCCCTAGTATTATTACAAAACCACAACAACCTGCAAAGGGCGTTTAGTATTGTCGGGGGTCATATCGTCCTTGTGTAGCTTGCTGGCTCAGTCTTCGAGCAGGTTTCAAGCTTTAGGGCTAGTAGGTTCCACAAACCCTAAACCCTAAACCCTAAACCCTAAACCCTAAACCCTAAAAAGGGGCGACTGCCGGACCGGGCCAGGCAGGCTTTTGTTAAATCCATTTCTTGCGTGTTATGGTGAAACGGATGGGATGACTCATCTGCGACTCTAGAACATGAGTCCGCCGTGATCCACACTCAGGTTGTCTATGAGGACCGTGCCGTTTAGAAGAGGCAGCTCGACTGCAGCAAAACTCATGGCGCGAGTCGCCAGCACTGTCACAAGTGCGACGGTGGCAAGCAGGCAGCAGCTCGTGGGCAGGGCAATCTTGCAACGAACCATGAGGTCCGAACACTGTGGGGGCCTGAATAACTAAGATAGGGTTTTGGGGGTTACTATAGAGTTTTTGTAGTATACTGATTAAGGGACCATAAGGGAATACTAGCAGTAATTATTCCGAACCCGATATATGCTACAGATGAACAGGAACTCCAAGCCGGATGCTAAAGGCTTGGATGGCGAGATAGTTAGTTGGAGGGTTAGCACGAATGGGCATACAACCGTTCGGGAAGTCCCTCGGCCACCAGGATTTGAAAACTTGAGCCCTGCTAGCTCTAGCTCTATACTACAAGATGCCGCGCGCGCGCGCGGGCGCGTGCGTTTTGTATTTGCATGGCTTGAGCTACGCATGCAGGCCTGCAGATGTTGGGCGCAGGCCTCCCCTCAGCAGCAATGTGGAGATCATAACCCATCAGGCAGATCCGGAAGGCCCCCAGCAAGCACTTTAGCTCATGGTCTTGCTGTCATGTGCCCGACGCTGGCACGTTGGCCTCAAGGGCTCCGCAAACACCTCCGTAAAATCCAGATCAAGGATCCCAGAGCACGTGCCTCTTAAGCTGGGCCAACGCCCAATTCATTCCATGCACGCCATGCCTGATACCAGGCAACGCAGGCACAATGCCTGGGTCCCGCCAGATTCGGGGACGTGTGCTCCACACAGCTAGCCCCACACCTGGCCAGTGGTGCGCGAGCTGCCAGCACCGTCACAAGTGCGACAGCGGCGTCCAGGCAGCTCGTGGGTAGGGCAATCGTGCAACGAGCGAACCACCGGAAGATGAACACCCGAACTCCAAGCGAGATGCTAACAGCTTGGGGGCACGCGATGGATGGCAATGTTAAACCCCCCTACCCCTAAGTATGATACAGCTAGAAAGGGAGTGCTAAATATAGGGGGCAGAGGGGGTTTACTAGCAGGGGAAAGGGATTTATCTAGTCCCTCGGCTGAACGGCAGACATGGAGGTACAGCCAAAGAAGCTGCACGTCCCAGGCTGCTGACCCCAAAGCCCCGTGTAGACTTCAACCCACGAAAACTCCCACTCTCTGTCGTGTGGGCTTGTCGCTCCCTAGAATACGGAAGTGCGCCAAGCTTAGGGATTTTGGGTTTAGGGTTTAGGGTTAGGCTCTGGGACAGCTGGTTGCTGCAGACAGGGCGGCAGTCTTGGCCCGTGTGAAGGAAGCCAGGCGCGTGATCAGCTCTTCGTAGTGTGCCAGGCCTTAAGGCTCGTGCATTTGTATTTGCATGGCTTGAGCTACGCCTGCAGGCCTGCAGATGTTGGGCGCAGGCCTCCCCTTAGCAGCAATGTGGAGATCATAACCCATCAGGCAGATCCGGAAGGCCCCCAGCAAGCACTTTAGCTCATGGTCTTGCTGTCATGTGCCCGACGCTGGCACGTTGGCCTCAAGGGCTCCGCAAACACCTCCGTAAAATCCAGATCAAGGATCCCAGAGCACGTGCCTCTTAAGCTGGGCCAACGCCCAATTCATTCCATGCACGCCATGCCTGATACCAGGCAACGCAGGCACAATGCCTGGGTCCCGCCAGATTCGGGGACGTGTGCTCCACACAGCTAGCCCCACACCTGGCCAGTGGTGCGCGAGCTGCCAGCACCGTCACAAGTGCGACAGCGGCGTCCAGGCAGCTCGTGGGTAGGGCAATCGTGCAACGAGCGAACCACCGGAAGATGAACACCCGAACTCCAAGCGAGATGCTAACAGCTTGGGGGCACGCGATGGATGGCAATGTTAAACCCCCCTACCCCTAAGTATGATACAGCTAGAAAGGGAGTGCTAAATATAGGGGGCAGAGGGGGTTTACTAGCAGGGGAAAGTGATTTATCTAGTCCCTCGGCTGAACGGCAGACATGGAGGTAAAGCCAAAGAAGCTGCAGGTCCCAGACTGCTGACCCCAAAGCCCCGTGTAGACTTCAACCCACGAAAACTCCCACTCTCTGTCGTGTGGGCTCGTAGGCTCCCCTAGAATACGGAAGTGCAAGCTTTGGGATTTTGGGTTTAGAGTTTAGGGTTAGGCTCTGGGCGAGCAAAGGGGATCACTAACAGGTTGGTTGTTGCAGACAGGGCGGCAGTCTTGGCCCGCGTGAAGGAAGCCAGGCGCGTGATCAGCTCTTCGTAGTGTGCCAGGCCTTAAGGCTTCGGGTTGCGTGCGCGTAGTCTTCCGGAGCCGGAAAACCTTGCAGCTTTGGGCAACTGTCAGGGCTGAGAATTTTGGTACCATGGTGTAGAGGTGACCAGGGGCCTGTTGGCGGGCTCCGAGGGACTAAGGGCCTGTAGTGGTTGTAAGACTTCGCCTTAACGTCGCAGCCCGCCAGTCATGGAGCAGATTCTTGCTGCTCAAGCAATGTGTACCTCGTTTTCAAACACTATGCCATGATGCGCCCAACCGGCCCTAAACCCTAAACCCTAAGCCCCCTGAACCCTAAACCCTAAACCCTAAACCCTAAACCCCTAAACCCCTAAACCCCTAAGCCCCTAAACCCCTAAACCCCTAAACCCCTAAACCCCTAAACCCCCAAACCCCTAAACCCCTAAACCCCTAAGCCCCTAAACCCCTAAACCCCTAAACCCCTACACCCCTAAACCCCTACACCCCTAAACCCCTAAACCCCTAAACCCCTAAACCCCTAAACCCCTAAACCCCCAAACCCCTAAACCCCTAAACCCCTAAACCCCTAAACCCCAAACCCCAAAACCCCAAACGAGGGAAGGCTTCCGTCTGTCCCGAGCCCCTTGAGCCTTACCTTCTCGGGGCCCCCGCACCACTGCATGCAGTAGAAGCAGGCTGCGAAGGCCACGACATCGTCGGGCTTGACCACCTCTCACTCATGGGTTTCCCTACTACCCCCTACGCCCCCCTTATACTACCCTTCCTAGGTTCCACCCCCCCCCCCCCCATAATTGAGGTGTTTGAAGGGGGGAACCAGGGGGGGTAGTTCCGTTCATGGTTGGGATAGGACTAGAAAACCAAGAAAACGATTCCTTGTTGAGTTTAAGTACCCTTAAGAATGTAACATGTTACACCCACTATGACGAAGAACTATCAAGTGAGGTAGCATGGAGAGGGAATGGGTTTCCGAACACAATTTCAGAACCAATCAAGCTAGCTTTTTTGCATGGCCTCTGCCTCCAAGAGCCTAACGAATGCCCCCTTTGAGGGGTTCTGGCAACCGAAATATTTGAGTCTCTGGAAGTATAGAGTAATGACACATATACACCCCAAACCCAAAGCCCTATCGCTCTTTTCCTCGCAGTTGACACTGCCCAGGGAAAGAGTTGGTTGTGAGGGTTCGGGAGTATGGCTTAGTCGCTTAAGGTGCAGCGTTTCGGGTACCTTATCCTAAGCCTTAAGGCCGAAACTCTGAACTCCTACACCCTGAACTCCTACACCCTAGAACCCTGAACCCCGAAACCCTTAAACCCTAAATCCTAAACCCTAAACCCTCACGCCCTGAGACCTGAATCCTCTAGCACTGGAGTCACGGGAGCTTCACCCCAACGGCGCCGCCTTGTCGAGTACGGTGATGACCTTTGACCAGTCCAAGTGGCACCTGAACCAGGGTTTAGGGTTTAGGGTTTAGGGTTTAGGGTTTAGGGCCTCGGGACAGTAGGCTTCCAGCGTTATTGCTCGGCCCAGGGGCCTTTGTAGGAATGATCACGGGGATCGAGCCCTAAACCGTAAACCCTAAACCCTAAACCCTAAACCCTAAACCCTAAACCCTGAGCCTATAAAATTCCTGTGAAGGCCATAAAGAAGCCGGCAAACCCTAACAACAATACACCCTGTCAGGAACTGGCTTAGGGCTCAGGGACTAGGGTTTTCGGGTTTCGGGTTTAGGGTTTGGGGTTTGGGGTTTTCGGTTTGGGGGTTCAGGGTTTAGGGTTCAGGTTTCAGGGTTGAAACCGCAGGTACAGGACCCCCTGTCCCCTTTTGCGAGGAACCCTCGCAAGGGACCTCTTTAGGGGTTCTTTAGCGGCTACTTAGGTATCCGGACCATATTAATAAGGTATACATAGGTGTTGTATAGGGGAATAAGATATAAGGGTCCATTCTAGGGATCCCTCCTTATGCCCCTTAAGTGTATGGGGCTCAGGCTTGGGGGTTTAGGGGTTCTGCGGGTTAGGGTTTAGGGTTTAGGGTTTAGGGTTTAGGGTTTAGGGTTTAGGGTTTAGGGTTTAGGGCTTAGGTCCCCAAACCCAGCAAGCCCTATGCCTTAGCACAGCGTATCTCTTGGCCCCGCACGCGTGGTGCGCTGGCCAGCTGTAGTTGAAGACCTGGGGTGGTCCCGGATATCAAACTAAGGGGTTTAGGGTTGAGGGTTTAGGAGGTTTAGGAGGTTTAGGAGGTTTAGGAGGTTTAGGAGGTTTAGGAGGTCTAGGAGGTCTAGGAGGTCTAGGAGGTCTAGGAGGTTTAGGGTTTTAAGGGCCAAGGCCAAGGGCTTAGGGTGGTTTAGGGCTCTGCGCTCTGCATGCCTGCGGCGGCGGAATACACTTCAGCGCAACCCCTGTACCGCCAAACCCTAAACCCTAAACCCTAAACCCTAAACCCTAAACCCTAAACCCTGAACCCTGAACCCTGAACCCTAAACCCTGAACCCTAAACCCTAACCCTAATAGCCTGTCGACCCGTCGACAGGCTTGCTGACAAGCAAACATCCTAAACCCTGCATGCAAGACCCGAATTCTGAAACGATAAGACCAAAACCAGGATTCCCGCGAGCATGTTCTAATAAAAAATAAAATAAATACATAAATAAATAAATAAAAATATATATATGTATATACACATATATATATATATGTACATATATATATATATGCGCTATGATATTTCTACTAGCTCTGTTTACTCTTAAGGGGCAGCCACAGGATCCGAGCACAGCAGCATCCCAACTCCGCCAGGTGACGTCGAAGCCGGCGTCCGTCGCGCTTGGGGTGAGGCAGGGCACCAAGGCAAAGGAATGCGAGTCCCCGATGAGCCAGATGGCTCCTGAGGCTAGTAGATGAAGGTTTAGGGTTTAGGGTTTAGGGTTTAGGGTTTAGGGTTTAGGGTTCAGGAAAAACCCCAATGGCCTTGGAAGACCATCCGCCATCCCCCAGTCTGCAGAAATGCAGGGCTCTAAGGCCGGGGGGTCCTCTAAAACATGTCTTTACCACTTCCTAGGGTTTAGGGTTTAGGGTTTAGGGTTTAGGGCTTAGGGGATTAGAGTACTATAGGGTATATGACCCCATTCTTGAGGGTTCAGGTGGTCCCCAAGGTCCAAGAACCCACGTCCCAAACCCTCCCGAAGCCCGTAAGGCCCTGCCCCAAAAAAGGAAGGGATGAACATCACGTAGGGTTTAGGGTTTAGGGTTTAGGGTTTAGGGTTTAGGGTTTAGGGTTTAGGGTTTAGGGTTAGGGTTTAGGGTTTAGGGTTTAGGGTTTAGGGTTTAGGGGGTTTAGGGTTTAGGGTTTAGGGTTTAGGGTTTAGGGTTTAGGGTTTAGGGTTTAGGGTTTAGGGTTTAGGGTTTAGGGTTTAGGGTTTAGGGTTTAGGGTTTAGGGTTTAGGGTTTAGGGTTTAGGGTATAATATAAAACAACAACAAAGATCGTGGAAGGCGCAACGCTATCAACAAAACTCAACCCTGAACCCTCAACCCTGACCCCCCGAAACCTGGAATATCAAAAGAACTAAACCATCCCAACCTAGACCCTGAGTCCTTAACCCTAAACCCTAAACCCTAAACCCCAAACCAGCTAGAAGCCTCGACTATCTGTCTGAGACTTCCTGCTGCCTGGCGGCGTCTCGAAGCTTCGTGCGCCGGTGTGAGACACCGGCTGAGGATCTCCTCTCACTTTAGGGTTTAGGGTTTAGGGTTTAGGGTTAGGGTTTAGGGTTTAGGGTTTCAGCCCAGGGTCGTAAGGCCGTGGTTTAGGGGTTATTTTGGGTTTTAAGGTCATGGTTTAGGGCTTCTACATGCTGAGTCCAGCAGGGGACTACTTCCAGGCATAGGTGCAGTATCCTAAACCCTAAACCCTTCCAGGCATAGGTGCAGTATCCTAACTTAAACCCTAAACCCTAAACCCTAAACCCCAAACCCTAAACCCTAAACCCTAAACCCTAAACCCTAAACCTTGTAAACCCTAAACCTTATAAACCCTAAACCCTAAACCCTAAACCCTAAACCCTAATTAACCCTAAACCCTAACCCCATGTTTTCTGCACACCGTGTCGGCCACACGACTATCACCTCAAGATGCATTACTTTCATCACTACTTCTTCGGCCCCCTGGGAATGCGAAACGCAGCGAGGCATCATCAACATCTTCCCTACTTCTGAGGGCGACGCGCAGATGAGCCACAATTGGAGCGCAATAAGTCTTAGACGTACCCATGAACCTCCAAGTAGCTGAGCGAAGGCCCCAGCAATGCTCTGTAACATAGAAGGGTCCCTGCTGTGGAACCTCAGAAATTCTCGGATCTGAATCCTTTTTTTCTCTGGTGACCTTGTCGGTTGGAGAGCTGGTGTGGCGTGCACTACCGGTTTTATCCCAGTCAATACAGGTGGGACTGCAACAGCGAGTGACTCAAGGTGCTCAAAACCTCCAGGAGCAGTGGCGGCTGCTCGACCCTTCAACCCTTTGAAATTCATATAAACTCATCCCTTTTCAAAGCATATAAGGCCAGAGCCCCCCCCCCCCCCAGCTAAAGACGGGGATCCTTTTGTTGAGGGTGGGGGGGGGGGGGTGGGGTAGGGCACACTAATCAGCAGACCACATTACCAAGCAGCCCTGCCCCACTCTGCGCAAACTCGAAGACCCAACTCCTGCACCCTTTCATTCTTAGTCTCCACCCCTGATGATCGGAGACTCCTCCCTCGCCACGCCCAACACAACCTGATGTTAGCGCTTCGGGAAAGTAAGGGAAAGTAAGAGCATGCGACAATGGCTCAGACCTCCCCCCCCCTCCTCCTTCTCCCAACACTCGTCTTGGCCTTTCGACTCAACCCACGCGTCGCACCCCATGGGGAAGCCTTAAACCCTCACCCTCAACCCTCAACCCAACACTCTAAACCCTAAACCCTAAACCCTGAACCCTGAAACCCCTCTAAACCCTAAACCCTAAATAATTAACCCTGAAGAGCTGAGCGCAACCTCCCAGCCCCGCGGATTCCTCCTCGGTCATGTGTGCGCCCAAGCAGTTCTCGCGCCCCCATCGTACCTGGAGACTGAGTTTGTTTAGGGTTTAGGGTTTGGGGTTTGGGGTTTGGGGTTTAGGGTTTCGGGTTTGGGGTTTGGGGTTTGGGGTTTGGGGTTTAGGGTTTGACTGCACCGAAGCAAGAAGTTCGCACAAGCGCAGCAACGAATGACAGAGCTGGGCCCTAAACCCTAAACCCTGGGCACAGCAGGCTGGAAGTCAGCATCGCTCAAGGGCGTGCCTGCCAGAAATGTTGATGACAAGGTTTAGGGTTTAGGGGTTTAAACCCTGAAGGGTTTGGAGTTTATAGGCTTCCTAAACCCTAAACCCTAAACCCTAAACCCTAAACCCTAAACCCTAAACCCTAAACCCTAAACCCCGAGAACCCACAAGCGAAATTTCTGAACAGCCCGAAAACACCCCAGGTGCACCGTATCACCGGGCCTTCAAAGCAGCTTGGAGGCCTGAAAGAAGCTTTCAGCTCAGTTCATGGGTTTAGGGTTTAGGGTTTAGGGTTTAGGGTCTAGGGTCTAGGCCAGGTTTCGGGGTTAGGGGTTAGGGGGCTTTTGGGGGGCTTCCGCGTTTAGGGTTTGGGGTTTCGGTCTTCGACCCTAAACCCTAAACCGGCTTGGGGTTCAGGCTTAGGGGTTCAGGGGTTTGGGGTTAGGGGGTTTAGGGTTTAGGCTCAGGAGTTTCTGTCTGGATACAAAAACCGCAAGTATTGCGGACCTCATAGATTTCTGGTCTCGGGGGGTGTTTAGGGTTTAGGGTTGGGATGTTCCCCCTTATACTAACAGTCCTTAAAAGGGAATAAAATAGGGGGTACGATAATCCCCATTAAGCACTGTTAGCATAAGGGGGAACATCCCAAGTGCAGGGTGCAGGGTTTAGGGTTTGAGAGCGAGGCACTATGGGGCCTCTGTTGTTTTGGTGTTGCTGTTGCTTGGCTCTCCTTTGTGCTGCACATCTATTCTTGGATGCTGGGCATCCTAGTTATCATGTACTTATAACCCACTTAGAAGCCCCTTAGGTGCCCTCATAAGATGGTTATGTAAGTACATTTCTAGGTACAGCTAGAATGGGTTCATAGATACCATGAACCTTCAAGCAGGGGGCCCCCAGGAGTGGCGTACCCCATATCCCCTTAGAAATACCCTTTAAGGCATAACAGGGTACCTCATTCCCTCATTCCCTACTAACCAACAGCAAGTAAGAAGAAGGGGTACGTTTTATTTGTTATTCTTGCCGTTTCAGTGTCAGGTAAGGCAGCCCCCCAGAAGAAGGGAATCAGGGTACTACTGGGGGAACAAGTCCTCCCTAAACCCAAAAACCCTAAACCCTAAATTGATTCATCTTCCTCATCTTGCCAAGAATCTCCATATCACACTTGCACTGGTCCGCCAAACAGCTTTCTGAAGGAGCGTGGTAGGTCGAAACCTGGAGTGGGCATGAGTGGGTATAAAGCGTAATTACTGGAGTTCCAAGAGCTCCCAATGTGGGTCGTGCAAGGGTGGGGGGTTCCATTGGCGTCTATGTAGCAAACGACAGCAGATTGCTTTAAAATTCTGCCGGCGCGTGCCTGCGTGACAAGAGTCGCGCGACAGACAAAGTGGACAGCGGAAACTTCAGTTTTGTGCAGGCACCTTGTTCAGGTGAAGATGACGTCATTCTAAGGTCCACCTACCACACTCTATTCGTGGCATTGAGTGTCAATCTTTGCATGTGGCCAGCTTGGCATAGGCGTGACCCCTACAAACTGCCATGGCCCAGTGCGGCAAGCCACCAGATTTGCAGGGCATCTTCTCTAAAGTCTCTAAAGCCCCTGACAGGCCCTCTCATCAACAACAAGCTCTTTGCATGCCATAGGACAAGCAACATAGCAACCACGATGTAAGCCATCTAGACAGCTTCCCTCGCAAGTCTAAACCCGAACTAAACCCTAAAGCCTAAAGCCTAAAGCCTAAACCCTAAACCCTAAACCCTAAACCTCAAACCCCAAACCCTAAACCCTAAAGACGCCGAGGGGCATCGCTGGCGCAAGTGCAGCGGGAACCTGTCTGGCTAAGCTCACGTGGGCCCTGAACAAACGGGAGAGAACATCCGTGAAATCTTCAAGGTGACTCAGGGTTTAGGGTTTAATTAGGGTTTAGGGTTTAGGGTTTAGGGTTTAGGGTTTAGGGTTTAGGGGTTGAAAGATTTTTGTACACAGAATGTTGCTGTATAATCTTCGGGCGCAACAAGTTCCGTGACGAGAACAGCACGCACCAGCAGCAGAGTGCTACGAGAAACCACGGCCGCCACGCTCCGAAACAGACTGATTATGGCCAGTCCTACCTGCAAGGTCTCAAAAACTAACCCTGAACAAGGTCTGAAAAACTAAACCCTGAACCTAAACCCAAAATCCTAAATCCTATCAGAAGGAGGCGAATCTTCCGAAGTTAATCGAGGATGAAGGAAGCAGCGATCTTGCACCAATGCACCTAAGACCGCACAGCTCCAGAACTATCCGAACTCTACGGGGCTTCGGAAAACTTAGGGTTTTGGGTTTTGGGGTTAGGGTTTAGGGTTTCTGGTTCAGGGTCTAGGGTTCAGGGTGCAGGATTCTGCCTCTCAACGCGAGATGAAAAACTTCCCGCACAGCCCCAGAGCCTAAACTTCTACCCTGGTTCAGGTCCTCAACGACGAATCCCTAAACCGGCCTTTAAACCCAGGAAGCCCTTTAAAGCCCTGCGCCCCTATAAACTAATCCCCTAGAAACCCCTAGAAGCCCTCTAAATCCTATCCGCAAGCATACGGTCTACTGGACCCAAGAGTAACCTGCGAATTAAACGGCTTGGTTTAAAAGGGGTGATAAGGGAACCTAAGCCCTAAACAAAGGGGGATAAGGGCCAATTCTGTGTCCTACTCTAAACCCTAAACCCCCTAAACCCCCTAAACCCCCTAAACCCCCTAAACCCCCTAAACCCCCTAAACCCCCTAAACCCTAAACCCAAAACCCTGAACCCTAAACCCTAACCCTAAACTCTAAACTCAAACCCTAACCCCCAAACCATACACAAACCCTAAACCCGAATCCCAACCGAGTCCCCATGATCACCCTGAATGCTGGGAAGGTGGCACGACGTCTGGGGCGCCAAGATCGGCGGCGGGTCTTGGCCGGGTTTAGGGTTTAGGTAGGGTTCAGGATTTGGGGCTTAGGTTGCACGCAAGATGCGCCCGGAGGCTTGGGAGCACTTTAGGGTCTTGTTTCTTTTGCGTGCGGTGCTTGTTTATTGTGAGGTTACATGGTGGAAGCCTTGCAAATGGAACCCCACAAGGTTCGAGATTTTAGGGAAGTGACTACCCAGAGTTTGGGCGGAAGGAGGATGAAGTCCCTAAACCTAAATCCTAAACCCTAAACCCTACACCCTAACCCCTAAACCCTAAACCTGCAGGTCTTGGTATCAAGGTGCTAGGGGCTTTGGGGGAGGCCAAGGGGTGTGGGACCTGTCAGGGCCCGTGTGTCCTGAACTTTGCGTCTTAGAGGGAGTTTTGGAGGGTTCGGGGTTTAGGGGCTATGGGGTATATAAGGTGCATAAGGGTTTATAGGGTTTATGGATAGTGTGCTTGCGATTGGGTCACTAAGAAAAACATGGCCGCAAGTCGGTGAAACCATGGCGCAATGGTGGCTCACGAGAGACCCTCGGCAAAACAAGAAGCACCATTCCACCAAGCCAAGATACCGGGACTGAACTCAAACCGCCCCAAACCCTAAACCCCAAACCCTAAACCCAACCTATACAACCCATAAACCCTAAACCCGAATAAACCGTAACCTTCAGACCAGAAGTTCAACTGATTCCTCGACCTCTACACTCGAAATTCGACCTTCAACCCCCCAGAACGTCTACATCTAGACCCTGAACCCTGAACCCTGAACCCTGAACCCTAAACCCTAAACCCTAACCCTAAACCCTAAACTCAAATGAACCCTGAATCCAGAAAAAGCCGTCCGGACCTCCCTTCGCACTCTCTTCGTTCATTCAAGTCACTGACCTTCACCTGCCATTGAAGGACCCTAAACCCTAAACCCTAAACCCTAATAAACCCTAAACCCGAAACCCTAAACCCTATAACACCATAACCCCTAAACCCTAAAAGGGGCCTTAACAATTCGAATAGGGCTTTGGGGGGGGGGCGGGGGGGGGCGGGGGGGGAGGGGTTATTACAGAAACATTAGAAAGGGGCCAGAAGGGAATACTACTAGTAAATAATAAGTGTGCTTGCCGGGCTAGGGGCTCAGGGTTTACTGGTCTGGTGTTTCGCTGATGCGCCGCAAGCAGGCTGGTGATTCAATATGACCATATAGAAAGAAAACGAAAAGGTGACGTCTGTACTCTAGAACACACTCTGAGCAACAACAAGACAATGAGATCAATAGTGACAAGGATGATGAATCGAAACCCTAAACCCTAAACCCTGAACCCTTAACCCCAAACCCCAAGCCCTAAACCCTAAACCCTGAACCCTAAACCCTAAACCTCTCCGGCGCATGCCAATGACCAATGACACTGGAGGCACCTCAGGGTTGACTCGGACCTCGCTCCTGTGCTGGAGATGCGCGTTGTCATGGTAGACGTTGTACCTGGTGCGGTCAGGCTGTCAAGGGGTTCAGGGTTGAGGTTTAGGGTTTAGGGTTTAGGGTTTGGGGCTTAGGGTTTAGGGTTTACGGTTTAGGGTTTAGGGCACACTGAACTTGGGCCCCTCCCTGCGGTCCATATTGTTTGTTGTTGGGAGTTGGGATGTTCACCCTTATACTAGCAGTCCTTGTAGGCATTGTCATTAGGGGTACTATAATCCCGATTAAGGACTGTTAGTCTTGGGGGGGACATCCCAACCTAAACCCTCTAAACCTTAAACAACCTAAGCCCTAAACCCTAAACCATCCCAAGTTGGGAGGCAGGGGCACGTGAGGCCGAAGACCACCACGAAGAGGAAGAAGACGTAGAGGAGTTGGACTCGGCGTCGGCCAGAGGCTCATGTCAGTTTTTAGGGAAAAGGCTTTGGGGGTGGTTCGGGTTTAGGGTTTAGGGTTTAGGGTTTAGGGTTTAGGGTTTAGGGTTTAGGGTTTAGGGTCTAGGGTTTAGGGTCTAGGGTTTAGGGTTTAGGGTTTAGGGTTAAGGGTTAAGGGTGGAGGTCTTCAGGGTTTAGGGCTTACGGGTTGTTATAGTAGCACCCGAAACCCGAAACCCGAAACCCGAAACCCGAAACCCTAAACCCTAAACCCTAAACCCTAAACCCTAAACCCTAAACCCTAAACGTACTACACCATGGTCGAGTCATCCCTGGACCCTACTTGGAGGTTCATGGTAATTACTTATTAAACCAACTATCACTGGGTAGTTTAGGGTTTAGGGTTTAGGGTTTAGGGTTTAGGGTTTAGGGTTTAGGGTTTAGGTACTTATTAACCAATCTAACCCACTTATAAGCTCCTTAAGGACTCTAAGATGGTTATAAGTAGGAAACAGCGCCTGGTGTGAGACGTGTGTTTGGTGGCATTGCAAAGAACCAGGAATGCGCTAACCCCTCTGGAAAACGCATATTCAGGGCCGAAAGTGTGTAGCAGCGTCTACTCCTAAGGGACAATGCCACTCCCGCCTAGGGAAAATCCACCTTTTTCGAGCGCTGCGTTTTGCAAACTTCGTTCGGCTGCAGTTGTTGGCAGCTTAGCTTTGCAAGAGCTCCGATACTACTGTTATTACTACTCCCGCACCCCCCCACTCCCCACCCCACCGCCCCCAGCCCCCACTCCCACCCCCCTTCCCAGAAAGCAAGAGAACGTGCCCGTCACGCACTAGGCACTGTCACCTAAAGTACAGGTATAATTGGTTAATACGTACCATGAACCTGCAAGCACTCAGCATTCTAAGGGTAGTTTCCTGGTCCCTTACTGTGGGCCCCCTTAGATACCCTACAAAACCCAAGGGCCCATACTTCAGATCCCTTTAAGAAGGCTAAGGGTCCACGTGAAGGGACCGTGTAATTACCCTTAATTCGCCTCGGCTTCCTGCCGAGAAGCGTCTGGAACAAGCAGACCCGGATCGGGCCTCCTTCCCCCTAACCCAACCCTTCCCCCCATGCCAAATTTTTTGACGCAACCCCCCCCCCCCCGCCCTGTGGGACCCCCCCCAATCCCTTGGAGGAGCTGCAAACCGATGCCGCGGAGGGTCCCGCTTGTCGGTGGCTCCTACAGGGGGAGTGCCCCCCCCCACCCCCCCCCCCCCCACCCCCCCCCCCCCCCCACCCCCCCCCCCAACCCCATCCCCCACCCCCCCACCTCTTTCCTCCTTTCCTGTCCTGGGGCCGGCCCGGCTGCCGAGGCGGCGCGCGCAAGCGTTTACAATTACCCTCAGGGTCAAAGCCCAAGCAATGTCTAAGCCCTAAACCCTGTAAACCCCATAAAGCCTAAACCCGATAAATCCCGAACCCTATAAACCCCAACATAAAAGAGAGATCGTCACATACCCCCCTGCCAAGTTCCGATTGAAGGCCCTTCAAAGCCCAAAGGCTTCAGCCCTGAGCCCTAGGCTGCCGATGCAAAGGGTTGCACAAACAAGATTCTCCAATATCCTAAACCCCAAGTCCTAAACCCTAAATCCTAAACCCTATATCCTAAGCCCTATATCCTAAACCCTAAATCCTAAACCCTCAATCCTAAATCCTATAAACCCTAAAGCGATCCTGACAGTCCTCAGGGCGTTCTGTGGGAGACTATAAGGACCGGACCAGATCCCCCGCCCTGGGCAAAGTGTACCTGTGGGCGGTGTCTCGTGTAGCTGGTGGGCTCTTTGGGGCTCAGGGTTCAGGGGTCAGGGTTTAGGGTGTAGGGTTCAGGGTTTAGGGTTAGGGTTCAGGGTTCAGGGTTCAGGGTTCAGGGTTCAGGGTTCAGGGTTCAGGGTTCAGGGTTCAGGGTTCAGGGTCTAGAGTTTAGGGTCCCGTGACGGCAAATCCGGGACCCTAAATGCAGGATCGACCCCCGAGTTCCCTCTACTATACCCATACAAGGAGCTGACGACATCGACCATGAAGGGGTAAAATCAGGGACCCCTAGAAGAGACCCTGAATCTGAATATCTTATATGGTCCCTATAGATACCTTAGTAGCCACTAAAGAACCCCTGACAATGACCCCTAAGGTCCCTAACAAGGTTCCCTCCTTGAATCCCCTGAAACCTTGCAGATCGTACGCCGCAGGTGAGCCGCGGGTGAAATCAGCATTGGATCATCCCCACATACTTCATACCTAGACCCTGGAAGGATCCAAAAAGCAGATGCCATAAAAACGGGTTCCTCAGAATGACCCAATACGTAGTATAATGTTGTATCCGGATTAGCGCGGCTTTTCCGGAATTGTGAAAAAGCAATCCGGAAAGTATTCAGGGGAGTCTATTTCAGGAGGTCCCCCGGAATTGTGAACAAAAATCGGGTGATGCAAATTCTCGGCGAGGCTGTTGAATAGAGTTGTTGTCTAGAAATCGCTTCTGAACTGAGCCTTTGGAACCTTGAGACCTGAACTTGTCGGGACCTGAAATCTTAGGTCTCCAGGCCAGCCCCCAAAGCCAAGATTTCCTTATAGAATGCCTTTGTGCCGAGGCCACATTCAAACTTCAAAGGGGCAGTCCAGCAGCTGCCCGAACACCGGAAAAAAGACGTTTTTGCTTTTTTGGAATTATATGTTTCTTTGGGGGGCTGTTTGGCTGTGATAGATGGACCCCCTTTTGATTCATCTAAACTCATCGCTTTGATAATCATGTGGATCCCGTTTAAATTCATATAGATTCATCCCCTTAAGGATCGTATGAATCCCTTGTAATTTCATACCATCTCACCCCCTGTTTGAAATCAGATTGACCCTTTTATTATCCTTTTGGAAATCGTATGGATCCCTTTTGAATTCATACCAGCGCATCCCGTATAAAATCGTATGCATCCCTTTTGATGGATCCTGTTTAGATTCCTTTAAGCTCATCGCTGTTAACATCATATGGCTCCCAGTTAACTTCATATAAAACTCATCCCTGCTAAAATCACACAAAACCAGAACCCCCCCCCCTCCCCCCAACTAAACACAGGGATCAGGGGAGGGGAGGAGGGGAGGGGAGGGGGGAGGGGGGAGGGAAGGAGGGAGGGGAGGGGGGGGTTCCAGAAAAACCCAAAGCCTTGAAGCGCGTTTGTCCACGGACCTACTATCAAAACCTACAGGCAAACTTGTCCGAAGAAGCAAAGAAAAATGCCTAAACCCCAAACCCTAAACCCCAAGCCCTAAACCCTCATCTCCCGCCGTCAGCCCAACAATAGTAGGTTCTTCAGGAAGTCCTGAATATGGGTACCACTCTGCTTACTATTCAGATTGAGTAAGGAAACCCCAAAACAAAAAGGGAATAAGGGTACTACTGGAGGACCTAGGATAGAAAGGAAAATCTGGTCCAAGGCGCCCCAAACAGCACCAACAGAAATATCAGTGCCGCCAGCGTCAGCCACAAGAAGCAATCTCGGAAGGGCTTAGGGTTTAGGGTTTAGGGTTTAGGGTTTTGGGAAGGAAGAAGGTCTGGGCAGAGAAGCAATACCAAGGATTGTGCATAGGTTTGGGGATGCTTTGGGGACATTTAGGGTGCAAGCATTGAGGGGTTAAGGGCAGTATAAGTGCTGTGTGGGACTTCAGATTCAGGGCGCTCTCACTGAGACACCACGTGCACCGTTGCTGGAGTTGCGTGGGTGGGCTTCCCTACCCAAGCGAAGAATCCCAATGCCGAGTATATGCTCCAGCGCACCTAAACCCTAAACCCTGAACCCTAAACCCCAAACCCTAAGCCCTAAACCCTAAACCCTAAACCCTCCTTGTAGATTCTGATGGTCCATGTGCCGACACCTACATCTACTGCCGGCAGACTCAGAGTTCCTCAAGCCCCGTGAACTCCTACTTTGGAGTAAACCCTGGAAAAAAGTATACGAGGTTGCCCAGTACACTAGGCTTAAAAAGGGTGCCCTTTTGTGCTTAAAGGGGTTTATAAGAGAACCTAAACCCACCCAAAAAGGGAATAAGGGCACTACTGGGCATCCATAATAGGAACCCATAAGCAAAAAAACAGATTAACGTATGTTTCTACAAAACCCAGTGAATTCTGGTGCTTTGAAACATAGCTGCCAAGCCCCTGCTGCACCCTAAACCCTAAACCCTAAACCCTAAACCCTAAACCCTAAACCCTAAACCCTGAACCCTAAACCATAAACCCCAAACCCTAAAGGCTTCTAGGGCTCCTGCTGCTGCTGACCACGACGTGTCTGATGTACAACAAGGAAGTCCTCGCAAGGACGACGGGGCGTAACTTCGAGGGCCAGGTCTGCTACTCGACCATTCAGGGTTTAGGATTTAGGGTTTGGGGTTTAGGGGTTAGGGTTTAGGGTTTAGGGTTTAGGGGTAGGGTATTTTAGGGGTTTAGGGTTGAGCGTTTAGGGTGTGAGGCTGCAGGGGGACAATACGGGCAATCATTTAGTATAACATGGTGCTGACATGAGGCTGGGACCGTGAGCGTAGCTGGGTGAACGCTCTAGAAAGAATGAAGAACTAAACGGAATCGAAAGGGACGTACACAATTTGCATGTGGCTAGGGTTTCTGGTCTAAGGGCATTTTCCGAAGTGATACCCATTGAGCCCCTGTCGGATACCCAAAGTATAAGGCTCCGCACGACCATCCGAATCACAGAAGGGACCATAGTTTAGAGGAACCCCTCATACATAGACTTTATGTTTTGAGGGCTCAGGGCTTTGGGTCGTGCATTCCCTTAAGGAGAGTTCCGCCCGAGGCGCACAAACATTGCCGTCACGATAATGGCCAGCAGGCTTGAGCAAAGGACTGTCTTGCTCGAGCATTCCCTGCCAGGATTCTTAGGGTAGTTTCATGGTCCCTTAGCATTTCGGCCCTAAACGGGTACCCCTTACCCCTCATATGCCCTATACAATTTGAGCCCATACTTAAAGGAGGTTCGGGACCATGTTAAGGGCTCATGAAACTATCCTCAGAAGGATCTGGTGGGCTTTCCCCTAGTGACGTGTCCCTTGTTGTCAGGATGCCCATTTACCTCTTTTGCGGCTCCACTGAAGTCTGAATTTAACCCGGTATTTTGAATGGGAGTCCTTAGTGAGCTGTACTGTTCGTGCCACGCTTATGAGGTTTGACTGGGTTCTTCTTCAGGAGCTTCAATTATAATGATTCCATTCAGTTAACATTTGACCCTAATCAAGAGTCGGTCAGCACAAACAGATAGAATGTGGTGGTGAGGACATGGCCTGGCAACCACGACCTTAACTTGCATTACTTGCGCCGCTGTCTGCCGGCAGCAAGTGGAACATATTGTGGTGTAGACCCCATGAGAATGAAACGAAGCATTGAGAGACACGGGACATTGATTTGACAAGGCTGCTATGCAGCCATGCTTGCAGTCACTGCAATGGTGCTTCAATAGCAGGTTCCTGGGCCTTGTCCCTCAAGTCCTCCATAAGAAGCTGCTCTGCACATCATGCAAGTAAAAAAAGGGGGGAAGTTTTTTCTTTTTGCATGCACCGTGGCCCTGCTTGAATTCAACTACCCCAAGCACTCGAATGATCATCGTCTAGACGCAGGTTCCACAAGTGATCAGAAACCCCAATGGCCCAAAGACAGCCACTAAACCAACATATCTCAGGCGTTTATCAGGACGTTGCGCCTTGAATGCCAACGTCATGTGCCTAAATAATTGGTATATACTTGCGCCCTAAAGCTACTATATATAGGAGCCCCCTTCAGGCCCAAGTATATATATATATATATATTTATTTATTTATCTATTTATTTATATTACCACATAGGTACATGGACGCTTTGGGTTGGCTTTCCAAAGGGAGCAGAAACCGCGCACCAACTGCAACCTGAGGCGCCACTTTCTGATGGGAGCTTCGACGAGGTGATGGCTGAGAACCGCCAGAGCCTCGTCTTGTTACGGAAGGGGGGGGGGGGGGGGGGTGGTTCAAGGAGGAAGGAGGGTATGTAACCCAAGGTTCCTTAATACTCCCTAAACCCTCCCTTATAAGGACCCTATAATCGCATTTTCTGGGTTCCTGAACCCGCCGACAGTGCAAAAAAAACGCTCTTTCTCCTGGCCCAGAGGGAGATGTTGCTTGCATCCAGGAAGCCGACCACCGGCAGAGAAAGCTCTCTACTTATCTATCTACCTATCCATCCATCTCAGAATCTCTCTACGCGTTTCAATAGAAAGCAGAACTGCCGAAAAATGAAAGTAAAGAACAACAGATATATATATATATGTGGCATGGACCTTTAGGGTCTATTTGGCACGCCCCTTTGTTTACTATTTACAAAACTTCTTGAAAGTAGTAGTGGTAGTAGTAGTAGTAGTAGTAGTAGTAGTAGTAAATGTAGATCCAGCCGGCCAACAGCCAGACTTAGGCGAGCACCCTCGCTTCGCGTTTCCTGTGACTTGGTAGGGGCCAGAGGTTTGTCGTATGTCCCCTCCCTTCGTCCCTTCGTTTTGTAAGGGTTTTGTAAGGGCTTTGGAGGTTTGTGTGCTTCCCCTTTCTCGTTCTTATAGGTTTTGGGGGAGCATCAAAATGATTAACATATATGATGTGTTTCCGTGCTCGTATTATGAGGGCTAGTGCCTGCCCTAGAGGTTTGTCGTATGTCCCCCCGCTTCGTGTTCCTGTGATTTGGTAGGGGGCTAAAGGTTTGTCGTGTGTCCCCTCCCTTCGTCCCTTCGTGTTGTAAGGGTTTTGGGAGGGTCCTGGAGGTTTGTCGTATGTCCCCTTTGTTCGTGCTTGTAGGGTCTGGGGAGTGTGTAGATGATAATCACATATCATGTGCTTCCGTGCTCGTATTATGAGGGGCTAGTGATTGGCCTGGAGGTTTGTCAGATGACGCCCCCGCTTCGTGATCCTGTGATTTGGTAGGGGCCTAAAGGTTTGTAGTGTGTCGCCTCCCTTCATTCCTTCCTATTGTAAGGGTTCTGTGAGGGCCCTGGAGGTTTGTCGTATGTCCCCTTTCTTCTTGCTTGTAGGGTTTGGGGAGCATCTAGATGATAGAGGTTTGTCGTATGTCGTCTCCCTTCGTCCCTTCGTGTTGTAAGGGTTTTGTGAGGGCCCTGAAGGTCTAGGGCAGTTACTAGCGCCTCATAGTACGAGCACGGAAGCAAATGATAATGACAATCATCTAGACGCTGCCCAAATCCTACAAGCACGAAGAAAGGGGACATACGGCAAATTTGCAGGGCCCTCACAAAACCCTTACAACAAGAAGGGACGAAGGAAGGGCACATACGACAAACCTCTAGGACCCTCACGAAACCCTTACAACACGAAGGGACGAAGGGATTGTATCTAATTTCGTATATGGTAAAATGACATACGACAAATCTCCAGGACCCTAGCAAATCACATGAACACGAAGCAGGGAGACATAAAACAAACCTCTAGGGCAGTCACTAGCCCCTCATAATACGAGCACGGAAGCAAATCATATATGATAATCATCTAGACGCTCCCCACGCCCTACAAGCACGAAGAAAGGAGACATACGATAAATCTTCCAGGTCCAACAAAACCCTTGCAACTCAAAGGGACGAAGGGAGGGGGCACACGACAAACCTCTTTAGGCCCCTACCACATCGCAGGAACAGAAAGCGGCGGGACATACGACAAACCTCTATGACAAACACCAGCCCCTCATAATACGAGCACGGAAGCAAATGATATATGACAGTTTTCTAGAAGATCCCCAAACCCTCTAAGAAGAAAGAAAGGTGACATACGACAAACCTTCCCCCAACAAAGCAATTTCAACACGAAGGGACGAAAGGAGGGGACATTCGACAAATCTCTGGCCCCTACCAAATCTCAGGAACACTAAGCGTGGGGACATACGACAAATCTCCAAGGGCCCTCAGAAAAATTTTATCAGCCTTACAACACGAAGGGACGAAGGCAGGGGACATACGACAAACCTGTAGGCCCCTACTACATCACAGGAACAAGGAAGCGGGGGAGGGGGCATACGACAAACCCCTAGGGCAGTCACTAGCCCCTCACAATACGAGCACGGAATCAAATTATATGTCAGTCGTCTAGACGCTCCCCAAACCCTACAAGTGAGAAGAAAGGGGACACACGGCAATTTTGCAGGGCTTTCACAAAACCCTTGCAACACGAAAGGACGAAGCAAGGGAACGTATGACAAACCTCTAAGCCCCTACCAAATCACAGGACCAAGGAAACAGGGGGGACAAATGACAAACCTCTAGGACAGCCACTAGCCCCTCATAGTTTGAGCACGGAAGCAAATCATATATGACGATCATCTAGACTCTAGACGCTCCCCCAAACCCTACAAGCTCGAAGAAAGTGGATATACGACTAGCGTCCAGGGCCCTCACAAAACCCTTACCACCCATACAACGCGAAGGGACGAAGGAAGGGGACATACGACAAACCTCTAGGGCAGTCAGTAACCCCACATAGTACGAGCACGGAAGCAAATGATGTATGGTAATCATCTCGACGCTCCTCAAACTCTCCAAGCACGAAGAAAGGGGACACACGACAAACCTTCAAGGCCCAACAAAACCCCTACAACACGAAGGGGCGAAAGGAGGGGACATACGACAAAGCTCTAAGCCCCTACCAAATCTCAGGAACAGGAATCGGGGGGACATACGACAAACCTCTAGGGCAATCACTAGCCCCTCACAATACGAGCACGGAATCAAATTATATGTCAGTCGTCTAGACGCTCCCCAAACCCTACAAGTGAGAAGAAAGGGGACACACGGCAAATTTGCAGGGCTCTCACAAAACCCTT
Organism: Symbiodinium natans; assembly: GCA_905221605.1. Classification (NCBI taxonomy): domain Eukaryota; class Dinophyceae; order Suessiales; family Symbiodiniaceae; genus Symbiodinium; species Symbiodinium natans. The sequence continues at coordinate 200,439 of CAJNDS010002420.1, forward strand.
GCAACACGAAAGGACGAAGCGAGGGAACGTATGACAAACCTCTAAGCCCCTACCAAATCACAGGACCAAGGAAACGGGGGGGACAAATGACAAACCTCTAGGACAGCCACTAGCCCCTCATAGTTTGAGCACGGAAGCAAATCATATATGACGATCATCTAGACTCTAGACGCTCCCCCAAACCCTACAAGCTCGAAGAAAGTGGATATACGACTAGCCTCCAGGGCCCTCACAAAACCCTTACCACCCATACAACGCGAAGGGACGAAGGAAGGAGACATATGACAAACCTCTAGGGCAGTCACTAACCCCACATAGTACGAGCACGGAAGCAAATGATGTATGGTAATCATCTCGACACTCCTCAATTCTCCAAGCTCGAAGAAAGGGGACACACGACAAGCCTTCAAGGCCCAACAAAACCCCTACAACACGAAGGGGCGAAAGGAGGGGACATACGACAAAGCTCTAGGCCCCTACCAAATCTCAGGAACAAGAATCGGGAGGACATACGACAAACCTCTAGGGCGATCACTAGCGAGCACGGAATCGAATTATATATATATATATGCTACCCCCCCCCCCAGCGACCTACCCTTTTTCGGCCTTTTTAGGCCTTTTTAACAAAATATAACAAAGAAGGCCCAAAAGTCGCGTAGTTAATCACCGGGTATTGAAGGACAGTTACTGGGACACCCACCTCACAGACCCCGATAAGCCAGCATTGGAAGAATCTACATTTTGAATCTGAAGCGGACAATGCTGTCTTTAGATGTTTAGATTTGTGGCTTTCTATGCAAATTGTGCGTTTAAAGGGCAATTAATGTTTTGTTGAGCAACTAATTTATTTATACGAGTGTGTTTGTACGAGGCAAAGTATTAATCAAATAGTGAAACATTTTTCTTGGTTCTATGCGAATTTAACTACTAGAGAAACTGTTAAGCACAGAGCCCAAGTTGACTCAAGTGAATACTATTTAAAGGAGCATACTCAACCAAGATACGAAATAGACACCATTCTCAACCAAAATATGGCAAAGTGTGCGTTTAAAGTGCAAATAATGCTTTGTTGAGCAAGTACTGTATTTATACAATTGTGTTTGTACTAGGCAAAGTATGCTCTCTGAAAAGTCCACTGAAATACCTTATGTTTACATATTCATGAATCGTTTTTATTTTTGAAATAATCATTTTATGCGAATTTAGCTACTCGAGCAATTATTAAGCAAATAGCCCAATTTGACTCAAGTGAATACCATTTAAAGGACCATACTCAACCAAAATACGAAAGAAGCACCATATTCAACAAAAAATATGGCAAAGTGTGGTTTAGAGGGCAAATAGTGCTTTGTTGAGCAACTCATGCATTGAAACAGTTGTGTTTATACCAGGCAAAGTATTATTGAAATACTATCTGCAAAGTCAAATGAAACACCTTGCGAATTTAACTACTAGAGGAATTCTTAAGCAAATAGCCCAATTTGACCCAAGTGAATACTATTTAAAGGACCATACTCAACCCAATACAAAATAAACACTAACGGAAATGGAAGCGGTTCTACCTGCGTAACAATGAGACAAAGATTGCTGAAGTATTCAATAAAGACCACTTATATACTATGTCTGAAAAGCACAATTTGCATAAGCAAGCTTAAAAATGCACAATAATGGAAATAGAAGCGGTTCTACTTACATAACGATGAAACAAACATGTCTGAAGTATTCAATAAAGACCACATATATACTCTGTTTGAAAAACGCAACTTGCAACAAATGCACAAGAATCCTAGAAAACTACTTAGTGAAGGCCAGTTCACAAATACATAAAAACATCCAAAAGCGCAAGCTTTTCAGGAGAATCTCTGGTGAAGTTTGGATTATAGGGTTTTGGGGTATCCCTGGACGAGTAGGAGTCACTTTTTAACCAAACAATTCTAAGCAATAAATGCTTTTCCTCAAGCTGAGTATTGCAAATGCTGCTTCTAGATAATTAATCGCATTTACCAGGCAAATATTATCCATGCGAATTTAGCTACCAGAGCACCAAGTAATGGCTGAATAAGGTCTACTACACTTGAGTACAACCAAAAGATGCACTAAACACTAGCGGCTCTACTTACGTAATAACGAAACAAATAGTTCTGAAGCACTAGAAAGACCACTTGTATACTATTTCTGAAAAGCACAATTAGCATAAGCACACTGAAAAATGTGTAGTTGTTGCCTCGTACCGTGAAGGCGAACCAAAAAGCCAAAATACCAAAACCAAAAAACCAAAAATACCAAAACCAAAAAAAAAACAAAACACCAAAACCAAAAAACCAAAAAAAAACAATTTTCCGGGACTCTTGGAGATTTTTGTTTTTTTTTGGTTTTGGTTTTTTTGGTTTTTTTGGTTTTGGTTGTTTTGGTTTTTTTTTGGTTTTGTTTTTTTGTTTTTTTTTTGGGTTTTGGTATTTTTGGTTTTTCTACTGTCTCGTGTATGCGATTTTTGTTGTATTTTAGTCTGCGCCCTAGAAATACGCTATATTGCACACCGAGTTTGCTTGCAGTGCAGCTGGGTGACTTGAGACAAGGCGAAAAAGGGTAGGTCACTGGGGGGGGGGGGTACCATATATATATATATGTATATATCAGTCGTCTAGGCTCCCCAAACCCTACAAGCGCGAAGAAAGGGGACACACGCAAACATCCCACGAAGGAACGAAGGGAGAGGAATTACGACAAACCTCTAGACCCCTACCAAATCACAGGAATACGAAGCGGGGGACACACGAGAAATCTTTAGGGCAATCAATACCCTCATAGCGACTGCGGAAGCAAACGATATGTGATAATCATCTAGACACTCCCCAAACCCTGCAAGTACGAACAAAGGGGACATACGAAAAACCTCCAGAGCGCTCACGAAACCCTTACAACACGAAGGGACGAAGGGAGGGGACCAAAAAAAAACCTCTAGGCCCCTCCCAACTCACAGGAACACGAAGCAGGGGGGCGTACGACAAACCTCTAGGGCAGTCAATAGCCCTCATAATACGACCACAGAAGCAAATGACTTATGACAATCATCTAGATGCCAAGAAAGGGGACACACGACAAACCTGTAGGCCCCTACTACATCACAGGAACAAGGAAGCGGAGGGCATACGACAAACCTCTAGGGCAGTCACTAGCCCCGCACAATACGAGCCCGGAATCAAATTACATATGTCAGTCGTCTAGACGCTCCCCAAACCCTACAAGCAAGAAGAAAAGGGACATACGGCAAATTTGCAGGGCTCTCACAAAACCCTTGCAACACGAAAGGACGAAGGGAGGGAATATATGACAAACCTCTAAGCCCCTACCAAATCACAGGACCAAGGAAACGGGGGGGACAAATGACAAAACTCTATGACAGTCACTAGCCCCTCATAATTTGAGCACGGAAGCAAATCATATATGACGATCATCTAGACTCTCGACGCTCCCCCCCAAACCCTACAAGCTCGAAGAAAGTGGATATACGACTAGCCTCCAAAGCCCTCACAAAACCCTTACCACCCATACAACGCGAAGGGACGAAGGAAGGGGACATACGACAAACCTCTAGGGCAGTCACTAATTAACCGCACATAGTACGAGCACGGAAGCAAATGATGTATGGTAATCATCTCGACGCTCCTCAAACTCTCCAAGCACGAAGAAAGGGGACACACGACAAGCCTTCAAGGCCCAACAAAACCCCTACAACACGAAGGGGCGAAAGGAGGGGACATACGACAAAGCTCTAGGCCCCCACCAAATCTCAGGAACAGGAATCGGGGGGACATACGACAAACCTCTAGGGCGATCACTAGCCCCTCACAATACGAGCACGGAATCGAATTATATATATGTATATATCAGTCGTCTAGGCTCCCCAAACCCTACAAGCACGATGAAAGGGGACACACGCAAACATCCCACGAAGGAACGAAGGGAGAGGAATTACGACAAACCTCTAGACCCCTACCAAATCACAGGAATACGAAGCGGGGGACACACGAGAAATCTTTAGGGCAATCAATACCCTCATAGCGACTGCGGAAGCAAACGATATGTGATAATCATCTAGACACTCCCTCAACCCTACAAGCACGAACAAAGGGGATATATGAAAAACCTCCAGAGCGCTCACGAAACCCTTACAATACGAAGGGACGAAGGGAGGGGACAAAAGATAAACCTTTAGGCCCCTCCCAACTCACAGGAACACGAAGCAGGGGGGCATACGACAAATCTCTAGGGCGGTCAATAGCCCTCATGATACGACCACGGAAGCAAATGACTTATGATGACAATCATCTAGACGCCAAGAAAGGGGACATACGGCAAACCTCCAAGGCCGAATGCAACCCTCACAACACGAAGGGACGAAGGGAGGGGACATATGACAAGCCTCTGGCCCCTACCAAATCTCAGGAACACGAAGCGGGGGAATGTACGACAAACCTCTAGGGCAGCCACTAGCCCCTCATAGTACGAGCGCGGAAGGAATGATTTTTGACAATTATCTAGACACTCCCCAAACCCTACAAGCACGAAGAAAGGGGACATGCGACAAACCTCCGGGGCCCTCACAAAACCCTTACAACACGAACGAAGAAAACAACTCATACAAACCTCTGGGCCCCTACCAAATCACAACAACACGAAGCGGGGGGACATACGATTAACCTCTAGGGCAGTCACTAACCCCTCAAGACGGGGGGTGAAAGGGATTATGGGAGATGATGGGGAATGATGATGTGGGATGATGGGGGATGATGCGGGATGATGGGAGATGATGGGGGGTGATGGGGAATGATGGGGGATGATGCGGGATGAGAGACATGATGGGGCATGATAGGGGCTGATCGGGGACGATGATGGGGGCTGATGGGGGATGATGGTGGATGATGGGGGGGTGAAAGGGATTATGAGAGATGATGGGGAATGATGATGGGGGATGATGGGGGATGATGGGAGATGATGGGGATGATGGCGGATGATGCGGGATGATGGGGGATGATGGGGGATGATGGGGGATGATGGGGGATGACGCGGGATGACGCGGGATGAGAGAGACGATGGGACATGATAAGGGGGCTGACTGTCTCATCCCCCATCATCCCCCATCATCCCCCATCATCCCTTTCACCCCCCCCGAAATGATGGGAGATGATGGGGGATGATTGGGGGATGATGGGGCATGATGGGGGATGAGAGAAACGATGGGAGATGATGGGAGATGATGCGGGGTGATGTGGGATGGGCAATGAGCGGGTATGTCTGAAATCCTGGAAAAGACAATTCCCGGGGTTTGATTTTAAAGGGTTTAAATTCTTTTCGGCGTCTTAACTTTTTATGAACTCCTTACACAATCAAATCCGGTATTTGATTTTTGTTAAGGGTTTCAAGGATATTACCCTAAACCCTAAACGCTAAACCCTAAACCCTAAACCCTAAACCGTAAACCCTAAACCCTAAACCCTAAACCCTAAACCCTAAACCCTAAACCGAACCCCGGGATTTAGTTCTTTAAGGATTTCAATGATTTTTTGGGCATTTAAAATTTCATGAAATCCTTGAAAAATTAAATCCCGGGATTTAGTTTTTCAAGGATTTCAAGGATTTCATAAACTTCAAATACCGGAGCTCCTGCAAAAGCAAACGCCCCCCTCCCCACTCAGAGTGCGGGAAGACCACGCGGATTTTAAAATTTATGAAATCCTTGAAATCCTTGAAAAATCAAATCCCGGGATTTGATTTTTCAAGGATTTCATAAAAAATTTAAAATGCCCAAAAAAACCTTGAAATCCTCAAAATATTAAATCCCGGGATTTGATTTTTTAAGGATTTCAAGGATTTTTTGGGCATTTTAAATTTCATGAAATCCTTGAAAAATTAAATCCCGGGATTTAGTTTTTCAAGGATTTCAAGGATTTCATAAAATTTAAATACCGAAACTCCTGCAAAAGCAAACCCCCCCCCTCCCCACTCAGAGTACGGGAAGACCACGCGGATTTAAAAATTTATGAAATCCTTGAAATCCTTGAAAAATTAAATCCCGGGATTTGATTTTTCAAGGATTTCATGAAATTTAAAATGCCCAAAAAATCCTTGAAATCCTTAAAATATCAAATCCCGGGATTTGATTTTTTAAGGATTTCAAGGATTTTTTAGGCATTTTAAATTTCATGAAATCCTTGAAAAATCAAATCCCGGGATTTAATTTTTCAAGAATTTCAAGGATTTCATAAAATTTAAATACCGGAACTCCTGCAAAAGCAAACCCCCCCCTCCCCACTCAGAGTACGGGAAGACCACGCGGATTTTAAAATTTATGAAATCCTTGAAATCCTTGAAAAATTAAATCCCGGGATTTAATTTTTCAAGGATTTCATGAAATTTAAAATGCCCAAAAAATCCTTGAAATCCTGAAAAAATATCAAATCCCGGGATTTGATTTTTTAAGGATTTCAAGGATTTTTTAGGCATTTTAAATGTCATGAAATCCTTGAAAAACTAAATCCCGGGATTTAATTTTTCAAGGATTTCAAGGATTTCATAAAATTTAAATACCGGAATTCCTGCAAAAGCAAACCCCCCCCTCCCCACTCAGAGTACGGGAAGACCACGCGGATTTTAAAATTTATGAAATCCTTGAAATCCTTGAAAAATTAAATCCCGGGATTTGGTTTTTCAAGGATTTCATAAAATTTAAAATGCCCAAATAATCCTTGAAATCCTTAAAATATTAAATCCCAGGATTTGATTTTTTAAGGATTTCAAGGATTATTTGGGCATTTTAAATTTTATGAAATCCTTGAAAAATCAAATCCCGGGATTTAATTTTTCAAGGATTTCAAGGATTTCATAAAATTTAAATACCGGAACTCCTGCAAAAGCAAACCCCCCCTCCCCACTCAGAGTACGGGAAGACCACGCGGATTTTGAAATTTATGAAATCCTTGAAATCCTTGAAAAATTAAATCCCGGGATTTGATTTTTCAAGGATTTCATAAAATTTAAAATGCCCAAAAAATCCTTGAAATCCTTAAAATATTAAATCCCAGGATTTGATTTTTAAGGATTTCAAGGGTTTTTGGGCATTTGAAATTTTATGAAATCCTTGAAAAATTAAATCCCGGGATTTAATTTTTCAAGGATTTCAAGGGTTTCATAAATTTTAAAATCCGCGTGGTCTTCCCGTACTCTGGGTGGGGAGGGGAGGTTTTCCGGTATTTAAATTTTATGAAATCCTTGAAATCCTTGAAAAACTAAATCCCGGGATTTGATTTTTCAAGGATTTCATGAAATTTAAAATGCCCAAAAAATTCTTGAAATCCTTAAAATATTAAATCCCGGGATTTGATTTTTTAAGGATTTCAAGGGTTTTTTGGGCATTTTAAATTTCATGAAATCCTTGAAAAATCAAATCTAGGGATTTCCCGGCGGCAAACGAGGCGTGCCAAATAGACCCTAAAGGTCCTACGTACATATATATATATATATGGTACCCCCCCTGGAGAATCTACCTCCAAAGGGTGGGGGTTTAAGACACCTGTAGCTTTTTCGTATCGGGTTGAAGATACCTCGAACGCTTTCGTATAGATTCTTACCCTCTCATCTTCAACAAGATTCGCATTTCAATCTCTACATGATGAGAGTTTCAGATTTCCATATCCAGAGGATGAGGTATAAGAGTTTGTCTTTTGTTTTAGGTGTGTTGCTTAGAAGCAGTTGGGTTGCTTATAGGCAGTCGGGTTGCTTAGGTGGGGGGGGGGGGGAGGGGGGGGGGGGGGGGGGGCGGGGGGTTCTTCCAACTTGGCCTTGGGACCTGTGGTACCCCCCCCCCCCCCCCCCCCCCTCCCCCCCCCTCCTCCGCTCCGCTCCGCTCCCGCTCCAGCTCCAGGGTTTTTTTCTTAAGGTTAAGGGTTGTTTGGGCTGGGCTTGTCTCTAAAACCCTATCGGGGTTAAGGCTTTAAGGCTTTAAGGATTTAAGAGAAGCCCCGACACCCTACAGGTTTAGGGTTTTAATCGCTATGCCTTAAACCTATAGGATCTAGGGCTACACCTTAAACCCTACACCTTTAAACCCTATGGGGTTTCAAGGTTAAGCAACTAAACTTAACCCTTAACCTTTAAACCCTATAGGGTTAAGGTTTAAAGGTTTAGGGTGTAAGATGTAAGGATTTCAAATCTAAGCCGGAAATTAAACCAAAACCCTTAACTTTTAAACCCTACAGGTTTAAGATTCAGGCATTTAACCGGCAATTGAACCTAAGCCCTTAACCTTTAAACCCTATAGGTTTAAGGTGTAAAGGTTCAGGGTTTAATTAAGACTCATGCATTCAAACCTAAGCCCATAGAGTTTAAACCTTAAGTGTTTAAGGTTTAGACATTTCAACCTCACCCTAAACCCTTTAGGGTCAGAACCCTAAAACCCTATGAAGGTTCCAAGGTCTTAACCCTAAAGGCGCTAAAAGTATAAATGCCCAGACCTTAGGTTTTGAAGGCGAATGAAGTTTAGGAATTTAGCCTTGAGGTTTAGGCATTACAATCTGCAAGCCCCATAGGATTTTACAGGTGCAAGATCTAGTGATTAAAACCTAAGGCTTGGGCATTCAATCTGTAACCCTAAAGGCTTGAACCTTAAACCCTATAGAGTCCCTATAGGGTTAGGTATTTAAACCGAATAGGTGGCCTTTAAACTCTATAGGTTTAAAGGTTTAGGGTTTAGGTTGAAATATTTAAACCCTATAGGATGTAAAGCTTTAGGGTTATTCAGGGTGTATCTCTAGAACCCTATCGGGGCTAGCCCTTATAGGGTTTAAACCCTACATGGTTTACCCTTTTGTGGTTTAAGACTTAGGAATTTAAAAATCGTAACCCGAAACCTTGTAGGGTTTTAACCCCTTTACTGTTTTAACGACAAACCCTGAAGCCTTACAGGGCTCACGTTTAGAATCCTTAAACCCTAAACCCGCTAAACCCTACAGTAACAGAACCTTGTAACCCTATAGGGCTTGAGGCTTAAACTCTTGAACTTTAAATCCCATAGGGCTAGGAAAAGCAAAGACAAAGTAGGATAAGTGCCCACATCATGTATGTATATAGGGTATATGTACTGTATATCAATTGCAGATAATGGAGAAGGAAGGACGGTACGCCTCGAACCATAAGATTGGGGGGGGGGGGTACCATCACTCAACCCTAAACCCTAAACCTTAAACCCTAAACCCATCCAAGATCCAAGATTACCTGAAAAGGTAGATTCTCCTGGGGGGGGGGGGGGGGGAAGCATATATATATATATATATATATGCATGTATATGTATATACATAGATGTATATAGATATGCTCCCTAAACCCTAAACCCTAAACCCTAAACCCTAAACCCTAAAGCCTTGTTGCTCACCCGTATGCATGCTGCTGGGTGATTAAGAGCGCTCTAGTAGTCACCGGGGGTCTTAGCCTTGAAGGGGCCCGAAACACAACCCCTGGTTCTAGGGCGTTTAGAATCCCTAAACCCTAAACCCTAAACCCTAAACCCTAAACCCTAAACCCTAAACCCTAAACCCCATAGACTGCCTTGGCCCTTGAAGGTTCCAGGTTTCAGACACTGGGCGCGGGGCCACCAACCCTGCCTCTGAAAACCCGAGCTGCCTTGCGCCCATCCCGTGAAACCCCAAAGGTCCATGTACCTATCTGGTATATACTTTTGCCTTAACGGGGTTCCCATTTAGTAATAGCTATAGGGCCCAAGTATATACTATATAGCTGCATGGACTCACAGGGAGTAGGCCCACACGACTCCGTCACATTGCGCGACGACTGGAAGCTCGGAAGCGCCACTTGGGGTTAAATTTTCACAGGTGCACCCCGCAGTGAACTCTACTTCTCCAATAGCCAAGGGAAAAAAGGTTAGACTTTATTCTTCCTACTTAATGAGGAAACCCAAAAAGTTTAAAGTTCAACTATTTGCTAAGTAAGTCCAGGGGTTGTACGTTGGACCCTTGCGGCTCTACCTGTGGTAAAGATCCTCAGAAGGTAGTAGAAGGGCCATATTTGGAGCATATTAAGGGAAACCTCTTAGGGTACAACATTGGGGGTAGACTCTTAATCCCTTGATACACACTCAACCAGAGGCGCTGATTCGGCGCTGAGGCCGAATAAAGTACAAGCCCCAAGCTCTTGTCCTCGTACCATATGCCTCCTGACACCCAAGCCCTTAGCCCCAAGACTTAAACCCTGGCCCTTAGCCCTTCCCGAAAACCCTACACCCTGAACCCTAACTTCCCCAAACGGTCAAGCGGCGGCGGTGCACAGCAGACAAAGAAGTTTGGCTTGTACTGAGAGATCGCTACCTCGAGGTTCCACTACTTCTTGCTTACACAAGGGTACCTAGGGTTTAGGGTTTAGGGTTTAAGGTTTAGGGTTTCGGGTCAAGTTGCTTAAGAACCCACGAAAAAATCTGAATGCTCTTCCTTATCAGGGTAAAAAAGGGATCATTGTCTTGTGCTTTGGGGGTTCTTGAGCAAATAGTAGTTCAGGGTCTTCCATAGGTTTAGGGCTCAGGGCATTCGGAAGTTTCGCCTCACTTCGGCTTGTCCGACTACACCCCCCCACCCCCCCCCCCACCCCCCCCCCCCCCACCACCCCCGCCCCCCACCCCCCCCCCCCCACCCCCCCCACCCCCCCCCCCCCCCCCCCCACCCCCCCCCCCACCCCCCCCCCCACCCCCCCCCCCCACCCCCCCCCCCCCACCCCCCCCCCACCCCCCCCCCCCACCCCCCCCCCCCCCCCCCCACCCCCCACCACCCCCCCCCCACCCCAAAGGGACATATGCAATAGCTTGCTTCTCCAAGAACCAAGGGGAAAAACGGTTAAACTTTACAATTCCTACTGGATAAGGAAACCCAAAAGATTAAAGTTCAGGTATTGGCTAGTAAGATATCCCTAAACCCTAAACCCTAAACCCTAAACCCTAAACCCTAAACCCTAGACCCTAACCCCTCAACCCTAAACCCTTATCCCTAAACCCTAAACTAAAACCTAGTGGAGGTACCCAAGACTTAGGACTGCCCAGCTCCTGTTAGAGAAGGTTCGGGGCTCGGGAGGCGCAGAAGCAGGAGGAAAGGAACCCCCCAAAAACCCTAAACCCTGAACCCTGAACCCTGAACCCTGAACCCTCAACCCTCAACCCTCAACCCTAAACCCTAAACCCTATTTAAACCCTAACCCTAAACCCTGAACCGTAATCCCTAAACTAAATAAACCCTAAATTCCCTACGTTGGGGTTTTGGCTCCCAGGAGACCATAGCTTCTGGTCTACACGAAGGTTTGGGGTTTGGGGTTTAGGGTTTAGGGCTTCAGGGCTTCAGGGTCTCTTCTTGGGCACCCCTCCTTGTGCAGCAAGGTACCTTCTCCCCTAGACCCACACAGATCTAGGGTCTGGGGTTTAGGGGTAGTGGAAGCGCATAAGACAACAAAACCCAAAACCCTAACCCCTAAACCCTAAACCCCGAATCACGAGCCGCAAGCCCCTTAAACTCTAAGCTGCGGTTTGGGAATCGGGTTAGGGTTCAGGGTTTAGGGTAATGGTTCAGGGTTCGGGGTTCAGGGTTTAGGGTTTGGGGTTTGGGGTTTAGGGTCTTAGACCCGGATCTCTGCGTCTTAGGTCAGAGGACCTAGGATGAACCAACGGCAGATGGCAGCCACTGGTACGTGCCACCTGACACCAGGAGCTTGCGGTTTAGGGTTTAGGGTTTAGGGTTTAGGGTTCAGGGTTTAGGGTTTAGGGTTGAGGATTTTGGGGTTTAGGGATTTAGGGTTTTGGGTTTAGGATTTAGGGTCTGGGGCTTGCTGGAAGTGATAAGGAGCCTTGACTGTGTCAGCTGAGAAAAACTCCGATCCTCCTTTTCTACCTTGACACTTTAGGGTTTAGGGTTTAGGGTTTGTTTGGGAGATCTGTGGCTCCCCAGAGGTCTGCGGGTTTTGGGGTGCAGGGTCCAGGATCATCCCGACTCCCGAGAAGAGGGCCAAGGCCCCCTGGAACTCACCCTAAACCCTAAACCCTGAACCCTGAACCCTGAACCCTAACCCTAAACCCTAAACCCTAATCTTCGCCGAAGGGCAGGTAGATGGAGTAGGAGATCTTTCCTTTCTTGGGCTCGGCTGCTGCATGGAAATCCCTACAAGCCCCCCCCACCCCAACTCTGCACCCTGAACCCTGAATCCTATCTATCTCTAGTCTGATCAAGTTGCGATGGTTTCGGGCAGGAACCTCAAGACTCACTCCAGAAAGGGACTCATTATTCGAAAAGTCCCCGTGTTTTGGGGCCACGCCAGTGCAATTCCTGGTGATCAAGGCCTTAAGGCTTCTATATAGGGTTGAATCGGGTCGAGTGGGGTAGAGTTAATGGGGTAGAATAGGGCACACTGGGGCATGATGGGGCAAGCTGCCAAAACCCTAAATCGTAAACCCCTAAACCCCTAAACTCCTAAACCCCAAAAACCCCTAAACCCCGAAACCCCTAAACCCCTACACCCAAAACCAAAAACCCTAAACCAGTGCAGCCTCAGCGGCCCAGGTACACCAGGGGCTTGAGCCGCAGGAAAAAGTTGAGCGGCGAGTAGGGTGACCAGCCAGAGAGGATGTAGCCCATGGTCCCTGCAACCTCGTCATGGGGCCGCTTCAAAATACATACATATATATATATATATATGTACATATATACATGTGTATATATATATATATGCATATGTACATATACATGCACACACATTGTATACTATGTGTATGTATATATCTATATGTATGCACATGTATGATTTCTTTTAAACTTCTTGCCGAAAAATTAGGGATCATGCCCCTTGGTTCGAATGGTGGTAGCCTAGGATTCCATGATCTTGGGGGCTGTTCTTGCACAATGTGAGCAGCCCACAGCGCGTTTCAACAATCAGGTTGGAACCCCTGTACACCGAAACGATCCCGAGGTAGGGAGAGTGGAGTCGGTATAGGGTTGCAGGGCTCTAGGAGCTTGAGTTGGGTTCTGGTCTTTAGGCTCGGGGCTTCGGGACCACGCTAGGTCTCGGGTCGTGTCAGCAGAGGGCTCAGGGCTTAGAAAAGCTCTAAACCCTAAACCCTAAACCCTACACCCTAAACCCTAAACCCCTAAACCCTAAACCCTAAACTCTGAGACGGCGACGGGCATTATAGCACCCGGAAGGGGGAAGGCATCCTCATCGAACTTCACGCACAAGGCCACCCTGCACACATGGGGCAGTTTAGGGTTTAGGGTTTGGGGTTTGGGGTTTAGGGTTTGGGGTTTAGGGTCTAGGGTCTAAGGTTTAGAGGAGGGGGGGGTGAGGGTGGTGTAGGGCTTGGAGTACAGGGACAAGGGTGGAGGATGTCGAGGGAACTTTGGTTTTCCCAGCTCAGCTGAAGATTTATCTTCCGGAAACGAGGGTTGAGGGTCCGGCACCAGTTTGGTTGGGGGAGTGGGATGGAGGCCGGGTTGGGCGCCCGTCTCATACCAAAAAGTGGAACCTCCAACGCTTTCCCTGACGCTTTGGTTCATATCATGCCCCAAGCCCGAAACAGTGCCTTACGAGCTTTTGAACGCAACTTGAATCCCGAGCGCTGCGACCGTCAACCCGGCTATAACGAGCGCTGCATTCCTTCGGTGGGCTGCAGGGTTTTAGGGCCGAGGGTTCGACGGGTTCGAACCTAAACGCTACACCCGAAGCCCCTAGGGTTTTAGGGGCTTGCATGGATAAGGATTGCATGTCGCGACATGAAGTCCGCCCAAGCGTCCCCAGCAACAGCAGCGTCCACAGCTGCAGCAGCAGAAGAACCATGGGTTGATGCTTCAGCAAATCCTTGAAGTGGTTTCGAGCTTAGAGTTTAGGGTTAAGGGTTTTACCTCAAGAACCCAGAAGCTACTTGCAGTGGCAGATTTCAGAACCACCTCTGGTTTGGGGTTCGGATTTGGGCTTGCAAGGGCTTGCAATTGAGGTTGCAGGTTGCACGCTCGTGAGTCGGAGTTGAGGCAAAGGAATCTTGGAGAGACTGGCCAGGAAAAAACCCTCACAGAAAGGCACCCAACTCCAACAAACATGTGGGGGAGCAGCTGGGAGCCACGATGCTTTCTGAGCACCGAAACCCCAAACCCCAAACCCCAAACCCTAAACCCTAAACCCCACCTCCCCCCCATACTCAAGCCCTAACCATCCCACTGCAGGCAGGGGGCAGCAATTAGCGCCTCTCGACCAGCACCTTCGCTGACGAGCTGCTCAGGGTTTAGGGTTTGGGGTTTGGGGTTTAAGCTTTAGGGTTTAGGGTTTAGGGTTTAGAGTTTAGGGTTTGGGGTTTGGGGTTTAGGGTTTGGGGTTTAGGGGAAAACTTGAACGCCTCAGGCATGGGCAACCCTTGAACGCCTCAGGCATGGGCAGGGGTCTGGAGGAGCATTTGTACAGAGTGAAGCCTCTGTCCGGAAAACCTTTAAGCATACACCTCAAACCATAAAGCAACTTCATAACAGCATGTTTAAGGTTTAGGGTTTAGGGTTTAGGGTTTAGGGTTAAACCCTAAACCCTAAACCCTAAACCCATCCTTCTAGCCTGTGTACCCACCCCTTAAAATATCCCTAACACCCATGATGCCCATTCTCCGACATATGGCAACCTTAAACCCCTAAAATCCTACTGGTCTAGGGTTTAGGGTTTAGGGTTTAGGGTTTAGGGTTTAGGGTTTAGGGTTTAGGGTTTATGCTTAAAGGTTGAGGGTTTGGGGCTTCGGAACCCTAAATCCTAAACTCTAAACTCTAAACCCGAAACCCTAAACCCTAAACCCTAAACCAAAACCCAAGACCCAAAACCCAGCACAACGCGGCGGAGCCACAGAAGAGGCAAAGTAGAACTCCACCAGCCAACTCCCAGAATCGTGAGGAGAGGAGGTAGTAGGCGTAGGATGGCGAATGCTGAACCTGCCCCAAGGGAGTTTTCCCCGAAAGCCTGGACAAAAATGGGTTTAGGGTTTAGGGTTTTAGGGTTTTAGGGTTTTGAGGTTTTGGGGTTTATGGTGTATAGGGTTGAGGGTTTTAGGGTGCAAACAGATCTGATCTGCACCGATCTTCCAGGGGTTGCGCGTCTTTGGGGGGGTGGGGGGGGGAGGTGTGTGGATGCTGGAAGATGTCTCTGGAAGCCTGTGAAAACGCACGAAAACAGATCCCCTTGGACGCAACAAGGGAGAATACAACATGCTCCTATACCCTGAAGATTCAAACAGGGCAGGCGGAACCCCTAAACCCTAAACCCTAAACCATAAACCCTAAACCCAAACCCTAAACCCTAAACCGTAAACCCTGAACCTTACCTGTAACCCTGCAGGGTAAAACCTGGCAATGATGGCATCCTAAAAAAAGGCCGCAGCCCCTAATCAGGGTTTTGCTTTGGAGGGCCTACAAGGTTTATAGGGTCTAGGCTGCGGTGTCACTTCCGAAAATGCACATCTTGCAGGGCTTGTTCAACAGGCTCGGACTCATGTCAAAAAACCATCTTCACTTATGCCGCTCTAAACCCTAAACCCCAAACCCCAAGCCCTAAACTAACCCTAAACTAACGTTGCAAACATCACCGTTCATTAGGGGTGCCTTCTTGGGGTTAGAGTTATAAGGGGATCCTACTGTTCGGGTGTCGTTTTGGGTTTTCGAAAACTCCCATATCTAGCCCCCAAAGCAAAACTCCAGGTA
Source organism: Symbiodinium natans (assembly GCA_905221605.1). NCBI lineage: Eukaryota > Dinophyceae > Suessiales > Symbiodiniaceae > Symbiodinium > Symbiodinium natans. The sequence continues at coordinate 216,204 of CAJNDS010002420.1, forward strand.
AAACAAAGTCTGCCCTGAAGGATACGAGAAGCGACCCTCCCCGTTTCAGAGTATCAGTGCTCGAAGTCGTTTCTTCCTCCGGTGTTGAGCGATGGAACCGATGATAATCGATGGCAGTTGGGATGTTCCCCCTTATACTAACAGGGATTTTCATACCCCGATTCAGAATCCCTTTTAAGGACTGTTAGCATAAGGGGGAACATCCCAAGATGGCAGCATTTGCTGCAAAGGTGCAGAATGCCGAAAGCAAGGGGTCGGTGGATGGAACGTTGATGAAGAAGTGTGGATCCGACTCCCTTAACACCCCGATTCGGAAGCTTGATGGTTCATGGGTACTTTTAAGAAGGGTTACAAGTCCCCTGAGTAAGGACGGTTTAGGGTTTAGGGTTTAGGGTTTAGGGTTTAGGGTTTAGGGTTTAGGGTTTAGGGTTTAGGGTTTAGGGTTTAGGGTTACCACCATTGTTACCCTGCTTAGAACTCTACTTATAAGTAGCCATGAACCTCCAAGAGGGGACGCATGGAAAGCCCAAACCTCGACCATATCTAACAAAGCATGAGGGGTTCTGATGTGCCCTGTTTAGGGTTTAGGGTTTGGGGTTTAGGGTTTAGGGTTGAGGGTTGAGGGTTGAGGGTTTAGGGTTTAGGGTTGAGGGTTGAGGGCTTAGGGTTTAGGGTTTAGGGCCCTCACCGGTGCCCATGGCCATTTTTTGGTTTTGCCCCTTGGGCTTGGAGGGTGGTTTGGACTCGAGGGTTCTCTGAATTCTACTCCACATGCTCCCCCCCCCCCCCCCCCCCCCCCACCGCGTCCTGTTACGGGGACCGGGGAAACCCTAAACCCTAAACCCCAAACCCTAGACCCTAAACCCTAAGCCCCAAACCCTACACCCTAACCCTAAACCCTAAACCCTAAACCCAAAACCCTAAACCCTAAAACCTAAAACCTAAACCCTAAACCCTAACCCTAAGCCCTAAACCCTCACCCTCAACTGGGCCCAGAGTGACCAGACGCTGCTGGGGCCCAGCTTCCTGGGCCTTGGGATCCTAAACCTGCAAGATGCAAAGCCCTCCATCCTCCTGCAACTACTATTTGCTGGCTTAAGAACCCGTTTAGGGTTTAGGGTTTATAGGGTTTATAGGGTTTATAGGGTTTATAGGGTTTATAGGGTTTATAGGGTTTATAGGGATTAGAGGGTTTATAGGGTTCATAGGGTTTACAGGGTTTACAGGGTTTATAGGGTTTATAGGGTTTATAGGGTTAGGGTTTTGGGTTTAGGGCCCCCCCAAAAAAGAAAAGATAAACGACCCTGTATTGCCCTTCTGTAAGGAAGAATAGCTTCATGTGTTTTCTTTGCCGGGGGGGGGGGGGTTCTGAAGCAAATAGTAGGTAACACTGGAACTCCTGAACTTAAAGCCTGAACTCGAAATCGGGTTTAGGGTTTAGGGTTTAGGGTTTAGGGTTTAGGGTTTAGGGTTTCTGTAGTCCCTATTAAGGACTGTTAGGTCTAAGGGTGAACATCCCAAAGGGTACCCCTTTTCTGCTTTAGCAAGCTAGGAAAGCCCTGCAGGTGTATACCAGGTTCCCCAGTAACTCCTTCATAAGAAGGGTATAGGATTTAGGGTTTAGGGTTTAGGGCTAGGTGGCCCCAGTAGCCTAGCCAGAGCCTAGGATTTCAACGGGCGCCCTTGTTTGCTTAATGGGGTTGAGAAGGGCACCTAGACCCCCCAAAAAGGGGATCAAGTAAGGAACCCCTCGAAACAAAAAGGGGCAAAAGGCTGCTACTGGAAGACCTAGTAGAAGCCCTAAACCCTCCACTGGCCCCCGATCTTCCGAGCGTGCCGCCACAGCCAAACCTTGATCCAGCCCAATCTTCCGGTACAAATCAGAGAGGATGGGGGTCGCTGATCTTAGAGGGCTCTTTGGACCCGACTCAGGGCATGTCTTGGGGTTGGAACTGGCGGTTTGGGTCCGTTGTGGGGCCGGAGAATCTGGCTTTTGCCCGATCAGGACAAATGTAAAGCAAAAGCAGGGATGCGGGACCTGGGACGCGACCCAGTTTTGCGGCTTACTGTTGCATGAACCCCCCCCCCCCTCCAAGATCGAGATATTCGACCCGTAAACATGTGGTGAGTTGTCAGGCTATCAGACAAAGCATAAACCCCCATCGAGCTATTCGAGCTGTGAACATACGGTGCGTTCTCAACATGATGGTCCCTTTCTGGGCAACAGCGACCATTTTGGGGGGGTTTACGAAAATAAGGGACCCCTCATATAGACCCCCAAATAATAAGATCCACTTTGAATAAGGAACCAAAAAAAGGTACTCCCTAAAATCGTAAACAACTAAACCCTAAACCCTAAACACTTAACCCTAAACCCTAAATCCCTTCGACGTGGCAAGTACGAGCTCGGCGGTCCGGCTTTCCCTGAAGCTGCCCCGCTTGGAGCCGTGGCAGCAAGAACTTTGGGGTACTTGACACCTCTTCACCATGTGTGGGTAGTTCTCTAAATTCGGGTCCCGTATGGAATCACCTAGGCACTAGGGGGCGCCCCTCAGAAGAAGGACCCGCAACAAAGACCCTAATCTAGAGAATTACCCCACAGGCCTATACACAGCAAGCACTTAAGTCAGTGCTGTGGAGCGCCCCTCAGACGGCTACAGAGCACTCCACAATCTTTGGGTCGGCATGGATATTCTTGAAACCTTGGCTAGGAGCGAGAATCAGGGTTTAGGGTTTCGGGTTTAGGGTTTCGGGTTTGGAGAGTTTATGGACTAAGGCTTCTGGCAACCTTGACCGCACGCAGCACCTACCCCACCCCACCCAATAAACGCAAACACCCCGCGAATCCCTGTGAATTCGAAACCCTGAACCCTGAACCCTAAACCCTGAACCCTAAACCCTGAACCCTGAACCCAGAACCCTGAACCCTAAACCCTCATTTCGTTTCTACGCTGCGGACGAGGAAGATCCAAAACTCATCTAGGCCCCTCGTCCACAATTCCGAAAACAAACGGAAGCCAAGACCACCCATGGGTTTAGGGTTTAGGGTTGCGGGTTTAGGGTTTAGGGTTTAGGGTTTAGGGCAACCTCGAAGAAGCCGTGCTCAACCCCCTCCCCTCCGCCCCAAGCTAAGTCTTGTAATAGACCTAATAGCCCCAACCAATCTCCGTAATCGATTCTCAACCCTTGCCGCGAAAAACTCAACCCCCTAGACTCTGAACTCTGTGCCTCTCAACCCTATATGCGCTAAACCTTGCAGAGCCTAACCCCGAGCCCCCAACCCCCCTTGCCCCCAGAGCCCCAAACCCCCCCCCCCCCCCGAGCCCTAAACCCTAAACCCTAAACCCCAAACCCTAATCCCCAAACCCCAAACCCTAAACCCTAAACCCTAAACCCTAAACCCCAAACCCCAAACCCTAAACCCTAAACCCTAAAACGCCCCCCCCCGAGTGCTCGTTCGAGCCGCCCATGGCCGGGTCATGGATGCGCTTCTCGTTGCGCCGGCCAACCTCTGCGGAGACCTCGGATGGCTCCGAAGGCCCCTTAGACCAACAGCGGTTTAGGGTTTAGGGTTTAGGGTTTAGGGTTTAGGGTTTAGGGTTTTAATAGGGATTATAGTACCCCCTATTTTAATTAATCCCTCTTAAGGACTGTTATAGTATCAGGCGGAGCATCCAAACGATAAACCCAAAAAAACCCACAAAAAAACCCGCAAACCCCCAACGCTCTATCCAAAAAGGGAGCTTAAGCCCCAAGGTGGCGAGGATTTGGAGCCACTTGACGCACAAGGACCCTGACCCCTAAACCCTAAACCCTAAACCCTAAACCCTAAACCTAAACCCTAAACCCTAAACCCTAAACCCTAACAAACCCGTGCCTCCTCCAACTCAGCGCGGAAGTTGTCCATGAGCTTGACCATCTCCTGCGGTTTATAGGGTTTAGGGGGTTTATAGGGTTTATAGGGTTTAGGGGGTTTATAGGGTTTATAGGGTTTATAGGGTTTATAGGGTTTATAGGGTTTATAGGGTTTATCGGGTTTATAGGGTTTGTAGGGTTTAGGGGGTTTATAGGGTTTAGGGGGTTTATAGGGTTTATAGGGTTTATAGGGTTTATAGGGTTTATGGCCCCTAATCCCCTAAACCAACCCTAGACCCCTAAATCCTAACGCTTCTCGCAAGCTGCAGGAATTTTTCCGGAAAGGGCAATTTATCAGTTGGTAGGGGTGTGGTAAGAAGGCATAACGAAGCCGTGCATGCGCGACTGACTTCGCACAAGCCTCAGCTTAGGGCAGGAGGGTTCCTCTCTGATCCTGCGGGAAGTTCGAAGATGCTAAGCTTAAGTCCAGATCCAAAGCCAACTCAACAACAAACCCCACTACCCCCCCCCCCCCCCCCCCCCAACCCCCAAAACAAAAAAACGAAAACACAAAATTATTTTACCTCGAACATCCCACCCTCTCTTGGTAGAGATACTCTGGGGCTGGGCACTCCGACACTCTGGGGTTGGAGGGAGACTCTGGGCAACTCCAGGGAGACTCTGGAAAGCAAAAGCTAGCAAATGAACCCAACAAAAACAATACCCCGAGAACAAAAACAAACTAGACCCTTCCCAAGCCCCTTCAAGCCAACTCGCAAAACATCGCGGCTCCTGCTGCTTGTAGATGCCCTGGAAGACATGGCCTGGGTGTTCAGGCCCCTCAACCCCTAACCCTAAACCCTCAATTATGAACCCTTTGAGTGCTCTAAACTCTATGTATACAAAAAGACTTAAACCCTGAACTGCAGCCCTGGTGGTAATCTGACGTTGAGCCCAGGAAAGTTCCTGCACGCCTTGCCCTTTTTTCATGCAAATCGGTCTCCGAGGCCCTTGCTGGCCCTGCACCGCGTTCAGGGTTTAGGGCCTTAGGGTTTTAGAATTTCGGGTTTTGGGTTTAGGGTTCTAGGGTTGAAGGTTTAGTCGGGCCCAGCACGACATGCATGCCAAGGCGCTGTAGTCCTCGATAAGCTTCGGCTGCAAGGCAGAGGTGAAGACGGCCACGGCAGTCATCTGTATATGCTGCAGCGGCCTTCTCAGAATCCATGACTTAGGGACTTAGGGGCTGAATACCCTAGGGTTTAGGGTTGGGGGTTAGGGTTTAGGGTTTAGGGTTTAGGGTTTAGGGTTTCGGGTTTAGGGTTTACTGCAGGGCTGAATACCCTAGCCAAAAAAAGGGTTAGCCTTTGATTTGTAGTAGGGCGATATAGAACAAAAAAGGTTAAAGGTGAACTGCCCATCCCCTAAGATGAACCATGCAGAGTTTTCCCAGACACAAGTACGCTTGCTCGCGGCTTCAAGACCGAACCCAAGGTGGTTCTTACCTAGCTTGTAGCCAAGAAGCCGGTCAAGAAGCAAGTATAGTGCTAAACATGCGCGCAACCAAACAACACACACGCTCGGTCTACAGGGAGCGGCGTGCTTGCAACAACGGCAGGACCTATTTCGTCGGAAGGGTGTTTCCACAAGAACCCCCAGGATCAGAACCTCATCCAGTGCAGCGAGAGCCCTGTCAACTTGTGTGCCCCTGCTCAGTCAGCGTCAAAGGAAGGCTCTAAAACTTCCCTGAACCCTAAATCCTAGACCCTAAACCCTAAACCCTGAACCCTAAACCCTAAACCCTAAACCCTGAACCCTAAACCCCAACCCCGGATTAGGATGACTCTGCTCAGCGGTTGGCCTTGCGGATTTCTCGCCCTCCCTCCAGGAGAAGGAAGCCAACTCGGGATCCCGATAGTAATCACCTGTGGAGACCAGCTCACTCGGGTTCAGGGCTTGTAGGGTTTAGGGTTTAGGGTCTAAAGTTTAGGATTTAAGGTTTCGGGTTCAGGGTTTAGGGTTTGGGCCTAAACGTGCTAAACCAGCTCACTGGGGTTGCGGGACCAATTGAGCCCTAAAACAAGGGTCATATTCCCTATACTACTATACACCCCATTAATGCATATGAACCATACACCATGTTAGAGTTCATTTCGTCCCTAAGGTTCCCTTCACGCAAGATTGTGTTCCTAACTTGGAGGTCGCGGTGCCTAATCCGCTCCCTCAATTTATTGACCCCAAATATTAAATATCCCCCACACACTATCATATACCTCACATGGGAGAAATTGAAAAATTCGAGGGTAGGGGAGGGATATTGGATGAGGGAGAATGGCTGAGTACATCAGAATTGGCATCTCAGCTTGTCTTGCGGTACGCTATGCCCCCCAAAAAGATGCTGTGGAGGCAAACGCCCCCCAAACCCCAAACACAGTGGTGTTCGGGATTCATGCATGTGTCCCAAGGCATTGGAGCAGGGTCCCCTGAAGCCAAAACCATAGACAAAGCCCTAGACCCTAAACCTTTAAACCCTAAACCTTTAAACCCTACACCTTTAAACCCTAAACCTTTAAACCCTACCTACACCTTTAAACCCTAAACCTTTAAACCCCAAACCCTAAGCCCTGAACCCGAAACCCCGAACATTATGGACCAACACGCTGCAAATCTGCTGTCCGACATCCCTGAGAAAGGACGCCATGACGGTCCCTGTTGGGGGTTACTGTTCTACGGCGGCCCAGAATATTGAGGGTACCCGAAAAGGGACCCTTATTTAGAGAGCTACTCGTATAGGATTTGGGCTTCGGGCTGGTATCAAAAGTCCGGAGGGTAAAGGGGGCTTTAGGGTGAGGCAAAACTACTATTTGCTTCAGACCCCCCCCCCCCCCCCCCGCCCCAAAACAAAAAAGGATTGTAATCCCAATATTGCCCTTATAAGGAAGAATCTGTGTATGCTCTTTTTGTTCGAGGGTGGGTTCTTAAGCAGTAGAAAACACAAGCTGCCCTTGTAAGGAAGAATATTTGCATTTTTTGGGGGTTCGTTTATCAGCAGAACATGTGAAGGGCCAAGTGTCCAACGGTGCCCACATGTCGATGCCACCCAGTAACGGTCCAAATTGAGGCCCTGGGCAGTTTGGGGTTTCGGGTTTGGGGTGTATAGGGTTTAGGGTTTTGGGGCCCTCAGAACCCTTTGCCACTACAGGACCTGCATGGGTACCTAAGAGGCTTGCAGACACGTCCTTGGGGACTAAAGGAGCCCCAAAAGGGCTTATGGTCAATCTGCCTGAAGAGTGGCGAGGATGGCGTAGGGTATATGACCCCAGTGATAGGGTTCACTTGGTCCCCGAGGTAGTTGTGCATCACATCACTAGCAAGGGCACGGTTGACTACTTTTTCAGGGAACCTTGAACCGAAAATCCCTAAACACTACAAAAGGGAAAAGAGTACCACTCAGCCACCCAGCAATCTCTGGAACCTTCGAGTTCAGCTCAATATGTGAAAGGCCCCTCTTCGCAACCTCAACCCGAACACCTTGAAATGGGCATGGGGTTTAGGGTTTATAGAGTTTAGGGTTGGTGTTTCGGGTTTAGGGTTGCGTGCTTCGCCCAAGGGGCATAAGGAGGTCGTCGACCAACTCGGTGCAGGTTGCCTTTGCTTTTGGGGACTAAGTAGGGTTTGGGGTTTAGGGTTTTGGGTTTAGGGTTTAGGGTTGCAAGACCGAAGGACAAGATGCTGCATTTTCTTCGCTCAGAGCATGAGTGTGGGGTTTCATGGGCCTGCATGCTTCAACCCCCTAGCCGAAGGTGCTTCAACAATGATTCTGCAGATATCCATCTAACCTAAACCCTAAACCCTAAACTTTAAACCCTATAGCCTATACCCTAAACCCTAAACCCTAAACCCCAAACCCTAATTACGCAAGCCGGCTTTGCAAGCCGACTTGTCTCAATTCTCAGCGGCGTTCAAGCTCATCGCATTTTGGTAGTGTCCATGCGCGTACTCTGACACCATCTCGTCACGGAATCTGATGACCTTGGGTTTCAGCTAGCAGTTGGGCTGGGTTTGTGGGCTTGGGGTCAAGAAGACCTCCACCCTAAACCCTAAACCCTAAACCCTAAACCCTAAACCCTAAACCCTAAACCCTAAACCCTAAACCCTAAGCCCAAACCCCTAAATCCTAAACCCTAAACCCTAAACCCTTTAAGGGACAGCTGCTGGGGTGGCTCCCGCCACTGAAGCGAGGCCGAACCTTTTTGCGGTGGCTCCCGAATAGAATGCCATTATCATCAGGACCCCAGGAAGGTACCAAATGCATTTGTGCCGCTTGAAGATGAAAATGGCTTCAAGTTTTGGGGTTTCGGGTTTCTGGTGCTCCTTTATAGGTTTCTGATGCGTGGGCCTTAAACTTGTATGGGGTATATGTGGGGTATATAGGGGGTACCCTGCTTCAGGGCCGATACTAAGGGACCATGCAACTACCCTACGAAAGAAGGAGCAACTTAGGAATGAAGATGGTTTGCAGAGGCTCATTACTAAGGTCACCGGCTCACTATTAAGGGCACCTCAACCCTACAAGGCTTCCGCTGGGTCCGAGTTGAAAAAGACAAAGTTAAGCCTCTAAACCCTAAACCCTAAACCCTAAACCCTAAACCCTAAACCCTAAACCCTAAACCCTAAACCCGCACAATAAATGTCCAAGCCCCGGAGCCGGTAGCTGCGTAAGTGTGAGCACGCGCAGGAACAAGGACGGCCCCGAAAACCCTCTGCAAAACTGTTCCTGCATATGATGCTCTGGAGCCGCAGAAGGGAAAATAGAACAACATCCCTAGCCCTACCCCAAACCCTAAACCCTAAACCCTAAACCCTAAACCCTAAACCCTAAACCCTAAACCCTTAGTTTCAAAACCGCCGCCACACCTCGGGACCGGTAAGCTCGTCTGTAGTGGAGCTACAGAAGCCCATGGGCCCATACCTTAGGCTGGGGTGAAGGTTTAAGGTTTAAGGTTTAAGGTTTAAGGTTTAAGGTTTAAGATTTAGGGTTTAGGGTTTAGGGTTTAGGGGTTAGGGTTTAGGGTTTCTTCTTCTTCATGGGTGATGGCAGGATTTAGGGTTTAGGGTTCAGGATTTGGGTGTGGGGTTTGGGGTTTAGCACGGGTTTAAGGTGGGCTTTGCGTGGCTTACATTTCGGGGCCTGGAGGCTTTCGGTCTTGTGGGGTTTAATAAGAATTCCGGGCTCATCGGAGTTTATGGCTTGCGGGGCTTAAGGCTTGTAGAGGCTTAGCTTACAAGGGAGCGACAGCCATGGCCTGGCGCAGTGTAGAGTTCCACTGCAAGTGCCGGGCGATTGTGTAGTGTGTGTGTGTATGTGTAGTGCGTGTGGTGTATGAGTAATGCGTGTAGTGTGTGTTGTGTTTGTCTTGTGTTGTGTATCAATGTAGTGTATGTTGTGTTTGCATTGTGTGTAGTGTATTAATGTAGTTTATGCAGTGTATGTAGTGTGTGTCTAGGTGTTGTGTTTGTAGTGTGTACTCTCTGTGTGTGTGTGTGCGTGTAGTGTGTGTAGTGTGTAGTGTGTGTGTGTGTGGGTAGTGTGTAGCGCGCGCGTGTGTGTGTGTGTTTGTAGTCTGTACTGCGTGTGTTGTGTGTGTAGTGTGCGTAGTGTGTAGTAGTGTGTAGTAGTGTGTAGTAGTGTGTAGTATCGTGTAGTAGTGTGTAGTAGTGTGTAGCAGTGTGTAGCAGTGCGTGGTAGGTGTGTAGTAGTGCGTAGTAGTGTGTAGTACTGTGTGTAGTAGTGCTTGTAGTCGTGTGTGTAGTAGTGCTTGTAGTCGTGTGTGTAGTAGTGTGCGTAGGAGTGTGGAGAAGTGTGTAGTAGGGTGTAGTAGTTTGTGGCAGTGTGTAGTAGTGTGTAGTGTGCGGAGTGGGCGTGTGTCTGTGGGTGCGTACTATATATGTGTGCAATTAGTTATAGTGTGTGTGTGTGTGTGCGTGCGTGCGTGCGTGCGTGCGTGCGTGCGTGCGTGCGTGCGTGCGTGCGTGCGTGCGTGCGTGCGTGCGTGCGTGCGTGCGTGCGTGCGTGCGTGCGTGCGTGCGTGCGTGCGTGCGTGCGTGCGTGCGTGCGTGCGTGCGTGCGTGCGTGCGTGCGTGCGTGCGTGCGTGCGTGCGTGCGTGCGTGCGTGCGTGCGTGGGTGTGTGTGTGTGTGTGTGTGTGTGTGTGCGTGTGTGTGTGTGTGGGCCTAAGGGTTGTTGGGCATAGCTTGGGAGGAGGGTGAAATGAAGCGAAAGGAGGCGAGTAGGCACTAGTGTGAAGCGCAACCCGAAGACCAGCAAACTCATCCCAAAAGAAAACATCGAGGCTGGGCAAGCGTGATAAACCCTGAGCCCTGAGCTCTGTCCCTCCACCCCAGATCACGAACTGGACCACATTTCAAGAAACGATGCACCCGCAATTCAGACGAACTTAAGGGCGGGGACCGGATGAACCCTGAAAGGGTTTTATCGTTCACAGACTCTAATAGGAAGTGTAGTAGTCTAAGGGCATATGACCCCAAGGTCAGAATAAGGAAGAATAGTAGTCTAGGGTTTATGACCCAAAATTTAGGGTTCATGTGATCCCCAAGGTCTACTGTAACCTGCATCCAAATGGCGCGTAGAGCTTTCGAAACTCGCGCAGGAGCTTCCTCCCGATGCCGGGCTCGGATCGGTTCTCTTCCGGTGGAGCCCTCTTCGGATAGTTACACGGTTTCCTTCACATGGTCCCTTACTTGGGGACCCCTTATATACCCCTTATACACCCTATACAAAAGGGCCTATACATCACAACCCCTCCGCCCTTAATCCGAAAATCTTTACACCCAAGCCCTCAAAACATCATTGTTGGGCACCTTCAGTCTATATGTACCACGGTGAGGGTTGTGGGTTTTGGGGTTGCCCCTGAAAACGACGAAAACCACAACCCATCAACTGAGTCGGCAGCCAGAAGGCTGTACTTTACCCTAAACCCTAAACCCTAGACCCTAAACCCTAAACCCTAAACCCTAAACCCTAAACCCTAAACCCTAAACCCTAAACCCTAAACCCTAAACCACTTAGCTTAGCTCTCTTTCCCACGCCCTGCAGGTTTCTGGGCTTCGGCAACTTCCGACTGTAAACCTTGACCTTTGGGATTTGGGGTTTGGGGTTTAGGGTTTAGGGTTTAGGGTTTAGGGTTTAGGGTTTAGGGTTTAGGGTTTCGGGTTTAGGGTTTCGGGTTTCGGGTTTAGGGTTTAAGGCTCTTCAGTAATTAAGCCGCTTGCCGGCAAGATCCCTGCCTCTGGGCATCAAAGAGCAGCTTGCCGTCGGCGAAGTAGGGCGCCTCAATGTGAGGGGCTGATCTGGCTTCCAACGGTTTAGGGTTTAGGGTTTGGGGTTTAGGGTCTAGAGGGTCACTGTTCTAGCATTCATAGTCATTAGGGGGTTCCAGCCTTAGGAAAAAAACCCACCCGCCCAAAGAATCCCATAACATTAAGAAAACAAAAAAATTTCCTCCAAGGACTTGCCTTAATCGACGAAGGGCTTGCCTTATTCGACGAAGGACTTGGCTTATTCGACGAAGGACTTGGCTTATTCGACGAAGGACTTGGCTTATTCGACGAAGGACTTGGCTTATTCGACGAAGGACTTGGCTTATTCGACGAAGAACTTGGCTTATTCGACGAAGGACTTGGCTTATTCGACGAATGTCGGAGAGTGGCCGGGATCCGGCCCTTCGTCGAAAAAGCCAAGTCCTTCGTCGAATAAGCCAAGTCCTTCGTCGAATAAGCCAAGTCCTTCGTCAATTAAGGCAAATGAGCAAGGATTGCCTTCATCGACGAAGGACTTGGCCTCTTCGACGAAGGACTTGGCTTATTCGACGAAGGACTTGGCTTATTCGACGAATTCATTAGGGTTTAAATATAAATAAATAAATAAATAAATATATATATATGAAGAGAAGTTTAGGGTTTAGGGTTTAGGGTTTGGGGGCACCATACGCTACGATGTCAAGACTTTCCAAAAAGGTTGCCAATCTCTTGGGGTTCGTTTTGTGGTGCCTGAGTATGGGCCCGTAAAAAGGGACCCCTTATATACCCTGTATCACTATACCCTTACCCAATGTTCAAGAAATTGCCGCCTCAGAGGTCGGTGCTTGAACAAACTCGATGAACCCCGAACGCACACCGACTGCAAACTCACAAACCCGAAACCTTAAGAATCCCAAACCCTAAACCCTAAACCCTAAAGCCTAAACCCTAAACACTAGACCCTACAAACCCTGAACCCTGAACCCCCAACAAGAAAGCCGTTGAGCCTCCTTCAGCTTGTCGGGGAGTCGTTGGAACTCCTCCTCTTTCAGGAAGGCCTTCCGGGCCCCGGAGGATTCCCGGCCGCAGCATCTTTCTACTTGGAGGTTCATGCTACGTATTCACCAGTGATTTAAGGGTCTAGCGAGGGTTTAGGGTTTAGGGTTTAGGGTTTAGGGTTTAGGGATTAGGGTTCAGGGTTTAGATTATAACTGTGCTTATAACCCACAAATAGGCCCCTTAAGTGCCCCAATATAAGTTATCAGTACAGCTACAATTGGTTCATAAGTACCATGAACCTCCACGTACGGGTAGTTGCATGGTCTCTTTAGCATTGGCCCCTAGAAGGGTCTGCTTTACGTACCCCTTATGTACCCTCTATAGAAGTTAAGGGTCCTTACCTCAGAACCCTTTGAAGGAGGTTGGGACTGTATTAAGGGCCCATGAAGCTACCCTCAGAACCTTGGCGAAGGGGGGTCTAAGGGGAGGAGTGGCTAAGGATTTAGGGTTTTAGCCTGAAGGTTCATGCGTCCTTAGAAGGGTTATATACCTCCCCGAGTTATCGCCATAGCTACCTATACCTACAGGTTCCCATGAACCTCCGAGAGAGGCTTGTGTCAGTTGTAGGCTCAGTCTCTTTAAGCCCTAAACCCTAAACCCTAAACCCTAAACCCTAAACCCTAAACCCTAAACCCTCAACCCTAAACCCTAAACCCCAACCCCTGAAGCCCTAAACCCGGCCTTGTGCTTCAGGGGAAGAGGCTCCAAGTTCTTGGGCACAGCTTCGCTGAGACCCTCGAACCTGGGATGCAGGATCCCATGGCGCTTTGAAGATGGGAACGAGGGGCGCCTTTTGTGGCAAACCCCCTAAACCCTAAGCCCTAAACCCTGAACCCTCAACCCTAAACCCGAAACCCTAAACCCTAAACCCCAAACCCTAAACCCTAAACCCTAAACCCTAAACCCTGAAAGCCCCTAAACCCTGAAAGCCCTAAACCCTGTAAGCCCCATAAGCCGAAAAGCCCTACAACCCTGAACCTGCCCAGGGGATTGGTTGTCATCCCTAAACCCTAAACCCTAAACCCTAAACCCCAAACCCTAAACCCTAAACCCTAAATCATGACGCTGTTCCAGGCACTCCACAAAGGGAGACGATCGGTGAAGCACGTGGCGAGGCCCGATGAGGGTGTGCCTCCAGGGTGCCCGAGGGTTTAGGGTTTAGGGTTGAGGGTTGAGGGTTTAGGGTTTCGTGCTTAGGATTTAGGGTTTAGGGCTACTTGCGGCATCCCATCAAGAGCCTCCCAAAACCCTAAGCCGGGTTCCCAATATTTCTGGAAAATAAGGGGAGCCCATTCTTGTTTGCTTCTGTGGGCTCATGAGGGATTGCCCCCAAGCAAAGTGAGAAAGGGCCTTTTCGGGGAACCTCAGTAAACCCAGACCAGGAAGGCCCGAAGGGTTCAGGGTATTTAGGGTTTAGGGTTTAGGGTTTAGGGTTTAGGGTTGAGGGTTGAGGGTTTAGGGAGGGAGCCCTTTCCCAGAATGAACGGCTCGTCATTGGTTCTCTATCCGGAGCATGGGGGACTTTGAGCTCATGAACCCTAAACTCTAAACCCTAAACCCCCAACCCCAAACCCTAAACCCTAAACCCCAAACCCTAAAGCCTAAACCCCAAACCCTACACCCTAAACCCTAAACACTGAACCCAGAGCCGCTCAAGCAGCACTTGACTATATCAGGCCGAGGCACATCGCCTGCAAGTTAATGAAGATGGATCCTTGGTAGCCCAGCAGCCATAGCCGTATAAGGGTACCCTTTTTGGGGGTTCGTTGCTGTATAAGGGAACCTTGAACCAAAAAGAGGGCAGAATACCACTGGGTTTCCATCTAAACCCTAAACCCTAAACCCTAAGCCCTAAACCCTAAACCCTAAACCCTACACCCTAAACCCTAAACCCTAAACCCTAAAAGCCGCCAAGGATCCGAAGGTGAAGACAGAGAGCAGGCGCCGAAGGGGGTGGCTCGGAGACCTTTGGGGCCCAATGAAGCAAGAGCGGGTGTAGGGTTTAGGGTTTAGGGTTTAGGGTTCAGGGTTTAGGGTTTAGGGTTTGGGGTTGGGGATTTCGGGTTTGGGGTTTAGGGTTTAGGCTGTGGACAGTACGACTCCTAGGGTTTACAGGTGTTGCAGGGCTCGAGGGGTTTAGGGTTCAGGGTTCCCTCACCCAAAGCCGAAGTGCCAGAATGCGCCAGGCATTGCATTATTCCGCTGCATACGAAGAATACGCTTTAGAGAACATCGTAGGTGGAACCACCGTTGTTGGGGAATAAGTTTGTATTCTTGTGGCTCCGTAAGCAGATCAAAGATGCCAGTTTTTAGATCAGCATCGCTTTTAGCCCAAAATAGGGGTACCCCTAGTAGGCCGCCTGAAACCCTAAACCCTAAACCCTAAACCCTAAACCCTAAACCCTAAACCCTAAACCCTAAACCCTAAACCCACAAATTAAGGGAGCCAAGCCAGGGGACAGTGCCTTTCGGGCGGCGGTCGCCATGATGTTGGCGGCTCGGAAGTGCGTCATGTGCAAGTGATCCGACAGGGTGATCACCTCCAGCATGTTTGGGGTTTAGGGTTTAGGGTTTAGGGTTTAGGGTTTAGGGTTTAGGGTTCCATTGCCAACAACTGAAATCTGGCGCTGGCCACGGGACTGTGATCAAGGAGCAGCGCCAGGCGAACTTCCAGTATTGCCTCATCTGCCCAGCAAGTGCGCGGCAAGATCTTGTCAATGGGCCTACACACTGGACGGCCCCTTGCTCCCTTCCTAGACTCCAAAAGCACCAACGGCAATTGCAAGGATGATCTGAATCAAGAAGAATACTGTTATAACAAGTTACTTGAAGGTTCATGGGTACTTTTCAGTAGGGTTAGAAGTCCCCGAAGCAAGTTTATAACCATAGTTGCCCTACTTATAACCCTACTAATGAGCAAGGACCCCCCACCCACCTGGCCCTCCTGCCCCCTTCTGCCTGGCCCAACCCCAGACCTTGCTGGCACCTCCCCGAAACTGTGTCTTGACTCTCGGATCCCACGAACGTCATGAAACTGAATTCGTATTTAGAAGTGAACTGTTGTCTGAGTTTAGGCCTAAACCCTAAAAGGAATAGGTTTGGGTGGCTTTGCCGCCTTGGACGGCGTGGGGTGGGAGAAAAGTGTTAGATGGCCCTCCGCAATCGGGCCAAAGCTGCTCCTCGCACCTCACGAAGCTTTCGAGCTTGTTCCGAAACCTCACCTTCACAGCATCTACGCCCTGTCACAGCAAACCCTAAACGCTAAACCCCAAACCTTAAACCGCTGAACCGAAACCCCCCCTACTTGCCTAAGCCTTGAAGCCCCTGAACCTTAAACCCCCTAAACCTTCAACCCCCTTAAACCCCTGAACCGAAAACCCCCCGACTGTGCCTAAGCCTTAAACCCTCCTAAAACCCCTAAACCCTAAACCCTAAACCCTAAACCCTAAACCCTACTCCCCGGATCTCGTCAAGTCAGAGGCACCAATCCTTGTCTCCACGAGCGATGCGCCGGCCATCAGCCAGCTCCATCATGGCCGGGAAGCCCTCCTTGGTGAAGAAGAGATCGCCCTGGTACTTGCCTCAGAGGAGTTGAGGGTTTAGGGGTTTAGGGTTTAGGGCTAGGGTTTAGGGTTTTGGGGTTTAGGGCTTAGGGTTTAGAGTCACTGGGCACCTTTGTTTTTACCCCCCACCAAAAAACCTATCACACCGAATGGCCCATACTTCAGCGGTTTAGGGTTTAGGGTTTAGGGTTTAGGGTTAGGGTTTAGGGTTTAGGGTTTAGGGTTTAGGGTGTAGGGTTCAGGGTTTAGGGTTCAGGGTTTAGGGTCCTTCAATATAAAGAAGGTAGGGGATTGGGATGTTCCTCTTTACACTACCAGTCCTGAACAGGGATTCTAATCGGAAGTACTCTAATTCCGGCTAAGGACTGCTAGTGTAAGGGGGGAAAATCCCAAGTAGTGGGTCTATATTAAGAGGACCATGTAACTTCCCCTGGGGGTCATTGGTAATCCAAACTCCACCTTTTGTTGCTTGTCGATGGTTGATTCAAGAATCCTTGGCTGTTCCCTTGAGCTGAAAAGCTTATGGATGCGGTGCATGTTTCGTGCTTGATCTTGCTGATCTTGACAAGAGGCTTCCCGAAACCCTAAACCCGAAACCCTGAGCCCTAAGCCCCAAACCCTTCTTGGTTTGGGAACGTAGTAAACCAAACCCTAAACCCTTTGCTGGTGCCGAGGCTCTCAAAACAATCAAAAGCCGCGCAACCCCCGAGCCTCCCCCAAACCCTAAACCCTAAACCCTAAACCCTAAACCCTAAACCCTAAACCCTAAACCCTAAACCCTCCCCTGCTATTTGACTGTCATGGGACTCTACAAGAAGGCGGCTCGGAGTGTGAGAGTAGAGACCGAGGCCTTGAGGCCCCAAAAGGGTGCAGGGTCCCTAAACCCTAAACCTTAAACCCTAAACCCTAAACCCTAAACCCTAAACCCTAAACCCTAAACCCTAGCAAAGGTTAGAGCGTTGGGTTTTCTGGGGCGTAGATGTTGCAGGTTTAGGCTGCAGGCTTCGGGCTTCTCCCCCTCTACGCGGCCTCGTGCGTGGGATGTATACAGACACGCCAGGTTTAGGGGAGCCAGTGTCCATCAGCCAAAGGTGCCGAAGTTCTTTCGCACTTCCAGCGCGTGGAACTTGTTCAGGCGAATAACCTCGGCAGCCATTGCGCGTCGCAGAGCTTGGGGCTCTGCGACACCAGGAATGTAGGGATCACTCCTACTGCGAGGGGCGTCGGGAACGAGGGACCCTACATCGCCCCTGAAAGGGCAAAACGAGCGGGAGGGAAATCGGGAATTCCTAACTCCTTTATTGTCTGCTGGGGCCTGGTAAGCGGAGAGCCAGCAGGGTTGCTGTTAATATCTAAGGTTGGAACCGTGGGCCCTTAGTATGGTCCCCTACCCTTGCTTACAAGGTTTTAAAGGGATCCGAAGTATGGGCCCTTATTGTAGAATATAGAGGATATAAGGGTTGACCTTGTTAAGCCCGAGAAGAAGAAGATGTTTGAAGGGCTCAATGAGGTTTCGTTGTCGCACGACCGCTGACAAGGGCTTAGGGTTGAAAGCAGCCAACTGGAGGTGCACAGGGCGTCCAAGGGTTTAGGTTTTAGGGCTTAGGTTTTAGGGCTTAGGGTTTAGGGTTTAGGGTTTAGGGTTTAGGGTTTAGGGTTTAGGGCAAGAGAACCGGATCGTCGAGCGAACCGTCCTATTAGGGTTTAGGGTTTAGGGCAAGAGAACCGGATCGTCGAGCGAACCGTCCTATCAAGCACACAAGACCGAGGATGACAACGGGGGGGGGGGGGGGGGGGGGGGGGGGTCATGCAACCAACCCAAAGGTCGAATAAGACTCCCCACTACTCCTCAAGGGCCCCTAAGCTTCCCGGTGGGGGGGGGGGGGGGGAGGGGAAACCCTAAACCCTAAACCCTAAACCCTAAACCCTAAACCCTAAACCCTGACAAATAAGGGGGGGAAAGGGGGAAACCTCGCAGGACAAGGCGCAAACGGCAAACTTTCACCGCCGAACTCCACAGGCTTGGCGAGGTGCTCCACCTCACTCTGCCCTAAACCCTAAACCCTAAACCCTAAACCCTAAACCCTAAACCCGATAAACCTAACCCTAAACCCTAAACCCTAAAACTACAGTGGAGTGTGTCCAGTGCAGAGTAGCGGAATTCTCATGAGTCTGGATTGGGATAGGGGTTTCTAGAGTTGATAGGGTCTACAGGCTTCAAAAGGGTCTTGATGGTTTATGGGGGTTTGGGCTCTAGGATTCAGAGTTTAGGGTCGAGTGTTCAGGGTTTGGGGTTTAAGAATTCTGGACGAGCTGCGGCAGAATGGTTAGGTCGTTTTTGTGGGGTCGTGAAGAGCAGAGCCAGTAGAGACTGAACCTCATCCTGAGGTGAAGTTAAAAATAATGCTGTGGCATGCTGATGTGCAATGTTTGTTGGTTACTAATCCGAACCCCCGAAAACCTAGGGTTTAGGGTCGAGAGTCTTGTTTCTGCAGGGACCTCAACATTCTGCTCGGAAGGCGTCTAAGTCCCCCGACCACTCCCCCCGCCACACACGCACACCTTTCAACTCGGCGGGATTCCGGGCGCCTCTTGGTCGTCAGTTCCCGAATTTCAATAGTATTCTAGCTTCTGAACGGTCGCTACCATGATTACTACTTGTGTCGACGATTGCGATTTCTACGATGTCTACTTCCATTATCAAATTTGTAAGTATCCCTAAACCCTAAACCCTAAACCCTAAACCCTAAACCCTAAACCCTAAACCCTAAACCCTAAACCCTAAGCAACATGTAGCCGAAGGGGCCCGGTGGCTGGCAATCAGGCCAAAGGCTATCGTTCTCTCCAGGGCATCGTCCCACCTCTCTCTCTTTAGAGTTTAGGGTTTAGGGTTTAGGGTTTAGGGTTTAGGGTTTAGGGGTTAGAGCATATATAAAGGCTTAGGGTGACACTACTTGGAGGGTCAAGTACCTATAACCCATTTAGGAGTGTGTAGTTATAACCCACTTAGAAGCGCCTGAAGTACCCTAATAGGGTTGTCATTGGATAATACATACAGTTATAACTGGATTACTAAGTACCATGAACCTCGTAGTAGTGTCCCTGCCCTGTCATGCGATACGCACCGGGCCGGCTTTCTAGACCCAAGTAACCCAGGAATACAAACAGGGTACCCGTTTTTGCTTAAATAAGGGCTTCTAAGGGAACCCAAACCCTAGAAAAGAGAATAAGGGCCTACTTCTGTAGCTACTTGGGGGGCCTGAGTGATGTTGGAGTGATGCCCGCGGACCGTTCCCTGTACTGAAGCCTAAACCCTAAACCCTAAACCCTAAACCCCAAACCCTAAACCCCAAACCCAATTCCCAGGTGCAGGGAGAAAGGAAGCTTTGCTTTCGACCAAGACCAAGCTGCTCGTCGTTCTTCCAGTACCTCAAGCTCTAAACCGAAAACTCAGACTGAAGATGTTGGGTTTAGGGTTTAGGGTTTCAGGGTTCAGGGTTCAGGGTTCAGGGTTTGGGGGAAGATGTTGGGTTTAGAGGAACGCGGGCCTCAAGACTTTGTTGCTCCACTCGTGGCAGAGCTGCTACTGTTAAGGGAAGCTTCCACAACGGAGCAGTGCTTGTTCTTCGGGGTGATAGGGCTTTGTGCAAATCCGCTTCATTCAATCTGCAGGATCTCTCCCGCAGTATATGGGCCAATGGAGATTTGCGAAAGGGAGGGCGGGGTACCCTTTCTAGGGGCTCCTAGCATTTTGGCCCAGATGTGCAGACATTGTGCGGAGACACTCTTGAGACCTCCTGAACCCTAAGCCCTAAGCCCTCAACCCTCAACCCTCAACCCTCAACCCTAAACCCTAAACCCTGAACCCTGAACCCTGAACCCTGAACCCTGAACCCAATTCCCAGGTGCATCTGGGCCAAGTTCACCTCCATCTCCGGCCAGTTGGCCTTTCAACCGAGCTCTGATGACTCCTAAACCCCAAACCCTAAACCCTAAACCCTAAACCCTGCACCCTAGAATTTTACATAGCGCCCTAAACCCGAGATCCCTCAACGCCCCCCAAAACCCCAAGTCGTAGGGTTGTATCTCGGCTTTTCGGGTTCTGGGGCTTCAGGGTTTTTCGGGTTTAGGGGTTTGGGGGGGTTTAGGGTTTAGGGGGTTTAGGGTTTAGGGGTTAGGGTTTAGGCGGTAAGAGGCACAAGCCCACAACTCATGCAGTCCTTCCCGTCAAAGGTCTTGTAGCCATTGTAGAAGCTCATCACCCAATCGGTTTTCCGCTCGTGCTTGAACTTGCTGAGGTTCATGACCTATGGTGTCGGAATCAAGGGCAGACCCTCCTCAATGTGGTGTAGGGTTTAGGGGTTAATTAGGGTTTAGGGGTTGAAGGTTAGGGATTAAGGAACTATGGAGGGTGCGTGGAGATTGTGTGCCCCCATGTGGAAGATAGTTGCATGCATGCTTCGTCCAGGAATAATAAAGACTCGCTTTCTTTCAGGAATGGCTCCAGACGTAAGGTACAACAAAGGCTAAAGTAAAATTTTAGTTTTTGTTTGTGCTGGTGGCTTGAGATTTGGGACGGAAGCCTGCACCAGCATTGTAGACGTCATGGGTTTGAAGCCCTGAGCCCTAAACCCTAAACCTCCCTAATGTTGCACTGCCTTTGATATATGGGACCCCCGCAACCCCCCAACCAATTTGGGCCCTTTATAAACGCATGGCGCGGCGACCCCCCCTAACAAATTTTGGGGGGGGCGGGGGGGGACCGAACTCAGGACCTCAAGCCTTTAGGACCTTAAGGCCTGAAGCCTTCCAGCCTTTAAGATTCCTGGAGCGCAGGGCCCTCAGGGCCTCAAGCCTTACTGCGCAAGCCCTTAACCCTAAACACAGACCGTTATTACAAGATCATTCGGAAAAACGACTTGTGATCATCGCGGGTCACGCCAACAAACTCATGCCGTAGAACAAGTTTTCGAAAGTTGTGAGTATGGACCCTGGATACACTAAAAGCCTAAACCCTAAACCCCCTAAACCCCAAACAACGGCCAGGGGTCTATGTCCCAAGTATTGCGATCGTCGCCGTCGAGCCTCTGCCACACAGGATGCCCAGAACTCAGGATCTAGGAGTTTATAGTTTACAGTGGACTATAGGGATTGTTTAGGGCTTAGGGTTTAGGGTTTAGGGTTTAGGGTTTAGGGTTTAGAGTTTATAGTGGTCTATAGGGATTTTTTGGGCTTCTAGGGGCTTGTACGGGTTTATCGTGGTCTATGTGGGGTTGTTGGAGGTTTATCGGAGTTGTAGGTGTTTATACGGGTCTAGAGGGTTATAGAAGGCTGTTAGAGGGTCTGTAGGGGTTTCTGGGGTTTCGTAGGGGTTTAGGGGGCTGTGTACAGGGTTTGTAAGGGTTTGGGGTGTAGGGTAAGCCATCTCCAGACGGATCCTGAAAAACCAAAGTCCTGGCCGGCATTTGAGCTACCCCTAAACCCTAAACCCTAAACCCTAAACCCTAAACCCTAAACCCTAAACCCTAAACCCTAAACCCTAAATACTCAGAAGTATCGGACGAGAGGGCATCCCTTGAGCCAAGAAATCCCAAGCTTACTCTTTTTCCGTTTCTGAACCCTGGAACAAAGGAGTTCGGTAGTCATGACCCACAAAGAAGGTAAACTCGGAGCTCTGTAACCCTAAACCCTAAACCCTAAACCCTAAACCCTAAACAGTAAGCCCAGCGTCATGTCGTCCCAGGGCAGCGAGCGCAAGAATCCGTGGAAGCAGGTCATGCCCGGAAGCATGCCGAAGTCCAGCAGCGGCTGTGGGATGTACCTGGGGTTTAGGGTTTGGGGTTTAGGGTTTAGGGTTAGTTTAGGGTTTAGGGTGAGGGGGTTTTGGTTTTTGGGTTTTGGGGCACATCTTCATCCCTGAAATCCCCCTCCCTTACCTCCCCCCGCCTGCCTGACCGCTCCCCAAAGTTCTGAGGCTTGAACTCCCAAAGTACCCTGCAAATCTCCCCATCATGCGGGTCGTATTCAGGATTATTGAGGGTTTCAGGGTTCTGGGTCTAGGGTCTCGAGATCAGGAAGGAGTTAGTGAACGCCTTCCCCACCCACAGACTTGCAGCCACGAGCACAATCCTTAACCCAAGATCCCAAAGCCCCAAAACCCGGACGCTAAGCCCCTAAACCCGAAGCCCCTAGACCCTAAGCCACGAACACCTAAACCCTAAACCCTAAACCCTGAACCCTAAACCCTAAACCCTAAACCCTAAACCCTAAACCCTAAACCCTAAACCCTAAACCCTAAACCCTGGCAAGGGACCACTCTACAGGCACGAAGTGTGGGTGGTCGATGTCCACGTCTGGCGCGATGACGTTTCCCACGGAGAAGACCTCCGAGCTGCCCTGACCTTGTGGGAACCGAGCCATGGCTTTAGTGGGTTTAGGGTTTAGGGTTTAGGGTTTAGGGTTTAGGGTTTTGGGGTTTAGGGTTTAGGGTGGTTGATTGGGTTCGTTCTTAGGGTAGTTTCAGGGTCCCTTAGCATGGTCCCTTAACAGGGTACCCCTTATATGCCCCTTAGATACCCTACACAAATCAAGGGCTCATGCAGATTCATAGGGCGTGGGAAGGCCTAGAGAGGTGGGGCTTTGTTAGATTTTGTAGGGTTTAGCATTTAGGGTTTAGGGTTTAGGGTTTAGGGTCTATGTAGGGTTTAGGGTTTCGGGCTTGGGGCTTCCCCGTGCACCTACAGTTCTTGACCTCCTGGAAGCATGTGGGATCGGGTCGATCAAGGTAGATGGACAGGGTGTAGGGTTCAGACTCCAGTAATAAGACAAAAAGCCTGCACGGCCCTAATCCCTCGTCGGGACACGTTGATGCAAAATAGGTCGCGACACGTTGAGGGTTGTCAGGGTCTACTAAACTATACAGGCCTTAATAATTCAAAAGGGGTTTTGGGGGTGATATTATCGTATGTTATAAGGGGACCATAAGGGAATACGATTAGTAGTATATATGATTATAAGGGGACCATAAGGGAATACTATTCGTAGTGATTTCGACCCCTATTTTACAGAAGCTTTGAGCCTCGAGACGCTTTGGGACGAAGACTGAGTCGGCGTGGCGCGAGGAGTACATGGGCATGGAGATGAGGTTGATGCCGGCATACAAGCCTCAGAGGTGGCGTTGAAACTAGGGTTTAGGGTTTAGGGCTTGGGGTTTGGGGTTTAGGATTTATAGGGTTTAGAGTTTAGGGTTTAGGGTTTGGGGTTTGGGGTTTGGGGGTTTGGGGTTTGGGGTTTAGGGTTTAGGGTTCCCGCCCCCCCCCCCCCCCCCCAGGGGCAAGTAGGCGTCGCTTCAAAGTTAATTGCCCCCGGCATCGAGCTGCAGTGTCGCATATTCTGCGTGCAGTAACTGAGCACAGACCATAACTTGGATCCCTCCATGAGAATGGCCTAGAACCTTACTTCCCCAATAACCAAGGGAAAAAAGGTTAAACTTCATGAGGTCCTACTTAATAAGGAAACATTTAAACAATGAAGTTCAACTATTGGCTAAGTAAGGAACATGGAAGACAGGTAAGCAAGGATTCTGACTACTCTGTTGAACGGTACATTGGTTGCTCTAAGCACGGCCGGGAGCACAGGGCATAAAGCGGTAATCCTTGGAGGTATGGCTTTAGGGTTTAGGGTTTAGGGTTTAGGGTTTAGGGTTTAGGGTTTAGGGTTTAGGGTTTAGGGCTGAGCAGCCAATCGTGAAGTCATCAGCCCAGTCCACGTGGAAGTCCTCAGCAGTAGATACCTTGCCTGGCTCAGGGCATGAAGTCTCAAGGGTGTCGGGTCTCTGAATGCAGGAGCCCTAAACCCTAAACCCTAAACCCTAAACCCTAAACCCTAAACCCTAAACCCAAACCTAAACCCTGGACCCCAAACCCTAGACCCCGCAGGGTGTAGGCGGCTTGGGGTATGCATTGGGGTGTGCAAGTCTTCTTGCTGCTGAAATGACACGAGCGGCTGTTTTAAACCTTTTCGGAGGGCACCTGGGAGTTTGAGCCTAGATGCGCGTTGCGAAGTCGTATTTCTAGGGGCCCTAAGGCTTACTTCCCCTCTCCAAGCAGTCAGAGGAGCACGAACACATGAACCTCGAGCATTCCCACAAAAATCAAGCAGCCCAAAAACAACCACTTGACCCAACCCCTAAACCCTAAGCCCGAAGCCCTAAACCCTAAGCCTCCATCTTTTTAAGTTGGGACCAGGGTCCCTGCAGCTCTCTCAACTTGCAGGATACGAAGGAACGTGGGAATTCGGTACTCTGTATTCCGCCCTGGTAAGCAAAAGGGTTCAGGGTTCGGGGTTTGGGGTTTAGGGTACGAGGTACCTTATCCCTACACTCTAAAACCTAAACCCTAAACCCTAACCCTAAACCCTAAACCCTAAACCCTAAAACCCTAAAACCCTAAAACCCTAAACCCTAAACCCTAAACCGTCAAAACCTGCAGGCTAATCCTCCGGCCTAGCAGTCGTCCGATGACCCAACCGACGGTGGATTGAGTCTCCACTTCGCGAGCGACCACACGTAGCCTTGGTAGCCCTAAACCCTAAACCCTAAACCCTAAACCCTAAACCCTAAACCCTAAACCCTAAACCCTAAACCCTAAACCCTAAACCCTAAGCTAGAGTTGATGAGGGCTTTGGGGTTCAGGATCTTTTGGGGTGACCACCCGAGGTCCAAGTGAACCATGCAATTGAGGTCACATACCCTATGCTATCGAACCATTTTTTCAGGTTTGTGGACCATAAACTGTTTTAGGGTTCATGTAGTCCCCGCCACAATGCTAGCTTCCAAGTGGGTCCAGGAGGCAGCATCTGCATGACAGCCGGGACGATCGCCGGACACATGTTGTACCTCAGCACCCGGAAAGCCCAACTGAATCGCACGTCTTCGGGTTCCCGCAATCCTAGACTCTAAATCTATAAAGCCTAAATAGAGTCTAGACCCTATAAACCCCCCAGCCCGCGAACCCCGCCCAGACCCCACAACACCCGAAGCAACTAAACTCCCAAAACGCCAAACCTCCCAGCCCCGCAACTATACAACTAAACCCCAAACCCTCTAAACCCTAAACCCTCTAAACCCTCTAAACCCTCTAAACCCTCTAAACCCTCTAAACCCTCTAAACCCTCTAAACCCTGTAAACCCTAAAACACCTTTAAAAAAAACCCTTAAAAACCATTAAACAAAAACACCCTATAAACCTCCCAAACCGGCTGGGCCAAAGCGCTCCTCCTGAAGAGTTTTCGGCCTGCCTCCCTCGCGCGAGACGACCTCTAACTCCTCGGCTGCACGAAGACGTGGGATTGGTGGGGTACCGGGCCTACAGGATGGAGGGTCTATGGGGTTTATGGGTTTTTATGGGCTTTTATGGGTTTTATGTGGGTATATACGGGTGTAGAAGGGTTTATGTAGGCGTGTTTTATATGGGGCTTATGTGAGTTTAGATGGGCTTTGGGGACTAGATGTTAAGGGTTTGTGGTGTCTAGGGTTTCAGCTTCGGGGTGCTTGGGGTTCCTGCTGTGGGACGGGGGGGGGGGTTTCAGGGCTTCGAGGGCTCATGGGCTTTCGCGTTCGGGTGTAAAGTTGAGGGTGCAGGGTTTAGGGCTTCTGACCTCGGAGTTTTAGCTGCCGTGAGAGTCTTCGGGGTGTTCCTTCAGGGGCTTGAGGGTTAACCCTCAACTCTAAACCCGAAACCTCGCTTGGGGTTGAAGCTGACAGTTGGGAGTTTGGGTTTTAGGCTTCAGCGTCTGGGAAGCCCAAGCATAAACCCTAAACCCTAAACCCTAAACCCTAAACCCTAAACCCTAAGCCCTAATCCCCAAACCCTAAACGCTAAACGCTAAACCCTACATGAAGTTCTCAGGGCTTCGGGGGTTCTGGGGCTCCGGATCGACTCTCGCGCTTGAAACCCTTGTGGAGCCTGTCTGAAGCCCAGGCCGAGGGAAGGGGTGTGAGGCACGGATCTTATGAGGCCCTGAAATTTTTGAAGTGCTCGTCTCGAATGTTGCGAACGGGCCTATTGGGTTTCATGGCCCGTTGAGGTGGTTCGGAGATCTTCGTCGGGGCTGCTGGCGGCTTTCCTCCAATCGAGGGCTTCACTTCACCGATAAGGACCGTTGACGTGCCCTGAGCGGCAAAAAGTCCGAGCCGAAAGCCTTCAAACCTACGGAACTCCCCAAGGGTGGGTTTAGGGATTTGGGTTTCGGGCTTAGGGAAAGTTGTACCGAGCATTATGGAGCTATGATTTGCCTATCTGGTGCCCCTGGGTTGCTCTGTGACGTGATTTGATTGGTTGAGGCGAGCCGCGTCTTCGCGGAAGCAGCCAATGTACTGGTCGTGATGGTGCTTCTCGGTGAGGCAGTGTTTCTCCTCGCCGCTCTCGCCAGTGCGTACAAGCGCATATTGCATAACATGACATGAACAACTACACAAGGGGCCTCAATAACTAGAATAGGTAGGTGTTTCCCCTTGTTTTGGAAGGGGGGGGGGTATAGTACAAGCACGGAGGAACCATAAGGGAATACAATGGGTCATTATTCCGACCTGTTGAATCTCAGATTTCATGTTTTTTAGAGAAAACCCTTGTTCCGGAACCGGATTTTGCTTTTGGGCGCAAGTGCTGAGGCTTAAAAAGTCACCGGAACAGGCACGTGGGGTTCTGCAATTGTCTCAGCGACATGCGCGTTGCTTCCTGGCACGATTCTTTGAAGTGCTGCAGCCAAGGCACGCCATGCTGATCTACTATTTGCTTAAGAACCCCAACAGAATATCAGAAAAAAACATCCCTATATTACCCTTAGTAAGGAAGAGCATTTCTATTTTTCCAGGGTTCTTATAAGCAAGTAGGTGATGTTTTTGAAAGGCGGCCTTTTCCGGAACCGAACTTGATTTATATTGGCAGCTTCTTCACTGGCGCACGCGTGTGGACTTCTGGAGTATAATCGCAAACAGCCCGTTATTCTATAGATGATGCTATTTCGAGTGATCTTGCTCCGAACAGAATGAACCCAACAAATGCGAACATAAGGCCCATGTAGAGATCAACGCAATCCACCAAAACATAATCCTGACAATGAAACTTCTCAAGAAAAAGGCTTAAACGCCCTCTTAATCCCTGTTCCCGTAGGAAGAAAAAAGGATCCTTTTGGTTCATATATGAGAAAGCCCATAACCCAAAAAGTAAAAAGGATCCCTAACACTGATCTAGCCCTGGGTCCTTCTTCACGTCGTAGTACGCAACTGCACCCAGCTTGCCATGCCAGCCCCGGGTCTTAATCTTCACCTTCGTAGCCCAGGCACCCACATTCTACTAAGGGCACACTCTTTTTTTTGGCTGGTTACTGTATAAGGGAACCCAGAACCAACAAAAGGTTTAGGGTTTAGGGTTTAGGGTTTAGGGTTTAGGGTTTAGGGTTTAGGGTTTAGGGTTTAGGGTTTAGGGCTACCAAGTCACGAGCCCCTGGATCTTGCCGCTCTCCTGGTGCTGCGAGCCCCATGGGTTCAGGTCCTGCCAGATGCAAGGCGCCATAAACCCTAAACCCTAAACCCTAAACCCTAAACCCTAAACCCTAAACCCTAAACCCTAAACCCTAAACCGTGTCAAGGCGCTACCTTCATCGAAGGGACCGAAGGCCTTATTGGAATGTAGGGGCTACTTAGGTTGATGGGGACAATAAATACATGAGGGTTATATAGGGGAATCGGATGAAGGGTCCCTTCTAGGGGTCGCTCCATAAATCTCGTAACTTCACG
Source organism: Symbiodinium natans (assembly GCA_905221605.1). NCBI lineage: Eukaryota > Dinophyceae > Suessiales > Symbiodiniaceae > Symbiodinium > Symbiodinium natans. The sequence goes on from CAJNDS010002420.1 coordinate 243,794, forward strand.
GCTCCTTGGCCCTACATAAGCCTCCGGCGAATAACAACTGCAAACCCTACATCCCTATGCTGAAAATCCTATGCGGCCTTCAACATAATCAGGCCCCTTGACTCAATTCAAGCCTGTACTCCCTAAACCCAAAACCCCGAACCCCAAAACCCAAAACCCAAGACCCTAAACGCTAATTAAACCTGGAATCAAGCATGGAGACCCTAAGCCCATAAAGAAGCCCCAAAAGCCCGGAACCCTAGAAAGCGCCCCCAAGCAAACTCATGCCGCTGCGCCTTTCTACTCGCTCAGGCAGAAGCCCTAAGTATAGTGATCGAGGTTTAGGGTTGAGGGTTTAGGGTTTAGGGTAGTTGAGGTTTAGGGTTTGGGATTCAAAGAATTTCGCCGTGGATCCTGCGTCATAGCCGTGCAGACATCGGTGGCCACTTTGACGGACAAGTGGTAACCTGGACCTCAGCAACGAGAGCTGAGGAGAAAAAAGCGCACAACCTACAACAGTAACATTAATGCTGAGTAGGGAATGAGGGAGTGAGGTGCCCAAGAAAATTCCCTTAACGAGTATATAGAAATATATATATATATAAACCTATATATATATATATATAGAGGGCTCTATAATTACCTCATTCTCTACGAAGAGGCAGGGGGATTAGCATAAAGGAGGCCCTGAGGTTCAAAGGACTCCTGGTTTGGGAAACCCTTTGCGGGCCCTCAGGCCATGTGATGAAAGATTGGTAGGGTTTAGGGTTTAGGGTTTAGGGTTTAGGGTTTAGGGTTTAGGGTTTAGGGTTTAGGGTTTAGGGTTTAGGGTTTAGGGTTTAGGGTTTAGGGTTTAGGGTTTAGGGTTTAGGGCTTGGGGCTTGGGGCTTGGGGCTTGGGGCTTGGGGCTCAGGGTGAGCTCAGGGGTTTAAAGGGTTTCAGGCTTGGAAATGTCACCTACAATCCTGGAACAAGCCTCGATGCGCCACCATCATCCAATACTCCAGAATTCATTATGTTGTCATGCTGGTACCACATGTTAAGGAAGACTCCTGAATCACTGAATTCAGGGGTGATAACTCAAAAGTGTCTGGGCACATCTTTGCAACTTCTGCAAACCCTGCACGAGCGGCGCGGAGGGCCCCGGCCAGGGCGAAAGGAACTGCCGGGTCGGGTAGGTCTTGCGGCCATACCCTCCAAAGAATCACCACCGAAGCTGTAACAATGGCTACGATGCGGAAGTACCACTGTCCTTTGGCCGTCCAGCTCTTCTTCAGGAAGAAGAAGGCAAAGATGGCGTGGCTCGGTAAGGCCCAGAGTAGGTTATAGTTGTTTCTGGCATCCACGTGGTCGGTTCCCCACCACATCACCGCCATCACCATGCCAACTGAGCCTAAACTGAAGAACACTAGGAAGTCGAAGAGCGCAGCCACCCGGGGGGCTTTTTGCTGATGCACCGTCAGGAGAGAGGCACTGGCAAAGAGCAGCCACATTAGCTGAGCAGGGGTTAGAAGGGACTGCGTACGGGGACGGTCGCGCCGACTGGGCATGTTCACCGGACGTACTTCCTGCAGCACAATGGGCTTCCAGATCCCGTCCGCTCCCCGATATTGGGCCTTGTCCATCGCCAACTTGGTGTAGTCGGGCAAGAAGGCTACCTCACGCGGGCTAGCAGGCTTGTCGATGCTGCTGCCTAAGACCAAGTCGAGCCCGAACTGCGCGAATGGGACCATGTAGGTGTAGTCATGCAACAAGCTGCGAATGGTACGTGCCTCACCAGCCAGGTCTTCATCCGAGAATTCAATCCGATCTCCCAAGATCTCTTCGAAAATACCCAGCAAGCGCGTCGCGCAGTTGTTGTAGAAGTAGTGGTAGGGGTAGTAGGAGTTCTCTGGCTTGACGTTGTTCTCAAGATACTTGTACAAGGCCTCATGGCCCATGTACCCATATAGTAGATATTTGGGCCCTAAAGCTAGTATATGGGAACCCCTTTTGAGGCCCAAGTGTGTACTATATAGGTACATGGGCCCCTAGGGTTTAGGGTTTAGGGTTTAGGGTTTAGGGTTTAGGGTTTAGGGGCCTGCACATCGGCAGAGTCCAGATCCAGCACGCTCTGCTTCACCCACCGTTGCTGCTGAGCATGCCGCCGGGCAAACCAGTCGAAAGGACAGGCAAGCACCTTACTTCTCCAATAACCAAGTGAACAAAGGTTAAACTTTAATTATTATTCCTACTAAATAAGAAAACCCAAAAAGCTGAAAGTTCAACTATCGGCTAAGTAAGGCACTTGGTATTTGAGCAATCCCTTTGTGAAGTCCCTGTAGAAGGTAGAAGATCTATCGAAAACGCCATAGTCGTATGCGCGGTCCACGCTCGTCACGGGATCGTACACTCGCAGGCCACTATGCCCGAATGCGGCCGAGAGCTTGGTCCACTGGTCTACTGTGAGGAGTGAGACCTGCGCTTGTGAGGAGAGGGTGATGGGCAGATCTTGTGCCATAGCCGGCATAGCCGCGGACACGCTGGCCCACACTGAGGGGATCCATGGCTTGCTCATAAACATGCATGCGCTGCTATTCTTAAGCACAGGCTCTCGACAAAGCATCACTCTGCAAGTCTAGGGGCTTAGGGTTTAGGGTTTAGGGTTTAGGGTCAGTAGCAGGATAGATGCTATGACCCAATCTCAGCCGGCGTGGCTTGGTAAACCCACAAGGTTGCGCCAGAAACACTTCGGGAAAGACATCTATTTCAAGATAAAGCCCTGTTTGACCCCGATGAGGGAAGATACAGGGGCTTCCGACATTCGAGAACATGAAACTTTTCAATATATCAGGATTGGCCTTTACACCCTCTGGAAGAAGAACAAATACATGAATGAATAAATAAACAAATATAAACATACACACACACACATATATGTATATAGTGGGTCCCTCATAAGCCCAAATAAGGAATATGCGAAATATCCCGAAAGCCAACCTAGAAAAAGTAGTAGCTCACCGAGCATGTAGCGCCATATTGGGTCCCACAAGGTTTAGGGTTTCTCGTCACTGCTCAGACCGAGTTCAGGCCAATGGTGTGGCGAGGAAATAATTAGCCATGAATCGTACGAACCCTAAACCCTGAACCCTAAACCCTAAACCCTGAACCCTAAACCCCAAACCCCAAACCACAGCTACGGCCGAGACAGCCTGGACATCCTTAATGCCGCTTAACCTGCAGAAACCTAAACCCTAAACCCTAAACCCTGAACCCTGAACCCCAAAACCCAAAACCCAAAACCCTAAACCACAGCTACGGCCGACATGGCCTAGACGTCCTTAATGCCGCTTAACCTGCAGATGAACATCCCGAAGCCCTCGCGCGCTAGCCAGGGAGGCTTACGTCGGTGCCTGGGGTTTTCGGGTTTAGGGTTGTAGGGTTTTTGAGCTATGTGGTTGTAGGGTTTAGATGGTTGTAGGGTCGTAGGGTTCAGGGTTTTAGGGTTAGGGTTGTAGGGTTTTTGAGCTATAGAGTTGTAGGGTTTAGAGGGTTGTAACTAGGGTTTAGACTTGGAGAATTGCATGCCGCATACGTGAACCCTGAAGCACGAAGCCCCAAATCCTTCACCCCCTTGAAAGCCCCATAGACCAGCCCTCAACGCACTAAAAGGCCGCCAAAGGGGCAGAAGCGTGGGGCACCGGTATAGTTTCCTGGACTTGTGCTGGGAGGTTTGAGGTTTGAGGCTTTGGGACGTTTAGGTCTGTTCTCCGGGGGGGGGGGGGGGGGTGACGCTTCAAACGCCCAAACGCCTTGAGGTGAAGAAATGCCAGCTGCACCCATGGTTTTTGCACTGTCATCCGTTCTCCACCCTGGGATCTAAAATCCTTTACCATATGTGCTTTAAAGTACTTGGTAGCCCAGGAACCACAGTACAAGGCGTTCTTTTGGGGTTGGCTGCTTTATAAGGGAGCCCATCACCAAGAAAAGGGTAAAGGGCGCCATGTGGCTCCCAGGAGTAAGAAATGGGTACTTCCCGATTATAGGCGTACTCGTACCCCATTTTGACCTTAAATAGAATCGAAATCCCCCTTAAAGGACCCCCAAAAAGGGCACCCCTATGGGATTTTACAAAAAACAATCGTCCCAAAATGTAGCTCCTAAATAGTAGGATTCCCCTTTCACAACACGGTACTCCCTATTTTCGGAAACCTCCTAAACCCTAAACCCTAAACCCTAAACCCTAAACCCTAAAGGGCAAGCAAGTCTCTGGCCATGACGTGCTTCAACTTGCCATTCCAAGTCCTGAGAAACTGCAGATTCAGAGCTTAAGGTTCATGGGATCCCTAAACCCTAAACCCTAAACCCTAAACCCTAAACCCTAAACCCTGAACCCTGAACCCTGAACCCTAAACCCTAAACCCTAAACCCTAAACCCTAAACCCTTGGGGCCTCAGTGATTCAAGGATCTTGGGACGTCGGGATGTTGGGCAATCCTTTTGGGGTTCAGGGCTCTGGGCATCCTCAGCCCTCCCCAAAACCCTCCAAAGAATTCCCTAGCCCAGACCATGGTCCTGTCCCTAAACCCTAAACCCTAAACCCTAAACCCTGTAAGGTCGTGCCCTTGGGTTTGGGGGGGGGGGGGGGGGGGGGGGGGGAACCTTTTTTTCAACAGATCCTCTCAGGGAAATGTGAGGGCCATGTTGGGAGCATAGTAGGGGCACCTCTTGGGGGGGTACATTCCTTAGGGGTGCGCGTCTTCATCCCTCGAGTTAGGGCCCTGAACCTTAAACCCTAAACACCCTAGAAACCCTTCGAAAAAACCAAAAAAACCCTAAAAAACCTGTAAAAAAGCCTTTAAAACCCTAAAATCCCTAAAAATCCTTAAAAACCTAAACCCCTAAAGCCCTAGCAGGCGCGAAGAGCTTTTGTCCGGCCTCCAGCTGGGGGCTGAAGTTGCTTAGTTGTCCAGTACCTAGGGGTTTTAAAGGTTAACCTTTGGGATTTTAAGGGGAATACATAAACCCAAAAAGGTTAAAGGTTACCTACTCTACTACTAAGGAAGAGAGCAACGGGGCGGTCAACTTGACTGTCCGTAGTACGGAAGGCTTTAGGGTTTAGGGTAAAGGGTTTGGGGATTGGGGTTAGGGGTTTAGGGTTTAGGGTTTGGGGTTCAGGGTTTGGGGTTTAGGGCTCAGGGTTTCGAGGTTTCGGGTTTTGAGGTTTAGGGCTAGCCTAACCAGCGCATCCCAGCAGCAGCATCTCTCCCATGTTGGCGCGCTCGGGGTCAAAAGTGTCTGGCTCTGTGAAGACCTGACAAGCAAAGCTGACCCTAAACCCTAAACCCTAAACCCTAAACCCTAAACCCTAAACCCTAAACCCTAAACCCTGAACCCTGAACCCTGAACCCTGAACCCCAAACCCTAAGTACTAAACCCTAAACCCCAAACCCTAAAACTAAACTCAACCCACACTAAAAGACAACAAGTGCAAGGAGGTTTTGCTCAAGTCAGGCACTTTAAGCTGATGGTCCTACCTGCAGAGGCAGTCCTTGTTGATGTCTGCAAGGGGGGATGGGGGCGGGGGGCTCAAGGGTTCAGGGTTTGGGGTTTACGGCTTAGCGTATAAGCCTTGACAGTGCAGACATGTCTTCCTGGACATTTAAACCTCTCACCATTCACCTTCATAAGCATAACTCCAAATCCTGAAGCCCAGAACACGCGGTTGCAAGACAAGCCTCAACTATCTGAACCCTGAAAACAAACTGAAAGCCTTCGCCCCTAAAACCGTAAACCCTACAAACCCTGCAAGCCCAACAAAAACCCTATCAACACAAATACCCTCAAATTTCCCGAAAATCAGAAACCCCTAAAACCCTAAAGCTCGAAAAACCCGAAACCCCTAAAAACCCCTAAAGCCCTCAAAACCCGAAGCCCCGAAAACCCCGAAAGCCCTAACAACCCGAAACCCCTAAACCCCCTAAAGCCCTAAAAAGCCCTTAGTGAAAAAGGGCTTGGGTCTCCCACCCTATAAACCCTAAACCCTAAACCCTGAACCCTGAACCCTAAACCCTAAACCCTAAACTCCCCCCAGGCCTTGGGGTCACGGTTGGCGGTTGTCAAGACCATAGTCACGGCCTGGTCCGCCTTGAAAGGCACCTGCAACAAGCTTAGGGTTTAGGGTTTAGGGTTTAGGGTTTAGGGTTTAGGGTTTAGGGTTTAGGGTTTAGGGTTTAGGGTTAGGGTTTAGGGTTTCAACGGGCATGCCTGAACAAGAAAGTCCTGAACCCCAAAATCACTAGAAGCCCGATAACCCCGAAATCCAATCAAAATCCTCAACTCGAAACCCCTGGACAAGAAAGTCTGGGGAGCAGAAGCACAATCCACACACTACGCCTTGCTCTCCATAAAACCGAACGGGTGCTTCCCAGAATAGGGGGTGCCCTCAGATACTACAGGGGCCTTAATAGTTAGAATAGGGTTTTGGGGGGCTATTATCGTACAACTATAAAGGGACCCTAAGAGAATACTATTAGAAATTTTTGCCGACTCCTAAAGTACCCCTCCCAAAACCCTAAACCCAAAACCCAAAACCCTAAACCCTAAACCCTAAACCCTAAATAGGGTTCTGGGGCACCTTGTGCCCCTCAAGTACCCAGGTGTCCGCTTTGCCGGCAGTGGTCGTGAACCTGACATGCGCAATCCCGGTATGGCGCTTCTACCAAGTGGAAAGCAACTTTCTTTGAGGCCTTAAAGCCTCCACCCAGCACTGCATAGGGTTTAGGGTTTAGGGTTTAGGGTTTAGGGTTTAGGGTTTAGCGTTTAGGGTTTAGGGTTTAGGGTTTAGGGTTTAGTGTAAGCAGGGTTGGTCCGCGTGAGGGTTCCAGATTATAGCCTCGGCCGGCCCATTTCGGGCCATCGAGTTGGGAGGACTTATCGGGCCAGCCTGCAGCGAGGGCCTCAATTCCTAAACCCTAAACCCTAAACCCTAAACCCTGAACCCCCCTAAAAGGCCAGGGAGCTGCGTCACCGCCCCGTCGGTTCGCATGAGCTCGTGCAGATACGCGCTCGGATTCTTGCGGAACATCATCACGTGTTGAGAGTCCTGACGATTCGGGTTTAGGGTTTAGGGTTTAGGGTTTAGGGTTTAGGGTTTAGGGTTTAGGGTTTAGGGTTTAGGGTTTAGGGTTTAGGGTTTAGGGTTTAGGGTTTAGGGTTTAGGGTTTAGGGTTTAGGCTTTAGGGTTGAGGGTTTAGGGTTTAGGGTTTAGGGTTTAGGGTTTACCGTTTAGGGCTTAGGGCTTAGGGTTGACGATTCGGGCTGAGGGGTTGTCGGGCACCAGCACTCATCCGTGCAACTTCCTGGTGGACGCAGATGGGCTCCTAAACTCGGTCACACGATGCTCCTCAAGGCCTTTGGGGTTTAGGGTTTAGGGTTTAGGGGTTTAGGGTTTTAGGGTTTAGGGTTTAGGGTTTAGGGTTTAGGGTTTAGGGTTTAGGGTTTAGGGTTTAGGGTTTAGGGTTTAGGGTTTAGGGTTTAGGGTTTAGGGTTAGGTTTAGGGTTTAGGGTTTAGGGTTTAGGGTTTAGGGTTTAGGGTTTAGGGTTTAGGGTTTAGGGTTTAGGGTTTAGGGTTTAGGGTTTAGGGTTTAGGGTTTAGGGTTTAGGGTTTAGGGTTTAGGGTTTAGGGTTAAACCCCAAACCGAAGAGAGGTGTGTGTGTGTGTGTGTTCACGCCAGAGGTGCAAGTGCCTTGAACTGGCTCTGCACACATTTGGTGGCCATGTCCGTCGTCCCAAGCAGGCCAGCAAACAACCTCAATCTCTAAGGCCTATTCAACGGTTTAGGGTTTAGGGTTTAGGGTTTAGGGTTTAGGGTTTATGGTTTAGGATCTTTCAGAAGCAGTTGGTGTTCATTCAGGGCCTGTAAGGGGACAACCTTCGTACTTGTTTTGGGCACCTGTCCCTCGGAAAGGAGGACTGTGTGCAGTGCGTGCATCATGGCTTCTATACTGAACTTGGAGCCCTAGCAAAAATTGTAACTTTAGCTGCTGCTTAGGAATTAAAGTACCAAAAGATTAACGTATTTCCAAGTATCCCTAAGGCTTCGGGGTTGGAAGGGGGGAATCGCTGAATCACAAAGTCTACTCTTCGGATTGCGGCGAGCATGGGTGTGAAATGCTTTCAAGTGTAGGGATTCTGGGGTGTATAGGGTTTAGGAGTTCAGGTTTCCCTAAACCCTAACCCCTACACCCTAAATCCTTAACCCTAAGCCCTACACCCAAGCCACAAACCCTAAGCCTTAACCCTAAACCCTAAACCCTAAACCCTAAAGACAACGTGCTTCCGCAAGCTGCTGCAGCCCGACACCCTTCGAAACTTCTTGCCATGGCTCGACGCGTCGATGACCCCACGGAGGAGCACATCTTCCAAGGATCCAGGATAAGATGTCAAGAGCTTCCTTTTAGGGGGTTGGGGTTTAGGGTTTAGGGTTTAGGGTTTAGGGTTTGGGGTTTGGGGTTTGGGGTTTGGGGTTTGGGGTTTGGGGTTTGGGGTTTAGGGTTTGGGGTTTGGGGTTCTTCCTTTTATGGCGTAACCATATTTATTATAAGGGCGATATAGGGATTATGATATTTTTAAAGGGGAGTCTTCAGCAAATTGTAATTATAGGGTTCGTAAGGGCGGGGGGTTCATGGGGTGGGTACCTAGAGAACCTAGGGAAGCTTAGGGAGTCTTGGGGAGTAGTCGGGAGTATCAGGGAGTATATGGATTACATACCCCCCCTTTGAATCCCCCTCCCTTAAGAACTCTATCATTCTTGCACGGCTGCGGAAACTTGGGGAACGTAGCTCCCATCCCAAGCCCTGGTGCTCGAAAAACCCTACATTCTGATGCCCCAAGCTCTGAAGTCACCTAAACCCCGAAAAACCCTAAAACCCCGAAACCTCCTAAATCCTCCGAAACCTTCCTGAACTTCCTAAACCCCTCAAACTGCAAACACGTAACTCCGAAGGATGGAGGGACGTTACCCCAGGTTCATCGACCTCATCCCTTTTGCAACGGAAGCCGACTTAAGTGCATCACCGCAACAGGGTTATAAATAAATATTAATACATACATACATATATATATATATATTCATATTTATATTATGCACATATATGTACATGTATGCGTACTATGCGTACATTATGAGGATCCTTAGCAATTATGGCAGCGTAGCTCTAGGCTCCGTAGCAGGCTACCAACATCTCTGAGCAGTACACTCATCAGGCCCAAACCCTAAACGGCGCCACACCCTAGATTCAAAAACCTAAACCTTAACCTCTAAACCCTGAACCCCTAAACCTATAGACAACCCTAAACCCTGAACCCTAAACCCTAAACCCTACCCCCAAACCCTAAACCCTAAACCCGCTGAAACACTGCAGATCTCAACTTCCAGCCCTTCCCGGAGACAGGGCACTTCAGCGCAGCGAACTTCGGCGTTTCGATCAGCTTCCTGAGTCCAAGAATCTAGAACCCTAAACCCTAAGCCCTAAATAATTACCCTAAACCCTGAACCCTAAACCCTAAATCCTAAACCCTAAACCCTAAACCCTATAAAACCCGAACCCCTCAAACCCTCAAACCCTCAAAGGTGTGGGGGGGGGGGGGGGGGGGGGGGGGAGGAGGATCTTAGGCTTAGGGTTCCGGCATCCGAGAGAGATGAACTGACATCCTGGACTCCCTAAACCGTACACTGGAAACCCTGCCCTCTACAGGGTTTAGGGTTTATAGGGTTGAGAGTCCAGGGTTTATGGGGTTTAGGGTTTAGGGTTTAGGGTTATTACGATGTTCTTGAAGTACTGATTATATGGTGCTGCTTGTAAGATGAGAACAACCTCCAATCCCCGAACCGTTGAAGGGATATACGTTGACAACGACAACCTTGTATCTCCCGGCCGTTTTTTCGCACCAAGTCCTCTACCCTAAACCGCTACCCTAAGGACCCTAAACCCTAAAAACCCTAAATCCTAAAAACCCTAAACCCTCACCTCAAAACCCTAAACCCGAAAAAACGCTAAAGCCTCCAAACCCCAAAACACCTTAAGATCTGCATGCCAAGCATCATCAGCTTCTCCGCAGTCGGGGAGCTCCGTGCAAAATCGATGGCCACCTTGCAGGGACAAAGTTGGGACGAGCCCCCTTTTAAGCCCTGAACCCTAAACCCTAAGCCCGAAACCCTAAACCCTAAACTCTAAGCCCGAAACCCTAAACCCTAAACCCAAATCGGTACCATCAAAGCCCGAAGCCCCCTGAACCCCCGAAAGCGGTGAGAGCTGGCTCTGACACCAGCGCTCCAAGAACCCTGGCTTGCGCAAACGATCGAGAAAGAGAAGCCAAGGATGTCCTACTTCTACAGCAGAGGGTTTAGGGTTTAGGGTTTAGGGTTTAGGGTTTAACCCCAAACCCCAAACCCTGAAGTTTACAGCAGACCCTAAGGGTCCATCTACCTATAGAGTACATACTTGGGCCTCAAAGGGGTTACTATATAGTAGCTTTAGGACCCAAATATGTACGATTATATGGGCACATACCCTAAACCCCAAACCCTAAACCTTAACCCCTAAACCCTACACTCTAAACCCTAAACCCTAAACCCCCAACCTTCTGGGCAGCTTTGACGACCCAGGTCTGCACGATGCCCGAGTGCTTTCCTTGCGATCCGGGCTTCGCACGTTCGGAGGGATAAGGGTTAGGGCTTAGGGTTTAGGGTTTAGGGTTGAGGGTTGCCCCCTCAACCCGCCCTCCAATTGTAGCTGCAGTTCCTTGTATCTGGCGGTATGTCAGAATCATCTGAGTATGATCCCACACGACCCCCTCCCCTCAAGAAAAAACTGCAATTGCAGGGTCTGGCTCTGGGTAGGAGCCCCGACGACTCGACCACGCAATATAACTAGGGGCCTCCACAATTAGAATAGGGTTTTTTTTGGGGGTTATTATAGTGTAGTTACAAAGGGACCACAAGGGAATATTATTTAATTTTTCCGACCCCTCTAGTAGGCGACTTTCAGAAAAGCAGAGCCGCAAAGCCACTGACAAATTTCGGATCAATTCCTGTAGCACCTTCAACTCTTCAACTTCAACGGTCGAAGGAATATGTCTATACTCCCCTTAGAACCTTGAACACAAATGTCTTCTAATATTCCCTTGGGATTTCCAGAAATAAGAAAAGACAACAACTATAAAGGCGCTGTAGATGTTGGGTTTAGAAGCCGCCAGCGCATGTCGAAGCCCGAACTGCTCTGTAGGGCTCTGCGGGGGGGAGACATCAGAGTCAGTTTCTGCATTTCCAGGGTCGAGCTAAAACCCTAAACCCTAGCCCTAAACCCTAAACCCTGACCCCTTAACCCTAAACCCTAGAAAGGGTTCAGGGTTCATTTATACCTGCACCCGAAACCCACACTCCGCCCCATATTTCACGATTTGCTTCAGAACCAAAAAAACCACAAATAGTTATCCCTTTTCAGGGCAATATAAGGACTATCATTATATATTTTGTGACGTTCTTAAGCAAATAGTAGTTATAGGGTTCTTAAGGGAAGGGCTACTTAGGCAACCTTAGGGAAGCCCAAAGGAGCCTTACAAAGGGCGTATCAGGGAACCCTGGGTTACACACCCCTTATTGATTTTAGGGTTTAGGGTTTTGGGTTCAGGGTTTAGGGTGATCTGACACCCAAAAGCCGAAGTCGCAAGCCCTAGGCCCCAAACCTCGACCCCGGGCTGCTGGGCACAATCTCGAACCCGAACCCTGCCAACAAAGCTAGACTACTATTTGCCTCAACCCCCCCCCCAAAAAAAAAAAAAACAACCAACGTATTCTCCCCTATAAGGGCAATATGGGGATCGTGAATTATTATTATTATTAGAAATTATTATTATTGTTGTTATGATTATTATTCTGAGTATTGTTACAACCAACGGATTCTCCCTTACAAGGGCAATATGGGGATCATTAAATCATTATTGTTATTTTCTTAATTCCATCATTTGTGTTTTTGTTATGCTTATTGCGATGATTATGCTTTTGTGTTTCTTTTTTGTTTTGCTTTTTTGGGGGTGGGGGGGGGGGGGTGGGGATCTTAAGCAAATCGTAGTGAAGGTTCCGCGAAGGCCCATGATGCACCCCTTGCCGAACTCCAGGTATGGCAAGACCTCCAGCACCTCTGTGGAAGACATCCTGGGCTTTTGGGTTTAGGGTGTAGTAAGGGTTTAGGGTTTAGGGGTTAGGGGTTAGGGGTTAGGGGTTAGGGGTTAGGGGTTAGGGGTTAGGGTTTAGGGTTTAGGGCTTAGGGCTCAGGGTTTAAGATTTACGGTTTAGGGGGCTTAGGGAGGACATCCTGGGCCAAGAGTGGGGGCCGGGGGGGGGGGGGGGGACCAACTCCTAAACCCTGAACCCTTCTAACACTGCTCCTCAGGCACATGGGTCGGGCTTGGGGGTTTGGGTACATGACCGTGCGACTCCAGCAAGGAGGAGTCTGCAGACCCTAAACTCGCAAGTCATCGGGTTGAAGCGCGGGGCCGCCTGTATCCCAGGCCGTAGGTTTAGGTTTAGGGCCCTAAACCCTAAACCCTAAACCCTAAACCCTAAAAGGTTTAGGGTTTAGGGCCAGTTTAGGGGCTTTATGAACGTGATGAACCTGCATCGGGCGGTGATGTTTCCAGGGTTCAAATGGTTCCTACCACAACTCGATTGGTTGAAAGCTGTGGGTTGAGAAGCCAAGGGACTTTTTTCTCCAGATGCCCTCGAACACGAGCGGTAGTGCAATCCTGGCGGATTCCGGGATCAGGGTTCAGGGTTTAGGGTCTAAGGTGATGGAACCCCCAAAAGGGACCACTCATCTTTTTGAAGCTACCGGTGTCCTCGATCGTCCCCTAAGGCACAGCTAGTTCACATAGCTGCTTTGTTCCCTCAGGGTTTAGGGTTTAGGGTTTAGGGTTCATACAATTAGTTCGCTCAGTAAGTTCACCTCATCTGTTGTATTCACGTCGCTCACTTCGAATTGTTATTCACACACCCATGAAAAGACATCTTTGGGGTGTGAATATGCTGTACGTTGCGATATTAAGGGTGCGCTATTCATTGCCCCTTAGAACATTATAACTCACTTTGTATGCCCAACCTTGAGCTCTTGGTCAAACACCCTACTTAACTGATGGATTTCATGCGCAACAACCGTTTATGAATTCAACCTTAATTTGTAGGGGCTATCAGGATGGTCAATGAACCGCTCTCTAGTTCAATACAGAAAAGTGACTAGTGAGGGTCCCTTGTGCTGGGTCATCCTGCGATTCGTTCACACAATTCACGCGTCCTCAGCTTCATTTCGTCGTTGTACTTGTGTTCTCTTCACCCTACACCCTACAGCACACCACACCCAAAGCCATGAACCCCTAAACCATATACCCTAAGGCTCACCCCCAATCCCCACACCCTACGCACTACACCCAAAACCCCAAACCCTAAAACCCAAACCCTAAAGCCCGTAAAACCCGCAAAACCCGTAGAACCCCTAAAACCCCCTCAAACCCCCCAAAAAACATCCCAAACCCCCTAAAACCCCTACAACCCCCGAGAACCCCTAAAACCCAAACCCTAAACCCTAAACCCTAAACCCTAAACCCCCAGAGGCAGGCCCCAGGCTCTTTCCAACTTCCAGCTCCGTCGGCGAGGGCAGAATGCTTCGGAGGCCGACCAGCTTTCGAATCCTGGGGATACCCGGCTCCGCCACATTAAGGGATAGAAGGGAATAAGCCCCATACAACTGCATACTCTATATATATATATGTATATATATGTATAGGTATATATATATATATGTGTATATGTATATGCCTTACATCGTCTCTATATGCCTAAGTAGCCCCTGCATTGCCCCTACAGTAAGGTCCCTTTTAAGGGTCCCTCCGTCATAAAGGGATAGAAGGGACCCTTAATCCTATTCCCCTATATGAGCCCCCTATAACCGCATATTCGATATACATACTCTACATAGTCTCTATACGCCTAAGTAGCCCCTACATTACCCCTAAGGTCCCTTTTAAGGGTCCCTCCGTTAGTCCCTAGACCCCAACCTTTGCACGACTGGTGCCCCTATCTGCTTTCAAGCAAATTTCGGGGGTCTCGGGTTTAGGGTTTAGGGTTTAGGGTTTAGGGAAGTTTCACGCTGCGGCCCCTACAACCCTAAACCCTAAACCCTAAACCCTAAACCCTAAACCCTAAACCCTAAACCCTAAACCCTAAACCCTAAACCCTAAACCCTAAACCCTAAACCCTAACCCTGGTCTTCTTGAGGTTCGCGTCTTTTCTGTCCACGCCGACTCCAGGAGCGACGCTGCGGAGGTGAGGGGCTGCTGGTGCATGTCCTCGCGCATATACTCGGAGGTTCATGGTACTTCTGAAGGAGGGTTTAGGGTTTAGGGTTTAGGGTTTGGGGTTTAGGGTTTAGGGTTTAGGGTTTAGGGTTATACTTACAACTGTACTTATGACCATATTAGGGCACATAAGGGGCAAATAAGTGGGTTATAAGTACAGTTACAATTGAGTTAGAATTGGTTAATTCATACAAGGAGGGACCCCTAGAAGGGACCCTTCATCTTATTCCCCAATATAACCTCTACATATACCTTATATCGTCCCTATATCCCCAAATAGCCCCTAAATAACCCCTAAACCCTAAACCCTAATTAAACCCTAACCCTAAACCCTAAACCCTAAACCTTAAATAGCCTCCAAGCTCCCTTGTAAGAGTCCCTCCTTTCGTTCCTTGAGAGGCGTGGGGGTGCGTGACGCGCAGCCCTAAACCCTAACGCCTCCCCTCCCCAAACCCCAAACCATAAACCCGAACTTGAAGCAACCTGTAGGGTCTTGGGGGGTCGTTTCGGGGTAGCTGAGCTCCTGGAAGCCGGCTTCGTCCAGAAGCATGCGCCACTGCGTGTGCTCTGGCCTGTGGAGTTGAGGGGTTTGGGGTTTAGGGTTTAGGGTTATGGGGTGTATGATTTAGGGTTTAGGGTTTTAGGGTTTATGTCTTAGGGTTTTAGGGTTTAGGGTTAGAGGGTTGGAGGGTTTAGGGTTTGGGGTTCAGGGTTCATGGGTGGGAGGAGGAGGGTTGTAGTTTATGTCGTAAGGTTTATACGGTTTTTGGACCAGTGTAAAAGCTTGTAGGGATTGTGGGGCTTATATAGGGATTCGGGTTTAGGGTTGAAGGTTTAGCTCACCAGACACTTGGGTTGAGTGTTTAGATTTTGGCGTTTAGCGAGCTGAACGTTTGAATCAGGGTTAACCCTAAACCTTGAACCCTAACCCCAAACCCCAAATCCCATTAAACCCTAAACCCTAAACCCTAAACCCTAGACCCTAAACCCTAAACCCTAAACCCCTAAACCCTAAACCCTAAACCCTAAACCCTAAACCTAAACCCTAAACCCCGCATATTCCACCCTGGGGCCCCCGGCGAGCCCGAAGACTGAAAGAGAGGAAGTGTCGGGTGGTGACAGTCCTGCACAAGCTCAAGGGTTTAGGGTTTAAGGTTTAGGCTTTCGGGTTTAGGGTTTAGAGATTAGGGGTTAGGGTTCAGGGTTTAGGATTAAGAGTTTAGAGCTCAGGGTTTAAGGGCACGAACATCTCGAAGACAAAGTTCAAGAAGCTGCAACCTCCATACTCTGCATCGAACTCTGCAGCGCAAGCACGGTAGCAGGAGCCTCCCCCTTCATTCCTCTAGCACATCCCTCCATGGACCTTCAAAACCTTAAGGCCATGACTTGCCAAATCGAACGACCCCCCTAAACCCAGAGGCCAAAGGCCCCAAACCCTTCAAGCCCTGAGCCCCCGAATTGTTTTTTTTAGGGTATAGGGTTTACGGCTTAGGGTTCAGAGTGTTGGGGTCTATTGAATCGGATGGAATGCTGGGAAAATCACGTGATACAGGGCTGATGACAGGAAGGAAAATGCTGGTAATTCTTCAGCATCCTGCGTGCAAAGCCTTATAAACCCTAAACCCTAAACCCTAAACCCTAAACCCGGCTCCTCAGCAGCGGGGGTGCCCAACATGGCATAGATTCGCGGCCTGGAGGCTTTTAGGGTTTAGGGTTTGGAGGTGGCTCAGGGTTCAGGGCTTCACTACAAGCTCCCCTCCTCCCCAAACCCTCCATATCCTCTTCCATATCCTGTTCCTACCCCCTCCTCCTACCCCTCCTCCTCCCCCCCTCCCCTCCCAAAACAAAGACGCCTTTGGTCCGAATGATGTGGTGTAAGCTGAACTGTAAGGTTCACATGTCTGGCGCTTTGTGCTAGATTGACAGTGGGGAGATTCGGGTGTCGTCTTTTGGCCGCGAATTTTGGGGTGTAGCATGGGGGGTGGGGGTATTTGGCCTAGGCTTTGGCGGGCTTTCGGGGTGTCAGCCCGCCAGGGACATCATATCCCCACTCTCAGTCGAGGGTCCTTATGGGAGGAGGTTCATGGGGGGTAGGCACCTAGCTTAGGGAAGCTAGAAGAGAGCCTTGAGTCGTGTGCAGTATCAGGCAGCATTTGGGTTACAGAACCCCCCTTGAACCTCCCGAAAACCAAACCCTACACCCTAAACCCTAAACCCTAAACCCTAAACCCTAAACCCTAAACCCTAAACCCTAAACCCTCCCTTAAGGACCCCATAATCAGAAAAACCAGCTCCAAGTCGCCCCAGCCCCGGAGGTCCCTGCCGAAACGAGCCCCACCCCCTGAACCCTCAACGCCGAGACCGTTTTAGCATGCTAAATCGTGAAACCTTACAAATAGAAACCATACAAATCGTATACATCATATTAACCTTAAAAAAATTATATACATAATAATAATAATAAATAAAAATAATAATAACAATAATAATAATATGTAAACCGAACCGAAAGCTAGAGGGCTCACTTGCCAGGATGCTGGTTGGGATCCGCCTGAGCGTTGGCGACATCCTGCGAGGCCCATGACTGCACGCCTAAGGGTCTAAGGGAGGGTTTAGGATTTAGGGTTTAGGGTTTTTAGGGTTTAGGGTTTAGGTTTAGGGTTTAGGGTTTTAGGGTTTGGGGTTTGGGGTTTAGGGTTTAGGGTTCAGGGTTTAGGCTTTGGGGTTTAGGGTTTAGGGGCGTCTAAGGGAGGGTAGGCTTTGAGCCCAAAACCTGTTCTTTGTTGCACGCCCGTGCTCCGAAACCCCTTCTTAAAGCCTTTGGTTGGGTTTTAGGGTTTAGGGTTTAGGGTTTAGGGTTTTAGGGTTTAGGGTTTAGGCTTCATGCAATATGGGGGGGGGGAGCAATAATTGAATAGGGCTTTTTGAGGGGGGGGGGGGGGGGGGTGGCTTAAGATCAAAAAATAAAGGGACCATTTTGGGAATACTCTCAGCAATTACTCCGATCCGTATATTATAGGAGCCTGAATAATTAGAATAAGGCTGGGGGGCTATCATAGTTCAATTACAAAGGGACCAGAAGGGAATATCACTAGCAAACAGTATTTCGACACGAAGATTAGGACCTAGCACAAATATTTCGAACCTGAACCCTAAACCCTAACCCTATACTAAGTGCTTAAGGTGTGTTTTTAGGCTCTTGGCCTTATAGGGGCTAGGGAGACTGTTTGCACTTAAAGTCGCAATCTTCTGAACTGATTTTGAAGACCTGGGCACTTGAAGGATGAGAGGGGCAAGGGACATGGGGTCTGGACTCAGGCCCAGGCTTGCGGGGGGGGGGGGGGGGGCTTAAACCCCCCTAAACCCTAAACCCTAATGTTGGACCTGCTTCAATAATCTTTACCCCCCCCCCCCCCCCCAAACAATCGAGGACCCTGAAATAAAAAAACAAAAACCAAACAGTCAGGCGGGGAAGGGGTCAGGAGATTGAGTGTTGTGTTTGGAGATCCTGGAAAGGTCGAAGCTTCAGGCTTCAAGTATCTCTCCTTCTCGAGAAAGCGCATGCCTTCCTGAAAACCGAAGGGCTGAGCCCCGGGCCCCGGAAGATTTGTATCATAGCGGGCCCGCAAACAAAGGTATTAAACTATGTCCGGAGGCCTCCGTAAGCTACCCCCTTTCCAGATATGATTCGCCCATGGAATCATCTAGGTTTTAAGGAAGGAATTTTATGAAGAAAACGCGCCCTGAAAAAAAACATCGGAGACCCTGGAAAGGTCGAGGCTTCAGGCTTCAGGTATCTCCCCTTCTCGAGAAAGCTTGTGCCCTGCCCGAAAACTGTTCATTGGTTAAGTGTACCCCCAAAACAAAGGCCAAAATCCTGAATAGCCGAAAAAAGTTCGTAATGGCGTGCCCCCAGAATATTGTGGGTGCAACCCTAAACCCTAAACCCGAAACCCCAAACCTAAACCCTAAACCCTAAACCCTAAACTCTAAACCCTAAACCCTAAACCCTAAACCCTAAACCAACTACAACAACTCCACGGGAACCAGTGGCCCGCTCCGCCCTCCGACTCGCGCGAGCCTCGTAGTGAAATCTCATTGGTGAGTCGATGAAGGGAACCGGCTCCCCGCCTCAGTCCGAGCCCTTGAGCCATGGATCCCAGGGCCTAAGCCCTAAGCCCTAAACCCCAAACCCTTCTAGGGACCCTAAACCCTAAACCCTTCATAAACCCCAAAACCTTCTTAAACCCTAAACCCTAAACCCCTTATAAGGCCTAAACCCTAAACCTTAAATCCTGACACCTTCGGGAGGAGAAGAGGGCAGACGAAACTGAGCTACATGTGCTTCCAGGAGTTACACAGTTCGGGGTATTCATGCTAGGGTTTAGGGTTTAGGGTTTAGGTTTTAGGGTTTAGGGTTTAGGGTTTAGGGTTTAGGGTTTAAACCTTTAGGGTCTTAAGGGAATGAAGCAAAGACAAGTCGCAGTTCAGCAGGGTGCACATCAGGAAGGCAGTGGTACGATTGCTGCCAAACCATGGCAGGAATGTCGCCTGAGTTGCAGGGATGTATGCATGTACATGTGTAATAAACTGTAGCGTAAGGTAACACAACGTACTGTATAAGGTACATGGTAGGTGTGTATGTACGTGTGCATGCATGCTTGTCTCTGTGTGCATGTGCATGAGTGTGCATGCATGTGTATGCATGTGCATGCATGTATATGTATGCCTATGCATGTGTATGAGTACATGCATATGCTGCATATGTATATCTGTATCTATACCCATATGTATATGTTTATGTACATGTACATGTATATGTACATGCACATGTACATGTATGTATCTACACATATGGCGATACCACATTCATGTGACGAAACTCTGAATCACAGCATGCAATATCAGAACACAGCTACTTGGAAGCTCGCTACAGGAATGCATGTCTTGCTGCTGAGGCTGAGGGTACAGCCTGCAGGGATCTATCGCGCGCCAGGCGCCAGCTCAGGCATTCGGGTTTCGGGTTTCGGTTTCGGGTTTCGGGTGTCGGGTTTAGGGTTTAACGGCTCAAAATAGCAGAAGATTAAATCAATTCTTCAAGCTGGCGCTGCTGGGACTCCGAACTTGAACGCCTAGCCCGAGCCGGATTAGGGTTCGCCCTACACCCTCAATCTTGAACCCCGACTCATGCTGTGAGGTTTGGGGGAGGGGTTAAGGGTCCAGGGTACCCTGGAAACCTTAAACCTGGTTAAGAATTTCGGGATCGGGGTGACTTTACCTGGTGCAGCCTTCCACGAAGCTCAAACTCCCCCGGGGCCTGGCCCCAACGGTGCCGAAGCCCACAACTGGAAGGGTGCGTACAGCCTAAACCCCGAAGGTTTAGGGTTTAGGGTTTAAGGTTTAGGGTTTAGGGTTTAGGGTTTAGGGTTTAGTCAGCCCCCTCAGAGCTCCCTGAAGCAAGGAGAGGAGCGATCGAGGCTGCATGGACAGTGGAGTCGTACAGCCTTAGTTGTCCAGTACCTAGGGGTTTTAAAGGTTAACCTTTGGGCTTTTAAGGGGAATTATATTAACCCAAAAAGGTTAACCTTTGGGCTTTTAAGAGGAATTATATTAACCCAAAAAGGTTAAAGGTTACCCACTCTACTACTAAGCAACGACTCCTTGTCGCTCCATGGCGCGCTCTGGGACCACAGCTTGGCACGATGGGACAACTCCTCCACCGGGGGGGGGGGGGGGGTTATAGGGTTTAGGGTTTAGGGTTAGAGGGTTTAGGGTTTGGGGTTTAGGGTTTAGGGTTTAGGGTTTAGTGTCGAATATAGGCTAGGAAACTAATCGTCGGCTTTGACAACCCCAAACCCTGTAGGGGTGGAGGTGTTGCACCTCGACCACTCTAAGAGGGTGTTTGGGCACATTCCTGGCTTGCAGCCCCATGCCCCTAAACCCTAAACCCTAAACCCTAAACCCTAAACCCTAAACCCTAAACCCTAAACCCTAAACCCTAAACCCTAAACCCTAAACCCTAAACCCTAAACCCTAAACCCAAATGCTGCTTGGCGATTTGTGCAGGATCGATCAGGGCAGCTGGTAGAACGGGACCGTGATCTAGCTGTAACCCTCAACCCTGGATGTTTTCAGGGTTTAGGGTTTAGGGTTTAGGGTTTACCCCTAAACCCCAAACTGCCATATCCAGGATGCAGAGCTCCCTCCTGTCGGGTTTCGGGTTGCTTCTGTAGGGTTGGAGCATGGTGGCTCAAAGCTGCCAAGCCCTAATAAACCCTAAGCCCCAAGCCCTAAGCCCTAAACCCTAAACCCTAGGCCCTAAACCCGCGTTCCCAGGGCTTCGTCCTTCTGAATGAGGCGAAGGAACTGCCTGGCACTCGGGCCGGTTTGGGGTTTAGGGTTTAGGGTTTAGGGTTTAGGGTTTAGGGTTTAGGGCTTAGGGTTTAGGGTATAGGGTTTAGGGTTTAGGCTCAGCATGGTTAGGGTTGACGCTTCAGGGAGATATCGAGCTCAAGACCTGCCTTCTTGTTGGTAGGTTCTTGCTCTGAGAGGGGTGAACACCCTAGCCCCAAACAGATTAACCTTTTAAACATAGTAGGGTTCTATACAACCAAAAAAAGGTTCAAGGTTACCTACCCAGCCCCTAGGTGCCCTAGAGCCCGCTTAGAGGCCGAAAACTAGGCTTAGGGTTCTTCGTTGCGGGGGGTTTAGGGTTTAGGGTTATGGGTTTAGGGCAGGGTTTAGGGTTTAGGGTTTAGGGTTTAGGGTTTAGGATTTAGGGTTTAGGGTTTAGGGTTTAGGGTTTAGGGGGGGGGGGGGGGGGTCCCCTCTAGCCACTACGGCGGTTTTGGTGGCAACGCTTGGCGGCGGGGGGTTTAGGGTTTAGGGTTTAGGGTTTAGGGTTTAGGGGGGGGGGGGGGCAAACATGCAACTAAGCAGCACACCTGTGCTAGGTAGCCCCAGAGTCAACACAGCACAGCACAAGTCCCCGATTTTCTGCTGGCTAACGCCAGGCTTGCGAGCTTAGCAACTGAGGTCTGCATCGAAAAGGGAACTCCCGAAACACCCTCCCCGTCTTACGGCTGAGGGCGTAGGAAGCACTGCATGGATTCAGGGTGTGAAGGCACCAGCTACAGCCCTTCTTTAGGGGTTAAGGGACAATAAACCCTAAACCCTAGACCGTAAACCCTACAAAGAGGGGCTTGCATAATCAACCCTAAGCCCAAGACCCTAAACCCTACAAAGGGTTCCCCCTTCCCCTCCCCCTTTCCCGGACCTTACCTCGAGGCAGCACCGACCAGTCCACTTCCCTCGAAGTCATTCGCCTTTGCTTGGGGACGCCTAGGCCTGGGGTTTAGGGTTTAGGGTTATAGGGTTTAGGGTTTAGGGTCTAGGGTTTAGGGTGTAGGGTTTAGGGTAAAGCGACCAAGTCCTGACATCTGCAAATCGAAAAGCCCTCTATGCCCCGCGCCCCCCCACCCCCTCCCCCAACGCCGCCCGCCACTACGGGGTTGTAGGGTTTGGGGTTTCGGGTTTAGGGTTTCGTGGGCGGGCTAGCCGGGATGCCCTGTTCAGGGATTCCTACTTGTGCAAGCTAGTAAGGATCATAAAGTTTGGAGGTTCTTGTAGCGGCACACCGATTTTGAGAAACTAGGTGAGAACTTGGCTCGAGTAATTTGCAACCTTGAACTCCAAACCCTAAACCCTCAACCCTCAACCCTCAACCCTAAACCCTAAACCCTAAACGCTAAACCCTAAACCCTAAACCCTAAACCCTAAACCCTAAACCCTAAACCCTAAACCTAAACTCTACAACCCCTAAAACCATGCCCCCAATGCCTGAAAGCGCACTTAAGCTGACCTTTGGGGTTTACTCAGCGTTTTAGTCGAAATTCTGCGGGCCTTGGGCGGTGGGTCTTGGGAGACTCAAGAGCCTGCACCTCGAAAGCTATGAAAACCCTAAATCCCATAAAACCCTAAACCCTAAACCCTAAACCCTAAACCCTAAACCCTAAACCCTATGAGCACGACACCGTGGGATGCTCCCCCCTTCTACTAACAGTCCTAAATAGGGAGGTATGGTACCCCCCCCCCCCCACCCCAAATATGATCCCTAGTAAGGGCTGTTAGTATAAGGGGAACATCCCAACCGACACCCTAACCCGAAACTCTAAACCCTAAACCCTAAACCCCAAACACATAAACCCCATAAACCCTACCGTGAAAGCCAACCCTAAACCCTGAACCCTAAACCCTGAACCCTAAACCCTAAACCCTAAACCCGAAACTCTAAGCCCTAAGCCCTAAACCCTACACCCTACACCTAAACCCTACATCGCCCTAGACCCTAAACCCTAAACCCATCTTGGAGCCACCAGAGACGAGACAAAGTGCCCGTGCCAGGCGATCGCTGGTGCCACGGTAGGTGGGGCAACCACCCACCTTCAGGAGCTTTTGGGGGTAAGGGTATTAGGGTTTAGGGTTTAGGGTTTAGGGTTGAGGGTTTAGGGTTTAGGGTTTAGGATTTAGGGTTAGGGTTTAGGGTTTAGGGTTTAGGGTTTCATTTCAGCTACGCTTGCACAACCAAAAGCAGGGACTTGCGGGACTGCGCTCAGCAGGGGTTCCGGGCGTAAAGTTTAGAAGGGCTTCCAGCGTGATAAGCTGGGTTCCCGAACCTGCTTCCGAGGATCCGACCCCGGAAAAGGGTTTAGGGTTTAGGGTTCAGGGTTCAGGGTCCAGGGTTTACGGTTTAGGGTTTCGGGTTTAGGGTGTAGGGTTTCGGGTTTAGGGTTTAATTAGGGTTCAGGGCTAGGGTTTGGGGGTTGTTGGAGCACCAACACTTCACCAAATCATGAACCCACAACCCTGCACCCTAAGCCCGACCCGGAGCCCAATTGCACTGGGTGCCCAGAATGTGCCTAACGCACAACTACCATCAGCAAGCAGAGGTCCCCCGCATAACCCTAAACCCTAAACCCTAAACCCTAAACCCTAAACCCTAAACCCTAGACCCTAGACCCTAAACCCTAAACCCTAAACCCTCAACTACAGTTTTCTTGGGGAGCGTAATCTTTGAAATCGCATCAACTGCAGCCTCGCGCTTCTTCACGATGATGGCCTCACTGCAGTTTGACATGGCGCAGGGGATAAGGGGAATAGGGTTTAGGGTTTAGGGTTTCGGTTTAGGGTATCTGGTGCAGGTCTAGCTGAGGTGGGCTCGGGCTCGGTGATCACATCTGGGTACAAACCGGTCTCTACCGCTGTGGCCTAGAAGGGGTCAAGATAGTGGCTGTACCCTAAACCCTAAACCCTAAACCCTAAACCCTAAACCCTAACCCTAAACCCTAAACCCTAAACCCTAAACCCGAAACCCTAAACCCTAAACCCTAAGCCCTAAACCCTAAACCCTAAGCCCTAAACCCTAAACCCTAAACCCTAAACCCTACTCTCCTTATTCGCGTGCCTGCAGCTGCTCCTCCTCTGTGCCCCGAACCGACGCCAGTTCGGGAAGCTCCTGCTGCCGGCCACACTTTAGGGTTTAGGGTTCAGGGTTTAGGGTTTAGGGTTTAGGGTTTAAGGTTTAGGGTTTTAGGGTTTAGGGTTCACAAGCTGAACTTCAGGTCTTCGGCAGGTGGGTTCGGTGTCAGGGGCTTTATATACAAGGGGCACCTTCCATCTCATGGCGAAGCAGACGCGCAGTTGCCCAGACAGGAAACACAAAAAAACCTAATCCCAGAGAGCCTGAAGCCATCTGAAAAACACAAAAACACCAGCTCCAAAGCTGGATTCTTTGCATTTCTGGAGAAATGCCAACACTCCAACACTTGAAGCGCAGAACTGTTCTGTGCTGTCCTCCGCCAAGCTCACACGGATGCATCCTCACGCAGTCTACGCAAACTTTCTCGGCTTCTGAAGTGGACTAAGGGCCATGTAGGGAATGAAGAACTGGGGGAAGGGGCGGGGGGCAGGAGCTGGTACGCTTTAAGGAACTCAAGAAACCGAATTTGCGAAGCTCTTAGAATCTTACCAAGGATCAACAACATGGGGAGAAGTCCAAGTAGCTGTGTGAACAATCTCTGTTTCCGCTTGTAAGCACGTCTATTTTTCGCTGTCGTATGGAGTAGGCGATATACTCTGGTTTAGGGTAGGGGCTTTAGGGTATCCAAGGCATCTCTCTCTCAATCTCTTCTCTGTCTATTGTTGTTATTATTGTTATTATTATCTTTTCTCTTTTTTAGTTTTCGTGTTTTTTTTTTGGGGGGGGGGACAGGGGGACACCTCTAATCCCCTCTTGAACATCCAAAGCCGCAGTCAAACCCGCAAGTGACCGATCATCAACGACCCCCCCCCCCCCCCTGTCCTTCTACAGGCGTGCCGGTCTCAATCGGGGTGTTCCAGGTGACGTCAAGAAGCGGCATGCGGGTGCTGAGCTTGATATCCTTTCTTCGACTGCAACATGGAAGTAGTCTTGGGATGTTCCCCCTTCTACTAACAGTCCTTAATCGGGATTATAGTACCCCCCAACTATAATCCCTATTCAGGACTGTTAGTATAAGGGGAACCTCGCAACAGGAGCGTTTAGATGGTGGCAAGATGGTTGAGGAACTCAATGCTTACAGCGGCTACTTCAACTGCAAACATGAAGTTCGGCCCAAGGGTTCGAGGTTTCAAGGGGCTTCTAGTGGGCATTTCTATGTATTTCCAAAAAAGAAGGGTACCCTCCCTCCCCCCCATAAAACAAAAACCATAACAAAAATTGATGAAGTTCAAGCCACCCACACCGGGATATCCCTAATCCCTATTTGAGGAAACACCCCTCCACCCCCCCCGCCCCCCCTACCCCGGGCCATGAGTGACCAGTTGGCCCCCCTTCCCCCCGGCCAAGCCCAGGCCACAATTTAAATCCCACAAACTGTCGTCCGCCTTCCACACATCGCACATTCACATCGCAGTCAGTACTTGTAAGCACTAAAGCATCACTTCGGTGTTTAGTGAGTAACATGGTTTCCTTGCTAGGGTGTCTCAACTTACGTTTCAAAAAACAAGAAGCCCTTTCTTCAAGAACCCGAGCGAGGGCAGTTTGGTGGACCTTTGCACAGATCCATTAGCCCGAAGCCCTACACCCTAAGCAAAGTAACCTTGGTGAAGGCCGGATTGAGGGCTTGGGGTACAGGAAACCCCCCCCAAGCCCCGACTCCTGCACCCCTTACCACTTTCACTCTTAAACCCTTCTGGTGTGGTCCATCACAAACTGTGCAGACTGCTCCAAATCCGAACCGTCTTAGTGCCAAAAGAGCCTTTAAGCACAAGAGCCTCAAAACCAAACCCTGAAACGTTCAATCCCTGCAACCCCGCAATCCTAGACGCTAGTCCCCTTCAACCCGCAACGCCTCAACCCTCTAAGACCAACAAACAAACCTCAAATCCTAAATCCCGAACCCCAAGCCCGGTAACTTAGCTTTGGAGTAGACCCTGGAACAAAGTATATACTTTTTAGGTAATAAGTAGCAGTAATAGGAACCCAGAACCAAAAAAAGTATTAAAGTATAGTACTCCAAAGCCCAGGTAAGATACACCCTAAACCGAAAACTGACACCAGACCCAAGAGTAACCTAGGAAAAAACAGGGTGCCCTTTTTGTTGTGGCGTATAAGAGGGAGTCAAGGGCGGCCTACTCTGGGTCCTAGTACACCTTTAAAGCCCTAGACCCTAAACTACTATTTGCTGGAGAACCCCCCCCCCCCAAACATACGAAAGAGAATAATTCCTATGTTGCCCTTATAAGTATCTTCTATTTTTCGGGCTGGTAAACCTTGAAGCCATGGGGCTGAAGTGGCGCAAATCTCCCAGCTATGATGCAACGCTGCGCCGGGAGGCCTATACCAGCCCACACCGTGACTCAGCTTGAGGATTGAGGCTCGTTCTTGGGTAGGGTGTAGGTTTTAGGGTTTAGGGTTTTAGGGTTTAGGGTTTAGGGTTTAGGGTTGTTGGACCGCGGGGCTGTTGGGCTCGTAGTTGGGGCCAATGGAGGTTCCGGTTCTGGGGTTTATAGGGCTCAGGGATTATGGGGTGAGGATTGGGCTCCTGCAGGCTTGGGGCTACGAAGGTTTAGGGTTTAGGGTTTAGGGTTTAGGGTTTAGGGTTTAGGGTTTAGGGTTTAGGGTTTAGGGTTTAGGGTTTGGGGCTATTAAGGCTTTGCAGGTGTCTAGGTTTAGGGATTAGCAAACCCTGCACGCCGAAATCTTGTCTGGTGTCAGGCGGTGTGCGATCTGAATGCCAGAGAAGGGGCTGGGAGCATGAACACCTACGGCGAAATGCTGCAACCGCATGGAGGGCCTGGATGAGCACTGAAACCCCACCCTCATGAACAACAATCCCTATCAGTCCCAGAAGGCGCTACACCTGCAAACCGATAATCCCTATCCCTGAACCCCAGGCAAGTAGACAAACCCCAAAGCCCCCAAACATTAAACCTCTAACCCGTCAAGCCTGAACCCTCAACCCTGAACCCCCGAAACCCTAACACCCTTGAGCCTTTTCAACATCCCTAGACCCTAGAGACCCTTTCCCCCATGCAGCCAAGGAGCCCAGCGAAGCGCTCTCCACCGCAGCTATGAGACTCCTAAACGGGTTTTGGGTTTGGGGCGGTTTAAAGTTGTAGGGTTTATTGGGGGGGTGAGCCTCACGCGCTTTCTTCCATTGCTCAGTGCTCGTCTCGGCACAGACCTATGTCCTAGCAGCGTGACCTCAAGAAGAACACGTCAACCTCGATTTATGCACCGGCCCGGTCAGATTCGCCGAAGTTCTAGGCTTAGCGTTTAGGGTCATGGTCTAGAGTTTAGGGTTCAGAGTTAAGAGTTTTGGGGTTTGGGGTTTAGGGTCATGCTCTAAGAGTTTAGGGTTCAGAGGGCTTAGAAGGCACTGGGCAATACAAAGCCTTGAGGGTTTCCGGGTCTAAAGCGCAGCGAATACCCTAAACCCTAAACCCTAAACCCTAAACCCTAAACCCTAAACTCTAAACCCGAAACCCTAAACCCTAAACCCTAAGCTTGGGAACCTGAAGTCCGGTGAAGGCTATTGGCTCCTCGATACGATACTCGCCGCCCTCGCACGCCAGGGAGTACGCTGCATGGCAACCCTGAGCGTGGAGGTTTTGGCTTCAAAGAGAGGGTTTAGGGTTTAGGGTTTAGGGTTTAGGGTTTAGGGTTTAGGGTTTAGGGTTTAGGGTTAGGGTTTAGGGTTAGGAGCCTTGGGGTTTCGATTGCGGCCAGGTGGCATAATGATCCGAAACCCCTAAACCTAAACCCAAGACCCTAAACCGCTGAACCCCAAACCCGAAGCCCTAAACCCTAAACCCCAACCGCTAAACCCTAAACCCCAACCCCTAAACCTTAAACCCTAAACCCTAAACCCTAAACCCTAACCCCTAACCCCTAACCCCTAAACCCTAAACCCAACCTCTTTGCCGGGGCCAAGGCTTGGAGAAGTCCTGAGGAGGCTTTCCGGAAATGTCCGGCGCGGTCGTGCGACAAGGCGGCTTAGGGCTTCAGGGCTTCGAGCGTCGGACTCCTAAAGCCCCCTAAACCCTAAACCCTAAACCCTAAACCCTAAACCCTAAACCCTAAACCCTAAAAGACCTAAAGCAGCACGAACTGCCAGAGCCAAATGTATATCTCCCATGACGCCATCCCACTACACCACCTGGAGGCCATCATTCAAGCACCCTAAACCACTACTAAACTTACTAGACCTTGGGATGTTTCCCGCTTATACTAAGAGTCCTGAGTACGGATAGTATGTACCCCCTATGCTAATCCCTATTAAGGACTGATAGTATATGGGGAACATCCCAAGCCATACAACCCTAAACCCTAAACCCTAAACCCCAAACCCACTTCCCCAGGTGGCGGCCTTAACAGCGATCTGCGCGAAAGGCTGTCCAAGTGGGTCCTCGACGTGGAGGAGGCCTCGCCAGCCAAGCTCAGGGATGGGTTTAGGGTTTAGGGTTTAGGGTTTAGGGTTTAGGGTTTAGGGTTTAGGGTTTAGGGTTTAGGGTTTAGGGTTTAGGGTTTAGGGTTTGGGGTTTGGGGTTTGGGGTTTAGGGTTTAGGGTTTCGGGTTTAGGGTTTTAGGGTTTAGCGTTTAGGGTTTAGGCAGGTCAGACATGGCGAAACTTGGAGGTAGCCAGCCCTCACAACCAAAAGCCTCATTCAAGCACCAAAAGCCTCACCGAGGTAATTTAGTGGCTGTCAAAATTGTGGTCCCTTTTTGGATCCCTCTCATAATACGGCACCAATGATTTAGGGTACCCAAAAAGCGACCATGATTTTGACAAGCACCCATCTAGGGGCCTGAATAATTATGAATAGGGGGGGGGTGATTCTAGTATACTTCGATGGGGGCCATAAGGGTATGGCCTTAACAATCAGAATCGGGTTCTGGGGGTTCTTTTCGTATAAAGGGGGCCTATGAGGGAAAAATGCTTCGAAAAATCTTCCGACCCCTATAGTACGCCTTCAGCGTGCTCCGAGAGGTACCTTTTCTTCGACGGAGGGCACGTCGCACCCAGTCCCCAGCCCTAAACCCCCGAAACCTAAACCCTAAACCCTAAACCCTATAAACCCGAAACCCTAAACCCTAAACCTTAAACCCTAAACCCTAGCCCCGACTGAACCCCTATGAAAGGCCCAAGAGTCTCCCACGGAGTTGAAACCGATCAGCCAAGACCCTCGCTCCCTAGCACCTTACCCTAAACCCCAAACCCTAAAACCTAAACCCTACCCTCGTGTAAACCGACGCACCTAGCTGTGGCTGCCGGACCATCTCGAAGAATACCCCGCCCGAGCAATTGCCGTGCCCTGGCAGAGGCAGTTTCTGCAATCGGTTCAGGGTTTAGGGGTTAGGGTTTAGGGTTTTGGCTTCTTTCGGGCTCAGGGTGGAGGAGCATGTGTTCAACCCGAATTTGGGACTTGGCAGTGTGAGCCTGGTGTTTAGGGTTTAGGGTTCAGGGTTTAAGGTTTAGGGTTTCTCTGCATTCTTGGGATGTACCCCAATACTAACGGTCCTTAGTAGGGATTAGAGCCTAATCCGCATCATAGAAAGACTTGTTCGCACAAGGGGGAGCATCCCAACTGCATTCCTCCTAAACCCTAAACCCTAAACCCTAAACCCTAAACCCTAAACCCTAAACCCCAGGGCAGCTCCTCGGAGCCCCTCCCTGCTGAGCCTGAGTCCCCAAATCTTTGGGAAACCGGAGGAATCCCGACAACTAAGCCCACAAGTTTAGGGTTTAGGGTTTAGGGTTTAGGGTTTAGGGTTTAGGGTTTAGGGTTTAGGGATAGGGTTTCAAACTTTCGGGTGTATAGAGTTTATAGGGGTCGTAAGGTAATATAGGGTGTCTAGGCCCTTCAGCAGGTTTGTAGCGTCTAGACTTTGGGTGTTTCAAGCCCTAAACCCTAAACCCTAAACCCTAAACCCTAAACCCTAAACCCTAAACCCTAAACCCTAAACCCTAAACCCTAAACCCTAAACCCTAAACCCAGAGGCCTAAACCCTAAACCCAAGGACCGCCTCCCGTGGACACGGAGTGCGACGCGCAGGGGCCCTTTGAGAAGTGCACGATATGCTTCCTGAGCCCGATGCCGACCCTAAACCCTGTAAGCCTTTTAGGGTTTAGGGTTTAGGGTTTAGGGTTTAGGGTTTAGGGTTTAGGGTTTAGGTTTTAGGGTTTAGGGTTTAGGGTTTAGGAATAAAGAGGGTGCCTTTTGTGGTTTAAAAGGGTCAACCCTGAAGAAGGGGAATAAGGGCCTACTCTGGGTCCAAGCCTAGAAACCCTACAGGGTTTAGGGTTTAGGGTTTAGGGTGTAAAGTTTAGGGTCCATACACACTCAACCCTACTTCCTCAGAGCCTTGAACCCTAGAACTTCAACCCTTCGGCCTTCAATCCTACACCGTGAGCCCCTTAAACCCTTACAGTTACACCCACACGTCCTAGAGACTGAATTGGAGTCTAAACCCTCAGCCGCCATAATAAGGGGATCATTATGGCGCAAAGTACGAGTGCCGGTGCAGGTACTACTTGGAGGGTCAGGGTACTTATAACCTAATGAGAAGTGTAGTGATAACCCCCTTGGAAGCCCCGAAAGTACCCTAATTGGGTTATATAGAATTGGGATAGAAGTGCATTTGTAATTGGGTTACGAAGTACCATGAACCTCCAAGCAGCAGTGCTTTGCCGACCGCAGAAACATACAAGTGCGGTAGCCAGTTAGCTATAGTTTCTTCGTCATGGTAGCACAGTGCATGAGCCGTTGTCGTAGCCACAGGGGAAAGCAAGCCAGAGGATTGTTGAGTGTCGTCTCCTTTACAGTGCCCATACTGGCAAAACCAAGAGCATCTGAACTGAAGCACATGGACACCAGAATGCTTGGGTGCCTGTGTTGATACGGGGAGCAAAAGGAGCCGTATTGAAGCGCATAGTCGAGTTGAAGTGAAGTACGGGGAGATGGTTAAAAAGAGATGAGAAGTAATACTTGGAGGTTCATGGTACTTATGAACCAGTTCTAACTGTACATATAACCATATGTAGGGCACTTAAGGGGTTTATAAGTGGGTTAGAAGTACAGTTATGCTGGGTTCAAGAGTACCATGAACCTTCAAGTAGAAGGCTTCGTACGAAAAATGCGTTTGCGGGCACACCGATGTCAAGCCATGGCTGTGTGTAACTCATGGGCCGGGGTTGAGTGTCTTAGGGTAGCTACATGGTCCCCTTACAAGGGGCTCCCCTTTCAACAAGGCAGGGACCAGATCTAACCACCACCTGACTACCCTAAGAGAATGAAGAGGTTCAGGGCTCAGGGCACTAGGACCCTAAACCCTAAACCCTAAACCCTACACCCTAAACCCTAAACCCTAAACCCTAAACCCTGTTCAGGCAGGTTTCTCCCCAATCTTCCTCGGGAGCAGCTTCATCATCATCTGCCTGAGGCATGCTGGAATCTTCACTCTGAGGGTAGTTTCATGGTCCCTTAATATGAGCCCTTAAACGGGGACCCCGAAATTATACCCTGGGTATCCTAT
Organism: Symbiodinium natans; assembly: GCA_905221605.1. NCBI lineage: Eukaryota > Dinophyceae > Suessiales > Symbiodiniaceae > Symbiodinium > Symbiodinium natans. Next base: position 275,241 of record CAJNDS010002420.1, read on the forward strand.
GCAAGCTAAGGGCCCGTACATCAGAACCATTTAAGGGAGGTAAGGGGCCATACTACGGGCCCATGCAAACTACCCGAAGAGACAGAAACCCTTCACCCCCCCCTAGGACGATGACTTCTGCTTGCACGCCAGGCCCCTCCATCCTGCACTCACTCTGACACTCTGCCCTCCAGAAAACAAGTGCTCTGCCTAAACCCAAAACCCTACACCTTCAGCCCTGAAGCCTTCTTGAGGGTTTAGGGTTTAGGGTTTAAGGTACTTAGGGTTTAGGGTTTAGGGTTTAGCGTTTAGCGTTTAGGCTTTCTGGAAACCCTCTCAATGGGCACAGCTGCTCATTCTCGGTGATCACGTTCAGATCCGCATCGAGGATCTTCCAGGCTTCGTACTCGTTCGTCAGCACCTACTCGGGCAACGAAACCCGAAACCCTAAACCCCAAACCCGAAACCGCGTAATCTTTGAAATCCTATCAACTGCATGCTGACTTGCCCCGAGTCAGTGCCCCCACAACCACTCTGCTGGTTGAGGACGACTCTACACACACACACACACCCTAAACCCTAAACCCCTAAACCCTAAACCCTAAACCCTAAACCCTAAACCCTAAATCCTAAACCCTAAACCCTAAACCCTGAACCAGAACTGGTAGGATGGTGCACAGGCACTTGTGGCTTTGTGAGGTTCAGGGCTTCATATCTGAAACGCCTGGGGGCTTGCAAAACAAATGCACATCAGCAGCCTCGATAGCATAAACTATGCAAAAGAACTGGTTTAGGGTTTAGGGTTTAGGGTTTAGGGTTTGGGGTTTGGGGTTTAGGGTTTCGGGTTTAGGGCCTTTAAATCTACATACACACATGTGCATGTGACATGCATATAGACCAGTACATGCGTATGATATTGTGGTATTGAGTTGCAGATATGTTTGCAGGCTTGCTATCCCTAAACCCTAAACCCTAATCCTAAACCCTAAACGGTTTTTTGGATGCTGCGCAAAATCCCGCAGCCGGCGCGGAGCCGTCGATAGAAACCCACACCCACGCTCCCACCAGCTCCAAGCGTCCCTAAACCCTAAACCCTAAACCTTAAACCCTAAACCCTAAACCCTAATCCCTAAACCCTTCAAGGGATTAGCGTGTTTTGGGGTTTCAGGGCCCCTAGAAACCCCAAGAATTCTGCGACCCGAAGGGTGAGAGGATGGCCTTGTAGTCGGCCAGGCCGAAGTAGGATGGGCGAGCCCAGCGGCTTCCTGGGCGGGTTTAGGGTTTAGGGTTTAGGGTTTAGGGTTTAGGGCTTTGGGGGCACGGGTTTGGGGTTTAGGGTATTCGTGTTTACTTGGGGCTCGACCACCAATCGCCAGCAAAACCTGACGAGCATTCTGCCATCGCACCCTGAAACAAATATCAGAGGCGACGATAGCCTAATATTGGGGCCTTAAGAATGACACATATAGTAACCATCAAACAACAGACTGGCCTAAGGATATACATACGAATAGACCGGTTCGATAAGAGATGAGATATGATCATGTGCTGGTAAGGACATCAAGATGTGATCGCAAAACTTGTAACGATATACACAGTTTCTATTGAAAAACTAACATGTGATGTGCATGTAAACCCTAATCATGAAAACGATAGAATAATGCCATATAATTTTGCAGTAGCAAAAAGAATTAACTACTACAACAACAGAAAAGCACAGAGCAAAGTCACATTGTGGTAAGTACCCAACACCGGAAACAGAGGAATTCAATCCACCATAGTGCCCTTCTAGACCTCTCAAGAGTAACCTACGAATACAGAAGGGTGCCCATTTTGGCTTACGGTAGTTTCACGGGCCCTGAAAATGGCCTCAAACCTCCCATAAAGGGTTCTGATATACGGGCACTTAAGTGGTACTGGGTCTATAAGGGGTATATAAGGGGTACTCTTTTAAAGGCCCATACGAAGGGACCATGGAACTACCCTTAGATAGAGGGTTTGGGGTTTAGGGTTTAGGGTTTAGGGTTTAGGGTTTAGGGTTTAGGGTTTCGGGTTTGGGGCGTGGAGTCCGCCATTGAAGTGATGAACTGTAGGGCCTGGTGTGGACAGCCCTTTCTGCTCCACGATGGGAAAGTCAGAAATGGCACCTCGAAGGGGTTTAGGGTTTAGAGTTTAGGGTTTAGGGTGTAGGGTTTGTGGCCTTTAGGGTCAGGGTCGGGGACTCATATTTGTCTGGCGATCAAGGATATCCATATAAGAGGACCCATCTTGGACCCATATTCACTTAGAGTAAATCTCCGATGTGGGGGCGGTGTGGGTGAGGCGGGGAGAGAGGGACAAAAGTCATCTAGCTTGCCCCGTAGCCGAGAACTTTTTTTGCTTAAAAGTGTTGAAAAGGGAGCCGATACCCTAAACCCTAAACCCTCAACCCAAAAAGGTAATAAGGGGCATCCTAGCAAGTCTCCAGTGGGCTTTCTTACCTTCCAAACTAGAAACCCGGAACGCTCAGACGCCAAGCCTCGCCGACCCTTCACCCAAAGAACCCTAAACCCTAAACCCTAAACCCTAAACCCTAAACCCTAAACCCTCCAGCCCCTTCCCTGGCACCAAAGGCGGACACCAGCGAGGAGACTCCGCGATTCTTGCTGACAGGCTCAATGTCGGCCTCCTCGAGCCTTAGATGCTCTTTTTCGGGGTAGCTTAGGGGGGTTAGGGTTTAGGGTTTAGGGTTTAGGGTTTAGGGCTTAGGGCTTAGGGCTTAGGGTTTAGGGTTTAGGGTTTAGGGTTTAGGGTCAGGGTTTAGGGGTTTTTGGTTTAGGGTTCTCAGGGTTTAGCTAGGGTTTTCTTCTGTAGGTGACCCCTCAGCATACCCTAAACCCTAAACCCTAAACCCTAAACCCTAAACCCTATACCCTGTACAACCCCAGAGTCCATACTTCAGAACCCTCCGCTTCGGGGGCTTGCCTTCAGGCGGTGCCTCCGTAAAACCCTAAGCTTCAAACCGCAATCTCCCTACTCTGTTACTCTCCAAACCCTGACCGTCAGTCCAACAGTGCAGCAAAAAATGCATGCGTATTAGCGAACAACCCAAATACAGGGTTTAGTGTTTAGGGTTTAGGGTTTGCGGTTTAGGGTGTAGGGTTTAGAAAGGCTGTATTCACAGAGCACTCCGACAGAAGGCGCTTCATCCAGGTCGCTTCTCGTCCTTGTACCTAGGTTGCTCTCCGGATGGATTCCCTAAACCCTAAACCCTAAACCCTAAACCCTGAAATTACAGCGGTTGTCTAGACCCAGGAGTAGAAAAGGGAGCAGACCAAGCTTAGGGTTCAGGGTTGGGTTTAGGGTTTCTAAAAGGGCGTCCTTCTTGGTTCTGAAGGGGATTCTAAGGGAAGCTACACCCTAAATGAACGGGAGTGAGGGCCTACTCTGGGTCCCAGTTGTTTTCCGTTTTGGCATTGGGCGTGGGGGGTTTCGGATTTAGGGCTTTTGGGAGAGTTTAGGGTTTAGGGTTTATAGGGTTTAGGGTTTAGGGTTTAGGGTTTAGGGTTTAGGGTTTAGGGTTTAGGGTTTAGGGTTTAGGGTTTAGGGTTTAGGGTTTAGGGTTTAGGGTTTAGGGTTTAGGGTTTAGGGTTAGGTTTAGGGTTTAGGGTTTAGGGTTTAGGGTTTAGGGTTTAGGGTTTAGGGTTTAGGGTTTAGGGTTTAGGGTTTGGGGTTTGGGGTTTAGGGTTTAGGGCTTCTGTCAGGAGCAGCTGGCCACGTCTGTCCAACTGCTTTTCGAGGTGCTTGACAAGGTAGTAGAAGCCTGCCTTCCACGTCACAAAAATATAGGGTTCTTAAGGGAGAGGGGTTTAGGGTTTAGGGTTTAGGGTTTAGTGTTTAGGGTTTAGGGTTTAGGGTTTAGGGTTTAAGGTTTAGGATAACCCAGGGTTCCCTAGTACGCCCCACTAAGCTTCCCTAGGTACCTACCTCCCTTGAACCCCCCGCCCTTAAGAGCACTATAACAAACCCCAGCACTTGTGCGAAGCATGATGGCCCATGGTTGGGATGTTCCCCCTTGTACTAGCAGACCTGAACAGGGATTATAATGGGGGGTACCCTAAACCCTGAACCCTAAACCCTAAACCCTAAACCTAAACCCTAAACCCTAAACCCTAAACCCTAAACCCTAAATCCTAAACCCTGATAGTATGACGGGGAACATGCCAATGCAGGCATGTCGGCAAAGGCAGCAGAGACAACACTCAGCCAGCTCAGATTCCTGGTTTCAGCTCCAAAGAAATCTTGGCTTCGGATTGAGGGGCGTTTATGGTTGTGATGGCCCCTACCCACACGACATGGGCTTCAGGATTGGAAATAGAAAACAATAAACACTCGCAAAAAAAGACAACCCAAAAACACAAAAAAACAAAAAAACAGAAGCATCGACTCACAACAGCAGCAGCAAATCAACCAGCGACAGCTCTCGAGCCGTCCCAGGCACCCCCAGGCACCCCAAAAAAAGAATAGCAATCAAACAATAATCAAGAAATAACCCCGAAAGACTCAACAAAGATTCAGCCCCAGGAAAAGTCGAACAACACCATGCAACAAAGAAACAACACGACAAAAATGAAAACATAATGGCGAACTTGTTTTGGCTTGATTTTTGGGCCGATTCCTGGCTGATGCTTCTTGTATTCGGCAGGGCCTGAGGTGAATTGTTTGCGAGCTTTTTCGGCGGAGTTGTTTTTTTTGCGAGTTGCTTTGAACAAAAACCCAATAAACCATTTCGTGTGGGTGAGAAGCCATCACAAGTTTAGGGTTCAGGGTTTGCGGTGTTAGGGTTTAGGGTTTAGGGTTTGGGGTTAGGGTGTTAGGGTGGAAAGAAGCCACGAGTCGAAGGGCCTGAGGGCATCCTGTCCCGTTCACCAACCCTAAACCCTAAACCCTAAACCCTAAACCCCAAACCCCAAACCCTAAACCCTAAACCCCAAACCCGAAACCCTAAACCCTAAACCCTAAACCCCTAAACCCTAAACCCTAAACCCTAAACAAGCCCCCCCCCCCCCCCCCCCGGGCCTGGTACAGCGTCGCTGCCAAAGTCCGTCCAGTAAAGTCATTCTTGAAGTAGAAGTCGCTCCAAACCTACTATGTGCTCTTAAGAACCCCCAAAACAATGAAAAAAAAACAATTCGCTGAAGAACCCCAAAAAGAATACAAAAATGATTCGCCCTGTATTGCTACCCAATAGAAGGAAAAGTATGATTTTGTTCAATGAACTTGTTTTTGGGGTTCTAGAGACCTGGCATCCATCGTCGGGATTTTGGGGAAAGGGTTGGGGGTTTACGACTTGCAGGTTAGGGATGCTTCCCCTTACGCTAGCAGTTCGTTCTTGGAGATTAACATAAGGGGTACTCGAATCCCTCTTAAGGACTGTTAGTAGAAGAGGGAACATCCCAACTTGTAGGATTCTACAAAAAAAGCCAAAGGCAAGCGACCCCGCCAACTGATTTACAGCTCAAGGCAACATCAAGTCGGAAATGTCTCCCCAAGCATCTTCACTCCCCCAAACCCCACCCTCTACAAGACCTCAACTCTCAACCTAAACCCTAAACCCTAAACCCTAAACCCTAAACCCTAAACCTAAACCCTAAACCCTAAACCCTAAACCCTAAACCCTAAACCAAGCAAGTAAGAAGCGCACCAAAGGACCCCGTTTATTGCTATTTTATTGGGTCCGTCGTCCACCAATCCGGCTTTTGGAGTTCAAGAATAAGGTTTAGGGCTTAGGGCTTAGGGCTTAGGGTTTAGGATTTAGGGTTTAGGGTTTAGGGTTATTCCTAAACTTCGTTCTTTTGGTATCTACAGATACAATGGAATTAACAATGGCTTCACCGTGTAAACGAGAACTCCCTCGAAGATTCAGAAGCTTCTAGGGATTTTATGATTGAAAACGCATGACGCAAACACAAGATTGTTCTACTAAGATCCCTAAGCACCCTAAGCACCCCTAAACCCTAAACCGTAAAGTCCAAAACATCTCTCAATCTCAGGAGGAGATGGTGCGTCAAGTGGCCGTGAGCTTCAAGGTCCTGAGCGATAAATCGCCACGGTTCAGGGATCTTCGCCATGTTCAAGATTGCTGAGGGCTTTTGAGTAGTCTTTAGGGTTTAGGGCACATATCCTAAATATAGTCCTCTGAAACCCAACAAGGGAAAATACAACTCTAAACCCTAAACCCTAAACCCTAAACCCTAAACCCTAAACCCTAAACCCTAAACCCTTCACCCTAAACCCTAAACCCTAAACCCTTCCCAAGCAGCCTACCGAGCCAAAGCTGGCTTAGGGCTTTTGCTCAGTGTCTGCTTCTTGCTGGGGGGGGGGGGGGGGGGGGGGGGGACTCGCTGGTTTCCGCCTGGTATCGTGAAAGGCTGTGGGTGTTGAGTGTTGGCGTTGCTTGGGTTTTTTTCTTAAGTCAACCCTAAACCCAAAACCCTAAACCCTGAACCCTGAACCCTGAACCCTGAACCCTAAACCCTGCCCCGAAGGAAAAAAACCTCTCAAAGCAGGTGAGGCTCAGCTTCTCAGCATCCCACTCCCCGGTGCTGAAGCAAGCAGCCACATCCGGTAGGGGTAAACCCTGGAGCAGGCAAAGCGTCGGGTTTAGGGTTTCTTAGTTGTCCAGTACCTAGGGGTTTTAAAGGTTAACCTTTGGGACTTTAAGGGGAATATATTAACCCAAAAAGGTTAAAGGTTACCTACTCTACTACTAAGGTTTAGGGTCTTGGACACGGGTTTAGGATCTTAGGGGTCGGTAGGGAGGATTCTTTGTCAGTATGCGTCAGACTGTAATTTGGGGAGGGTGGGGGGATTGCCTGCCGCAGCCTTGCTACAAACATGACACTTACCAAACCGAACACAGAACACCACACACACACACACACACACACACTCACATAGGTAAAGATCAGTACAACATACAGATGTAGATAGATACAGAAGTAGATGTACAAGTTGGCGGGAAGCTTGCAAGCAGGGCGTTCACTTCGAGCGCTGGAGTGTTTCTCATGTCGTGGCTGCTCTGACATCATGCCAAGGGCCAAGTACCAGCACTCTTCCCCACACAGGGTTTTGGATTCAGGCTTAGGGTTTAGGGGGTTTAGGGTTTAGGGTCCAGGGATCAGGGGACACAGCAGCACAGCTTTTTACACTCTCAACCCTAAACCCGAATGAAACCCTAAACCCTACACCCTACACCCTACACCCTAAACCCTAAACCCTCCTAAACCCTAAACCCTGCTCACCCGCGCACCCATCACAGCCTTGAGCCAGTAGAGCCCCGCGATCTTGGCCGGGGGCCGTGCTGCTTCCGGGAGGTTCCGAGGATTGCAATGGCGCTTGCCTGGGCTGTACTTGGAGGTTCAAGGTTTAGGGTTTAGGGTTTATAGGGTTTAGGGTTTAGGGTTTAGGGCTTTTGGGGGCTTCAGGGCTTTTAGGGTTTCAGGGTTAAGGACTTTTTGGGTTTTGGGGTTTTGGGGGTTTAGGGTTCTATCCAGGTGTCTGGACAAGGCCTCCAAGCTTAGATTCATCTGTGTCGGGCCTATCGGCATCGAAGGTTTAACGATGGCAGCGCTTTCTTTTTGGCTGCCAGCTTCAAGACAGGAGGGGATTGCAGGTAGGGGTTTCCGGGCCCAAGACTGGCCCCTAAACCCTAAACCCTAACCCCTACACCCTAGACAAAGCAAACCCAAACCTAAACCTTAAACCCTAAACCCTGGACCTAAACCCTGGAAACAAGCAAGCACAAGATGACAAATGACAAGCCAGGCCAACATCCTACACGATAGTGATCATGCGATATGACCAACTATTCAGAATACGACTTCGACAAAAGAACCAAAACTAAGAACAATGAGAATCATAAGACAAACAACTCTCGTACGCTTAAAAAGGATTGTAGCAAACTGAATAACATCCAGGACACCAAAAGCAATAGCACTGGAAAACGGCTGAGCGAAACAAAGCAGACAGATGTGTCTATATAAATATATATATATATATGGCTCAAGGCAGCTTGGCTGAGGCCGGCGCTCAAGCCGTACACGGCGCACATCGATGGGCTTTGCTGCAGAAACATAGAAGACTCGTCTTGAAACTGGTGGTGAAGCTGGTGTGTCTATATATACATACACACATACCTATACACATCAGCCAAAGCTCCCCCCCCCCCCCCTTCCCAAACCCTAAACCCTAAACCACCCTAAACCGCAAACCCCAAACCCCAAACCCCAAACCCCAAACCGTAAACCCTAAACCCTTCCCCCCCCTTCCCCCCACCCCCCTTCCCCCGAAAGCAAAAACATCCAAAAGGGGCCTCGCTCCAGCAGGTCCTTCAGCTCAAAATCTTCTTCGCAGGCAGGCAGAGGGAGTAGGCCTCTGACGTTTGGCTTTTAGGGATTTTGGGGTTTAGGGTTTTTGGGTTTTACAGGTTTAGGGATTTAGGGATTTTGGGTTTTAGGGGTTTTAGGGGTTTTAGGGTTTCGGGATGAGGATTTAGGGCCTGAGTTTAGGTTAAGGGTTTGCTGGCTGCGCTTATGCCCTTTGCCAATCCGCATCTCTTGACTTGGTTTTGTTTTTTTGGACGGGGGAGGGGGTGGGATTCGGTGCGGGGGGGTGAGGGCGGGTGTTTGGGGGCGGGGGTGGGGAAGGCTAGGAAAGTAAAAAATGTAGCACGACGGAAGCAGGCATGGAAAATGACCGTTGTTTGCCTTGGACAGTCTCGGATGCTGATCCGCTCGCGATGCACGAGGGTCGTTTGCACTACCACTTCGCGGAGGGTACGCGTACGCAGCACCGTCGTCCCAGGCACGAAGTTCGATCGTATCGAGCTGTTGGCAATTTTCAAAACCTTAAACCCTAAACCCTAAACCCTACACACATCCCCAAGACTTTGTACCCAAACACGAAGCCATTCTGGGAATCCCGGTACAAAAGCCTTTAAAGCCCCAACCCTCAAGCACAAAAACACACTACACGGCTCCATAGCTCCATAGTCTATAGCCCTTTGTGAACCCGTAGCCCTTTATCCCAAAGCTTGAACCCCCAAACACCCAACCCCACACCCCAAACCCTAAACCCTAATGGCTTCGGCTGGAATGTGATGGGTGATTCTCGAAGCTTGGGCGCCCTAAACCCTAAACCCTAAACCCTAAACCCTAAACCCTAAACCCTAAACCCTAAACCCTAAACCCTAAACCCTAAACCCTAAACTTTACCCTAAACCCTAGACCCTAGACCCTAGACCCCGACCCTAGACCCTAAACCCTAAACAAACCCAACACCGTGCGTCGAATGAGAAGTTGGCACCCTGAAAGGAAGGACCCCCGAAAACAAACCTAAACGCCTGAGCATCCGCAAGCAAGGCTCTGACTCGGTTTAGGGTTTAGGGTGTTAGGGTTTAGGGTTTAGGGTTGAGGATTTAGGGTTTAGGGTTTAGCGTTTAGGGTGAAGGGCCGCTAAGCTAGAGGATCACCCATCACATTCCAGGCTTTGACTGATCAACCCCAAACCCTAAACCGTAAATCCCAAACCTTAACTCCAGAGCCCTCCGAGACCCTAAACCCTAAACCCTAAACCCTAAACCCTAAACCCTAAACCCTAAACCCCAGAGCCCTCCGAGACCCTGAATCCAAACCGGCAATTCAAGAAGCCTCCCGTGGGCACGGTGCCCCCGCAGGTCGCATCAGCGCTAGAACCTTGGCGTTGTGCTGGTCACGGTGTAGGGTGTAGGGTGTAGGGTGTAGGGTGTAGGGCTTAGGGCTTAGGGTTTAGGGTTTAGGGTTTAGGGTTCAGTTGCTTTCCAAGGTTGGATTCAGGCTGCTGGCCGGCTGCCCTGAAGTGCAGACTAACCTGATGGCCCTAAACCCTAAACCCTAAACCCCAAACCCTAAACCGAACCCTAAACCCTAAACCCTAAACCCTAAACTCTAAACCCCAAACCCTGAACCCTAAACACGCTTGCCGACCCTCAAGAAGCGTCGAAAGCGATGAATCTAGGGGCTGTACTAAGTAGACTAGGGTTTTGGGGGGCTATTATCGTCATACAATTACATAGGGACCATGAAATGCCAGTAGTAAATCATGCGGCCCCTATAACACTAGACCCAGGAGTCACCTAGGAATAAAAAGGGTAATTACCCTTTTGGTTTTAAGGGGATTATAAGGGAACCCCAAACCCGAACAAAAAACAACTCCGGGTCCTAGATTAGGTCTGAAGAACGTCCAGGGGACAGGTTTCGTCGGCGATGGCAGACAAAGGCAGAAGCAGCAAGGGAAGCAGGGCCACCATCATCGGAGAACCGGTTTCGAGAGCGGATGCCCCCAAGCTGACCAAACTTGCCTAAACCCTAAACCCTAAACCCTAAACCCTAGACCCTAGACTCCCTGGACCCTAAACCCTAAACCCTACCACACGGCCTCGTTTTGAAGCCGCGATCCCAGACCCTACTTCTGATAACTGACCCATGAATCTTTCGAAGCCAGCAACCCCTGCTGTAAGGGTTTAGGGCTTAGGGTTCAGGAACTCGATTGTTGAACTATATATTTTGGCTACCTTGCAGGTCTCTGCAGACCCAAAAGCATCTCCCACAACACGAGAGCAAACATGAAGAGTACCTGCACACGCGCATGTGCCCACACGTGCATTTGTCTCTGGATAAGAACGATGTACGGTAGGCTACTCAGTACGCAGATGTTGTACACACATACCGTCACAAACAATACGTGGTACAAGAAAACAGAGAGCCCCCTAAACCAGAGAGAGAGAGAGAGAGCGGGATAGAGGGAGAGAGAGAGAGAGACAGAGAGAAAATGAAAGCAAATAGTGAGAAGATAAAGAGTAAGAGGCTTAAGGCACAGCATTCCCATGCCCCCAATAAACCCACCCCCCACATGGCCTGGTCTGCCCACCAACAAAACACGATGCTTGCCGCGGAGAGTAGGATGAACATCGAGGGATCAGCACGCTTGCCTGGAGGAGGAGGGAAACCGCGTAGGGCTCCTAATCCCTTGACCCTAACACCTCAAACACCTAAAGCTTAAACGGCACAACTCGATGTCGGGATTGAATTCGCACTTGAAACGTGAAAGTCTCTCGTAGCTTGTCTACACGGGCTCAGGGTTTAAACTCCTGAGTCTCTAGGGTTAAAAAACTCGGAAGCCCTGCATTTGCTTTGGAGTTCCCAAACACCAGAAGCCGAAGAACCACAGGGTTCTTAAGGGACGGGGCTTCACGGGAGGGAGCCTTAGGGAAGCTTAGGGAGCCTTAGGGAGCAGAGGGAGTACTAGGGAACCTTGGGTTACATACCCCCCCTTGAACCCAAAAGAACCCTATAAAAGAAGGCGGGCCACCCTAGACCCAGGATATCCGGACACTCTGGGCTAGGTTTTGAACGCTCCCTGTGCTGAAGTTTCAGGGTTTCCCGGTCCTCTACGAGCTCCAGCACTCTGGCACTCCAGCACCCTAAGCCCTAAAGACCCCAAAGGACGAAGCACGAATCTGTACAAAACGATTCGACAGGGCTAACAAGGCCATTGTCTTCGTGCGCTTGCCTCTCGACCCCACATACGCTGAAGTAGTCGGAGTTGGTTCAACTTGAGAAGGGGTCGGCCCAAACCCTAAACCCCCAACCCTCTAAATTCTATGTTTCGGAAACCTCACTAAAAAAGCACCAAAGCCCTCAGCCCTAAACCCTACATTTAAACGAACACAAAACCCTGGAGAGCTCGAGCTAAAGACACCAAAAGCCTAACCCGAAACCCGTTTATACTGCCTCTGTGGATACCAAGTTAAAACCTCAACTCTGATAACTTTAGAAGGAACTTTGGTGCCTAGATTGGTTTGGTTAAAGCTATATTTGGGGTTTAGGGTGTAGGGCGTCTTCAAAGACATGTAAATGTCAGGGGTTACCACAGGTAATTAGATGCGATTCGTCCTCCGATGTTGTTCGGGTTGACAGGTGACCCCTCGCTCTTCGCAAAAGGCACCTTAAACCCTAAACCCTAAACCCTAAACCCTCAACCCTAAACCCTAAACCCCCACCTTCTGCGAGCAACTTCATATTTCCGTACAGAAGGATCGGGGCAATGATGTAGAACCTGAGGTGCGCCACATGCTCCTAACCTGTCTCCTGACTCTCGGATGTGATTGGGAAAAGTGTGGATTTGGGGGGTTTAGGGTTAGGGTTTAGGGTTTAGGGTTTAGGGTTTAGGGTTTAGGGTTTAGGGCTTGGGGTGGCTAATTTGGGAGTGGGAGCACTGCACCAGCCCATAGAAACAAAACACAAGTTCACGGATACAACCCCAAAGCTGCTGAGGCAGCGGCTGCTCCTCAACTCCTTGGTGGCCCAGTAACCAGATTATCACAAGGGCACCCTTTTTTGGGGTTGGTTGCTTTATAAGGGAACCCAGAGCAAAAAAAAATAGTTTAGGGTTTAGGGTTTAGGGTTTAGGGTTACCAAGGCTCCCAAGGACCATAGGTGCAGGAAGGGGTTGTAGGCATGGACATCCTTGCTGAGGAGGTCCTGAACGGCTCAACGGACCAACCAGGGCTGCCTAGGGCTCGGGCTTTTCAAGTTTGAGCCCTAAACCCTAAACCCTAAACCCTAAACCCTAAACCCTAAACCCTAAACCCTAAACCCTGAACCCTGAACCCTGAACCCTGAACCCTGAACCCTGAACCCTGAACCCTGATTCCTAAACCCTAGTTTAGAGCCGTAAGCCGTTACAAGGCGCCAAACCAAGAACCTCAAGCGGCAGCCTAAGGACAACGCCATGGCTTTCTGCAGCCCTACTGCCAACCTACCCGTCAAAACTCGCTCCCACAGGCCCTTGTACATTCTAAGGGGTACTTGGGAGGTTCAGGAACCCCCAGCCCTGATAGGGCTGATTTGGGTGGGGGAGGGGGGCTGTGAAAGAATTCTTCTACTATTGCTTAAGCATTAAGAACCCCCAAGAAGGAATTATCTTTACATTTCTTGAGGGATTCTTAACCCTAAACCCTAAACCCTAAACCCTAAACCCTAAACCCTAAACCCTATTGTTCCGAGTCAAGCCACCATGTAGTCGTCGCCTTACGAGCGTTGGCTCACTCAGGCAGAGGTTGAGGGCTTGAGGGTTCCAGGATGGGCGAGTATACCGTATAACCCTTTGAAAGGCCCGTTATAAGGTTTAGGGTTTAGGGTTTAGGGTTTAGGGTTGATTCTGGGGATTAGAAGGCCGAACAGCCCATCCTGGTTGTATCCCCTTCTATCAACCCTAAGCCCAAATTCCCAAGGCATGGACTTGTGGAAATAGGGGATAGGACCCCTTAGGGTTGAGGGTTTAGGGTTTAGGGTTAAGGGTAATCCTAAAGCGCAAGACCCGCATGTGAGGTTGTTCTACATTGTGGTGTACTTGCAATCAGCCCGTGCTGCTGTGACATGTGGCGCAGTTCCGTTTACCGCGCTTCCGAACACGGACCCTAAACCCAAAACCCTAAACCCAAAACCCTAAAAACTAAACCCTAAATCCTAAACCCTAAACCCTAAACCCTAAACCCCAACATGCCAGGGCATCTTTCCGAGATCAGCTTCTACGATTCTACAATTGGGTCGCCTCATGAAACCAGGTTCTTTTTTGGCCTTCGTTATGGGGGACTTTCGTATACTACCACTTACTGGCCCAAAAACCAAGGAAATAAAAGTTGAAACTTTCAGAATAAACTACCATATAAGAAGCCCAAAAGTTGAAAAGTTGGGTTTTGAGCCAGTAAGACCACAACAAGGCACTGATTATGAGCCTTTGGGTTCCTTGCAGCAGTTGAGGACATCTGCCACCAGGCAGCGCTCGTAGACCAGCCAGTTATTTGCATTTGCGAACCTTGCAGCTGCAGCTGAGATTCGCCCGATCCTAACCCCCCCCGCCCCCCCACGGTTTAGGGTTTAGGGTTTAGGGTTTAGGGTTTAGGGTTTAGGGTTTAGGGTTTAGGGTGAACCCGAAGCCGTCCATACCCGCAGTGCAGCCGCAACAGTTTCAACAACTAATATGCAGCTTCTTTGCAAGGAAACCGGCTGGCATCGGGAGCGATGAAGAACTGCAAGAGAAAAGGCTGCTACTGCTCGACGCGTTGCTGTTATACATATATATATATATGTACACACAGAATGTATGTATACATAGAATATACAGCAGAGGTGTAATTAAATGAATGGATGCCAAGAAGCGTTCCTGAGAGGCCCACCAGGAGGAAACGCTCCTGAGCCACCCAAAACCCGGAGACGACCTCTGCCTCTGACCCTCATGCCCCCTGGTTCTTAGTAGGGAATGAGGGAATGAGGGCCCCAGAAAAACCCTTTAACGGTTTTTACTCGGGAATGAGGGAATGAGGGCCCTATATATATATTTATTTATTTTTTTATTCATGTATTTATTTATATGTATATTTATATACCCCTTAAGGGATTATATAGAACCCTCATTCCCCCATTCCCTACTAAGAACCAGCCAGCAGGAACACCCACGCTTGCCTGAATCAAGGGACTAAAGGAGGGACGCTTATAAAGGACCTTAGGGGTTATTAAGGAGTTTTTTTTCGGCGCTACTTAGGAAAACAGGGGCTAAATAGAAGCTAGTTGTAGGGGTTCAAAAGGGGAATCAGGCTAAGGGTCCCTTCCAGGGGTCCCTCCTTCGACCAATTAATATGGGCCTTGAATGGAAGGCCCCTGAACCTACCCGAAGAGAACTTAGTCTCTTGAAATGGGGCGGCTGGTGTCTCTTGAAGGAAGTCCCTTCGTCTGTGTGCAAGAGCCCTCGAGCCTCCCATCGGATAGGGACCCTGCTGTAGGTACGACATTCTGGCACAGCTCTGTTCATGTTTCCCTCAGCTCTTGCTACGGATTACTATAGCTTGTTTCCGAGACAGGGGTCTGTCTGGGTGGGATACTTAGGGGAGCCCATATTTGGGAAATTCAACCTTTGCGTGGCCTGATACAAACTTCAAGCATGAAGCTTCAATCGCTTCACTCTCAGGCCCGAAGAACTGTAGGCCAAGGATCTGCACGCGGGTCCCAGTGCGGCGCTACCTCGGCACTACGAGCGAAACGGAGCTCAGAGTCTCAGAGCTTTTTTTTTTTTTTTTGGGGGGGGGGGGGAGGGGGCATGTTAGCCTTTCAAACAAGAACCTATCAGCATACCTTCAATCGGAGAATCTTCGCGGTGTTTTTGTTTTTTTCTTTCCTGGGTTCTGCCCAGCCATTACACTTTTAATGAGACTGAACCAACCGTATGCGCTGCATGGCAATGGATGATCTGGCAAACGGCTGCATCGGTACAGTCAGACCCTAAACTTAGTAAGTTTTGAGTCAGGGTAGGTGGGCATCAAAGTGTGATGTGTTTGCACCATCTTGTAGGTTTTCTAAACTAGGGTTGAGTGCTTCTAAAGGTTAGGGGCCTTTTGAGAGACTTCCTTGAAATGAGATCCGACTCCTCACAGGCATCTAGAGCGGGGAGGGGGGGTGGGGGTGCATGTGCTGGGGCTGGGGAGCTGCGGGGGGGGGGGGGGGGGCGGGGCTAATATTCGCCAGCATTTCGGAGCCTGAATGACCTTATGTCCACGCTCAACCCGGGTCCCGATAGACCCTAAACCCTCAAGCTCAGGATAAGCAGAAACTGCATGTTTTCGCAGCCACGCAAACATGACCAACGCAATGCTCCAAAGGCCTGAAAGCCACAAAGGCCCCCAAAAGGCAGCCGAAAGTAAACTCTATCGAGGGCTTGAAACAAGCCTAAAGATTCTGACTTTTCAGGAGAAAAAAACCCAAAAAAACAAAGACTAGGGACAGTGAGAACCATCCCGGGATCTAGGGTTCAAGGTTTAGGGTTTAGGGCAAGTTGGAGCCAGGTCTCCAGAGCTAGAGCCAGGGCAGCGCAAGAGATGACCAGGAGGGAGAGGGGCAGCAGCCCTGTGGAACTCTCAGGGTCTAGGGTTTAGGGTTTAGGGTTTAGGGTTTAGGGAGCAGCCCTCAGGGTGGAGGCGGATTCTAGGAAACCGGAACCCCATAGAGGGTACTTACTTGGGAGGATTGAGGAAGTTTTGCAGATGCATTCGGTTGTTCAGGGACCTGGGACCACATGGTCACTACACGTCTGGAGTCACGTGACTCTCTCTAGATTGCTGCGCTGCGTCTTTTTTGGCGTTTTTTTCCACATCTTCTTCGGGTTCGGTTTTAGGGCCGTTTAGGGTTTAGGGTTTAGGGTTTAGGGTTTAGGGTTTAGGGCTTAGGGTTTAGGGTTTAGGGTTTATGGAGGCTGAAGGCTGACGACCGACTGCAATGAGCCAGCACGAAGGAAGGCAATGAGAATATGAGTCACCCTAAACCCTAAACCCTAAACCCCTAGGAACAAACAAGGGTACCCTTCTTGGTTAAAGGGGAGTATAAGGGAACCTAAGCGTTAAAAACAGGGAACAAGGGCCTACTCTGGGTCCTCGTGGTCCTAGTGGTGGGAGTCGAAATCATGGTCCCAGCAGCAAAGCGGGAGTGGTACAAAAGAATGTGAAGCATTTAGGACTTTGCGAATGTAAGGGACCCCCAAGATAGACCCCACATAGTAGGATTCCCTTGTAATAATAGCGACCCCAATAAGGTACCCCTAATTTCAACATATCTGCGCCAGTGCCCCAGACAGTCGTAACCTAATGTGAGGCAGCTTAGTAAACCCTATCCCTAAGGATCCATGCAGCTACATGATGTATACTTGGGCCCTGAAGGCTACCATATAGAAACCCCTTGAAGGCCCCAAGTATAACTATATAGAAACCCCTTGAAGGCCCGAAGTATATACCCTACGCGCATATGGGATCCTTAGGGTAAATCTTAAAAGCCCTTCACGGGAAGATCGCCTTCGAAGGCCTTCAGGGCTCAGGGTTTTGGGGTTTTGGGGTTTGGGGGTTTAGGGGTTTAGGGGTTTCGGGGTTTCGGGGTTTAGGGGTTTGGGGGTTTAGGGGTTTAGGGGTTTCGGGCTTCGGGGTTTCGGGGTTTAAGGGTTTAGGGGTTTAGGGGGTTTAGGGTTTAGGTTAGCTGGGGGCCCTTTCTTGCTGCCATGCGGCGCTTCGCTCGCCGCGCAAAGAACTCGCAAGCGAAGCCGTAGAAGCTGGCCTGCGGTGTAGGGTTTAGGGTTTAGGGTTTGGGTTTGGGGTTTAGGGTTTAGGGTTTAGGGTGTCGGGTTCAGGGCTAGGAGTTTCTTTGTTTGGGTCCCCAAAGCCGCAACGAACTGGTAGGCTC
The DNA here is from genome assembly GCA_905221605.1 of Symbiodinium natans. Classification (NCBI taxonomy): domain Eukaryota; class Dinophyceae; order Suessiales; family Symbiodiniaceae; genus Symbiodinium; species Symbiodinium natans. Next base: position 292,517 of record CAJNDS010002420.1, read on the forward strand.
TACCGAATATAGACCCTCCCCCTCCCCCCCCCATAGAGCAACCTCGGCACCCCTTGGTTGTGAGGGCATCTCGTTTTTTTGCAGCTTGCTTGCTTCTGTGGATGTTCCGATCATGGCTGGCAGAGAACTTTGCTCTGCCAAAGAACCGTTTAGAGTTTAGAGTTTAGGGTTTAGGGTTTCGGGTTTAGGGTTTAGGGGAACCCCCCCAAAAAAATCGTAAGCCTCGAAACACCAAGCACCCTAACCCTAAATCCCAAACCCTATAAGCCCCAAACCTGTACATGACGGGTACCCTCGACCCCTAAAGAATGTGGTGGAAATTCTCTACATCACCTGGAGCAGACTGCATTCAGGAAGAGAAATCGTTGTGGCCCCAGGGCTCAAAGAGCTCCTTTGTTGGAAATCGTCCAGTCTTATACGCCGTTAGGTCCTGGGCTTGCAAGGTTTAGGGTTTAGGGTTTAGGGTTTAGGGTTCAGGGTTCAGGGTTCAGGGTTCAGGGTTCAGGGTTCAGGGTTCAGGGTTTAGGGTTGAAGTTTCAGGCCTTGAGGGCCAATAGCCTAAGCCCTAAACCCTATGGACCCGATGAGGGCTCAGAAGGTTTTTGACTCATCAAGGGGAACAACAAAACTTAGAGAACGACTCATCTGTCACTACAGAGAAAAAAAGAGAAGTTTAGGGGTTTGGGTTTCCAAGCGCTCTTACGCCACCGGCCACCTAGGAGAAACAGGTTCAAGAGCGTTCCTGGCCTGCATTTGGATCCGTGGTTTGGGGGGAAGGGGGCCTTCTTTGTCCTCTTTAGCCCCTAACGCTAAACTCAGAAACCGCCCGAACCCATGCACAAAACTCAAAACACCAAACCCTAAACTCTGAACCCTGAACCCTAAACCCTAAACCCCAAACCCTACTGTTAGAAGCCAAAGCCCTCAAATTCCCCAATCCGAGGGATGCCCATCAGCCCATCTTGGCGCGACCTCCTCGACGCGATCTCTCAACGAAGATGTGACGACCTGGAGCGCACGCCGTTAGGGCATGTGTATACACTTATAAATAAATAAATAAATAGATGTATATACATATATAGATACATAGACATATACATACATACATACATACATACATACATACATACATACATACATACATACATACATACACAAAGCAAAAAACACTTCGAACATCCCAACCCTCTCTTGGTAGAGATACTCTGGGGTTGGGCACTCCAGGGACACTCTGGCTGGGCACTCCGGGGACACTCTGGGGTTGGGCACTCCAGGGAGTGCGGGGACACTGGTTCCAGGGAAACTCAGGAAGACTCTGGGCTCGGCTCTTCGGGGACACTCTGGGGTTGGGCAATCAAGGGAGTTTAGGGTTTAGGGTTTAGGGTTTAGGGTTTAGGGTTTAGGGTTTAGGGTTTAGGGTTCAGGGTGTTGTTCCGGGGATCACTTGTGTAGGTGCTAGAGTTCGGTCTGTCGCCACCCCCGGTACTCAAACTTGCTTCAGCAGCCCATGGATACCATGAACAGCGATCCCTAAAAGGTAGATACGATGACAACTACAGCCTTTTGTTGCCTAGGCTTTCTACAGCTAGTCCCAGTGTATGTGTGTGAAAGCTCACAGCATCCCGAAAGCCCGGATCCCAAACCTTTGCGCGCCCAAAACCTTATCCTGGGCGTTCAAAAACCCTACATCTGTGGCTCCAGGCCCTGCGCCCGAAACCCTTGTCAAATTCCTAAGCCCTAAGCTCTAAACTCTAAACCCTAAACCTAGTTAGGGTTTTTAGACCCTCAGGGTTCAGCTCCAAACCCTCAACACCCTGACCCAGCCAATGCCAACAGCTGGGCTTAGAAGTTTAGGAGCCTAGACGCTGGGGCTTTGCCTGCTTCGGGTTCTGGCTAACCCTATAAACCGAAAAAACCTGAAAAGAAACGCATAGACCCTTTTACACCCTGCCCTTAAAAGCCCATATACAGACATACGCATATAGTATACACATATAAAAATTAAATATGTATGTATTTGTTTTTCTTGATTCGTTGCTATTATAGTATATGTGTGGTTGTTAGAATTTAAACTCAACGCTTCTCCTCGCCCGGAACTCTTCTCCTCGCCCGGTCTACTCCTCGCTCATCCCTGGAGTGCCCAAACCCAAAGAGTCCCTGCCCAACTCTAGATTGTCCCTGGAGTGCCCAACCCCAGAGTCTCCCCAGAGTGTCCATCACCAGAGACCCTAAACCCTAAACCCTAAACCCTAAACCCTAAACCCTAACCCTAAACCCTAAGTTAGGATGCCGAAGTCCGACTTAATTAACGTCTTCGAAGGTGCTGTATTTTTATGGGGACTATAAAGAGGGAACCTCATTTCGAGAGCTATAGGCATAGGGTTTAGGGTTTAGGGTTAAGGGTTAAGGGTGTAGGGTTTAGGGTTTAGGGTTTAGGGTTTAGGCATGTGCAGAAGCATAGGCCTCAGGCTTCTGCGTTGTGGGACAGTGGGGGCTGGTCTGCCTTAAGGGGGTGGGGCATTCTCAAGCCGAATTGCAAAGCCGGAGATGATGAAGAAGATGTCGACGCCCACGAGTCCTAAACCCTAAACCCTAAACCCTAAAGCCTAACCCTAAACCCTAAACCCTAAACCGCTCCTCGCGCTTGAGCCCTGGGTGTCTTTTTTACGGGGTGGACTTCCGGTGCGTTGTGAGCCCATTACACCCGTAAACCCCTAAACCCCAAACCCCTCATGACCTGGGTGAGCTCCCTAAACCCTAAACTCTAAACCCCAAAACCCTAAACCCTAAACCCTAAACCCTAAACCCTAAACCCTAAACCCTAAACCCTGAACCCTAACCCCTGAACCCTGAAGTCCCCGGCCCTGAGCCATAAAAGCTCTCCTGCTGGTAGCCAGGCAGGGTCCAGGTGATAGATAACAACCTCAGGCAAGGAGCCAGCTGTCGGGTTTAGGGGTTTAGGGGTTTAGGGGTTTAGGGGTTTAGGGGTTTAGGGGTTTAGGGGTTTAGGGGTTTAGGGGTTTAGGGGGTTTAGGGTTTAGGGGTTTAGGGTTTCGGGTTTAGGGTAGCTGGTTTAGGGTTTAGGGGGGTTCAGGGGGCTCGCCCCCCTCGATCCCATTAGATGTCTACACCTTTTTCTATTTTTCAGAGGGGACACCCTCCACAACTGGAGGCACAACCGCTTGCTCCGGAATTGTTAAACCCTAAACCCTAAACCCTAAACCCTGAACCCTGAACCCTAAACCCTCAACCCTAAACCCTGAACCCTTAACTAGCCCTTTGGGCCCTCTCCATAACAATGCAGCACCAGGCTACGCCTGCCTCTGAAATTCTGAGGGCTCTTTTCACAGGGGCCCTTAGGGTTTAGGGTAGCTGGTTTAGGGTTAAGGGTAACTGGTTTAGGGTTTTGGGTAACTAGGGTTTAGGGCAACTGGTTTAGGGTTTAGGGTAACTGGTTTAGGGTTTAGGGTTTAGGGTTTAGGGTTTAGGGTCGATGTCAGGCAACAGCGATGACCGCCACAGCCCGCAGCCCGTCGATGTCCGAGCGGTAGGTGTTGAGGCGCCTTCGGGAGCGGTCAACCGGCCCTACACTCTTGGGGCCTTAATAATTAGAATAGGGTTTAGGGTTTGGGGTTTGGGTTTGGGTTTGGGGTTTAGGGTTTGGGGTTTAGGGTTTCGGGTTTAGGGTGAATAGGGCTTGGGGGGGGGGGGGGGGGGGGGGGGAGGGGTAATAGTAACGTGTATAAAAGGGACCATAAGGGCATACGACCAGTAATTAGGGAGGTGCAGGGTACTTCCCTGCACTTCTAATTTTTGCTCAAAGTACCCTGAACCACCAAGCAGGACCCGACACTCTTGGGGTAGTTACATGGACCCTGCTCCTTACATGGGGACCCCTACCCCTTATAGACCCCACACAACCCACGTGCCCATACTTTCAGAGCCCTTTAAGACGAAGTAAGGGACCATATTTAGGGATCATGTAACTACCCTAAACCCTGAACACCGTAAACTTTCTTGGAGAAGGATTATCTTACCGGGGGTCCGAGTTTTGAGGGTACATCATTGAGTAAGAATGGCATGAATGGGTCCACCAGGCACGCAGATTCCTTTGCATGGGGTTTAGCTTGCCATCTTCGCGCATGGGGCCCCGACGAGGCACGCCAGCAAAATCTTAGGGGTAAAGTTGAGGCTTTGGATTTTAGGGTTTGGGGTTTATGGTGTACTGCTCAGATCCTCTGCTGGGGCAGAATACTAAATTGCAATGGGTGACAGCATTTGTTGCCTTTTCCCGAGGCTTAGACCCTAGGGTTTAGGGTTTAGGGTTTAGGGGTTAGGGTTTAGGGTTTAGGGTTAAGTTAGGGTTCAGTGTCTAGGCTTTAGGGCTTATTGCGGGCGGTACGTAGTTACATGGGCCCTTAATATGGTCTAAAGGCCTGAAAACCTGCTCAAAACCCTAAACACTAAAGCCTTGATATGGTCCCTTACCTCCTTTAACGGGTTCTGTTGTAAGGGACCTTGGGTTGTAGAGAGCAGGAAAGGGTGTATGCAAGGGTGGTAGAGCAGGGTTGGGGCTGCCTTGCTTGGGCTTCAGAACATCCATAGCAACCCCTAAACCCTAAACCCTAAACCCTAAACCCTAAACCCTAAACCCTAAACCCTAAACCCTAAACCCTGAACAAACCAAGGCACTCAGGCAGGCTTGACTTGTAGGACGACTGCGTGGACATTGGTGAGCCTTTCCAGGACTCCGATCCCGAGATCCTTGGCTTCGGGGGCTCTAGGGTTTAGGGTTTAGGGTTTCGGGTTTAGGGTTTGGGGTTTAGGGTTTAGGGCTAGGGTTTAGGGTTTAGGGTTTAGGGTTTAGGGTTTAGGGTTTAGGGTTTAGGGTTTAGGGTTTAGGGTTTAGGGTTTAGGGTTTAGGTTTAGGGATTTAGGGTTTTTAGGGTTTTTAGGGTTTAGGGTTAGGGTTTAGGGTTGGCCCAGGAGTCGACGCTTAGTCTCCTTTTTTTTGTTGTTTGTGTTTGAGGGCTTAGGTTGTCTTTTGGTCCCCTTGAGGGGGTACCCGTTTCGTTCCTAGGCTACTCGTGGGTCTAGCGGGGGGGGGGGGGGGGGGGAGGAGTGCAGCATTTTGGGGTTGCGAAGTGTTGTGGGGTTGCAGTATGGCTCGTCTCTGGAGGCGACAAACGAAGAAAAGGGGAAAAGGGGACTCTACAGCGATCAATTCGCTTGCGGGAAACAAGGCCCTTAACTTATGTTAAGCGCTGCAGACCCTACGAGCCCTGCATACCCCATATAGACACCCGATATACTACCTTCTATATGCCCTATAAGCCCAATCACCTTACACCCTATAAACCCCACACCCTTTGTCCACCTGGTCAAGTCAGGACTTAGTTATGTGCCTGTCCGATGTTGTGGAACCATCTATGCCGGGTGCGTGGAGTGTTTTGGTTTAGGGCTTAGGCTTGTGCAGGCTCAAGGTTTACGGCGTGTTGGGATTGCGGGTTTAAGAGTTTGGGGTTGAGGGCGGGATGCCCGGCTTTTTTTCCTTAGCCAGGAAGACTCCAACACTTTGTTTCATCTTCTCCCCAAACTAAGCCCCAAAACCTACATGTGGCTTCCGGGTTGTGCGGTGTTTTGGGGACTTTGCGGTGGGAGTTCGGCAAGTCTTAAACCCTAAACCCTAAACCCTAAACTTACCCTAAACCCTGAACCCGGAACCCTAAACCGCCAGGGCGCATGGCAGCGTGCGAGGGCGACGACTGGACGCTGAACGACTTGTCCCAGGGCTGGGGCAAAGACCTCACGTTAGAAGCTTTGTGGCTGATGTGGCTGAGGAGCATGTCTTGGGATATTCCCTCTTATACTGACAGTCCTTAATAAGGATCATAATTTCATAATCGTAGGTACTCTAATCCCGATTAAGGACTGTCAGTATAAGGGGGGAACATCCCAAAGAATGTCCCAGCATGTCCCCAGCGATGCCTACTCCGGACTTCAGGGTGGTGGAGCTCTCATTTTCGGCACGATGCCTTGCCTGAGGCATGTTACCATCCTTTGGCGCTTTCCGAAATTAGGGGGTACCTTATTGAGCTATTAACTCTTGAGGTCCTTATGATCAGCGGATCCTACTATTTCGGGATCTATATCGGGGAGTTCCCTATTTTCGAAACCCTAGACCCCAAACCCTAAACCCTAAAAGCCATTGAACGCCAGACCCCGCATGGGTGCCTGGACTGCTGCGCCCGAGGTGACAGCGGCTCGAGCTCGATGTCATCCCGCGGATCAACGTCGTGGTACCTTTCGAGGTAGGGTTTAGGGTTTAGGGTTTAGGGTTTAGGGTTTAGGGTTTAGGGTTTAGGGTTTAGGGTTTAGGGTTTAGGGTTTAGGGTTTAGGGTTTAGGGTTTCGGGGTTCACGGCGGGGTTGATGTTCTTCGGTGAATGGTAGCGCACTTGCGGCTATTTTTTTTTATTTTATTTTTTTTTTTGGGGGGGGGCGGGGGTTAGGTAGTCAGCCTTCTGGCACACAGGGAACTACCATGCAATACCCAAAAAACCCAGAAACGTAGCTCTGCCCAACAGTAACTCAGAGATCATCTCAGGTCAGATGCTGGCGCAGAATTCGATATGTACTAGTATATACGTAGACTCCCTAAACCCTAAACCCTAACACCTAACACCCTAAACCCTAAACCCTAAACCCTGAACCCTACAGTAATGTCATGTCTCCATTCACCTCCCAAAGATGTCTTGTATGCCTTCTAACTAGCTCTTGAGAAGACAGCCCCAAGCAAAACTGACGACCGAAGGTCCTAAGAACACTGTGTGTGGGGTTTAAAGTTTAGGACTTATGGGTTTAGGGTTTAGGGTGGGTTTCGAGTGTTAATCCTTTCCGCCTAATATTAAACCCCCTCCCCCCCCCCCCCCCCTTGTATTCAGACCCCCCGGGTTTTGAATATTAGGCGGGGGGGGGGGGGGGGTCCTTATCGACTGTCCGAACAAACAGCCCGTCCTTATTGTAGCTTTGACCCAGGGACTCAGAGGAACTTGAGTCTTGAGGGCTCAGGCGACTCAGGCTTCTACTTCAGGCTTCCGACCTCCCCTAACCCCCCCTTTTAGGGGCGGGCACGGGATCGGGTTTTGGGCTCAGGGGGGTGTTTAGTAATTAGGGGTGTTCTACTACAATGGGGAAGGGATTAAGGGTTCGGAGCACTTGCCCGGGCCACAGCCCATGATCCGATGCTGAGATGTGCCAGGGCCAGATGCATCTAAGTCTCCAGGGTGTTGGGTTTGGTGGTGTGCATATGGGTTTAGGGGTTCAGGGCTTCTGGGTTTAGGCCTGTATAGGGGTCTAGGGCTGTAGGGCAGAGAGTTTGAGGGGCATGCAGCTGCCTCAGCAAGAGCCAAATGGCCTGAGGAGAGCAGATATGCGAAGCCGCAAGGGCATTTGGGCTCAACATGTCTTCAAACGTAGGGACCCTAAACCCCGAAACCCGAAACCCGAAACCCTAAACCCTAAACCCTTGTCGCGGCGCTTCTTCTTCTTTTGGTTCCCGGCGCGCAGGTGGTGTTTGGACAGTGAGGCCGCGGAAAATGGGAGGGCTCGGATTGCGTGGTTCCGGGTCACAACGTGGCTGGCCTGCAAGGGGTTCCCTAAACACTAAACCCTAAACCCTAAACCCTAAACCCTAAACCCTAAACCCTAGGGCAATTGGGCTTCCAGAGCCATGTAGCTTGGCACCTTCAAGGCAAGCACGCAACCCAAGGGCAAGCAGCCTTCACAGTCCGGCCTGAATGTCAGCACCCGGACTCTCCAGGCGCGCAACTTACCCTAAACCCTAACCCTAAACCCTAAACCCTAAACCCTAAACCCTAAACCCTAAACCCTAAACCGTCAGACCTAAACCTTTGTAGAGTTGAGGACCCAGCTGTGTAGGGTTCGAAGCCTTAAACCCCAAAAAGAACCTCTAAACGTGAACCCCAAACCTGAACCCTCAACCTGAAACCCTAAACCCTAAACCCTCAACACCTAAACCCTAAACCCTAAACCCTAAACCCTAAACCCTAAACCTAAACCCTAAACCCTAAACCCTAAACCCTAAACCCTAAACCCTAAACCCTAAACCCTAAACCCTAAACCCTAAACCCTAAACCCTAAACCCATCCAGGGCGATCCCTCACTGCGGCCGCCAGTCGTCCATGCGCTCTTGCAGCCGGGTCTCGCCAGGGCGATTTAGGGTTTAGGGTTTAGGGTTTAGGGCTAGGGTTGAGGGTTGAGGGCTGAGGGATAATTAAGGGTGTTTTACGCCATGGACATTTCGCGAATCCCTGCCTGTCCTCGTAGCCCGACGCCTCCAACAAAAAAAGATCCTGCCCTGTAAACCCCAAAACCCTGACCCCGTACAACAAGACAACACATACACACCCTATAAAACCCCCAAAAAAGGCTCAAAACAAAACCCTACACCTACCAAGACTCGCAAAGACTCGCCCCCAACATCACACGTCTGATGAAACGCGGACCGCGAGAATGAGAACTTTTCTATAAACCTGAACCCTAAACTGTAAACCTCCAAAACCCTCAACCCTCCCAGAAGCAGAAGACTACAAGAAACGTGCTTAGGGCTTATGAGGGCTTAGGGTTCGTAAGTTTTTGCTTGGTTTCTTTATTTTTTGGGGGGGCGGGGGGGTTGTGGTGGGCGCCAAACCCTAAACCCTAAACCCTGAACCCTAAAGGCCCTGAACCCTAACATGGGGTGCCCTATACGTGTTCAGCCTGCCGAACAAGTGGCTTTTGGAGATGATCGGGGTTGAGGCGGCCAGGAGGTTCTTTTTCGGATTCATAGGGTTTGTAGGGATTAATTATGGGGTGCTGCAGGGTTTTGAGGGTTTATAGTGCTTGGGGTTTGTATAGGGTTTCTTGTTTTTTGGCAGGCTGGGGGTTCATCTCAGTGGAATCTACGCTTTGGGGGTTTCAGATATTCCACAGTGCTATTTCTAGCCCGAAGCCCTGAGCCCTTGAACCGGGTTTAGGGTTTAGGGTTCAGGGTTTGGGATTTAGGGTTTAGGGTTTAGGGTCGGTTCCACCACCCCCCCCCCCCCCCCCCCCCCCCCCGGCCAGCATCTGTAGGCGCTCCACCCGTCGCCGGGCTTCAGTCCAGTCCTGCGGGGCTACACCTACCTTAGGGTTTGGGGTTTGGGGCTTGGGGTTTAGGGTATAGGGTTAGGATGTTGTCTGCAGGTGATGATTATAAAGGGATAAGCCCTGTATTCCCGAACGGCTTCAGGGTAGGAGGTTGAAGGAATGTCTCGCATTACCCAGGTCACAATCTGGAATGCTCGAAACTTTCGAAGCAGCCGTGCAATCAGGCATTTCGCTCGGTCGCTCACTCTGCCAGCTCTGACCAGGGTTTAGGGTTTAGGGTTTAGGGCTAGGGTTTAGGGTTTTGGGCTAGGGTTTAGGGCTTTGGGGGTTGAACTCATAATTGAGGGGCACACAAGGGATCTTGGAGACCATTTTGTTCATCCGATCATCGGAGCAACGAACTGGCACCACATCACTTGGTGACCGTGCCAGGAGTCTAGCCTACTTTTTGCTGAAGCGCCCCTGCACCAAAACAAGAGAGAACAAGTAGGGGCATATTTCTAGGGATTCTTCCTTACAGGGATTATCATCTTCTCCGTATTTATATAATCTTTTTTTAGTCATGATTACTATTACAATTATTGTTGTTATTTCTAGAACTTGTACTCAAATTCTTATATAGTATTAATGCTATGATTACCATTATTATGACTATAGTTATCATTATTATGATTACTATTGTTACTACTGATATTCTTCTTCTTCTCATAATTAAACCGATGTTTTTTTGGGGGGGGTTCTTCAGCGGTTTAGGGTTTAGGGTTTAGGGTTTAGGGTGTAGTAGCGGAGGGATCTGAGGAGTCTTTCGGGGGCTCCCCACTGCCCGCTTCGGGGAAGGGTGCCAGGCACAGGCTACAGATTCCCTTGCGCCCTGGGGTTTAGGGTTTAGGGTTTAGGGTTTAGGGTTTAAGGGGTTTAGGGTTTAGGAGTTTAGAGGGTTTAGAGGGTTTGGAGGGTTTGGAGGGTTTAGAGGGTTTAGAGGGTTTAGGGCTTAGGGTTAGACACCCAACCCTGCCATCCTAGAACTTCTCTCCGTTAGAAAGAACTTATATTGGGGTTTCCATGAAATTCTTTAAGTTCACTGCATAAGGATCATAAGGGTTTAGGGTTTGGGGTTTAAGGTTTAGGGTTTAGGGTTACTTCTCAGAATCCTCCCCGCAGGGCCGCGTGGCGTGCAGTGGCACTGGATGCGGGCACCCGATTCAAGCAGCCTACTACGCTTCCTTGCTCTCGGTCCCTGGGTAGGCTTGGCTGAAGAGTCTCCGAGAGAAGGATCCTACACCCTAAGCCCTCAACCCTAAACTCTAAACCCTTACACGGAACACATCGTAGAATATCCCCGGGGCCCACCTAGACCCGAAGCAGCTCCGGGCTTAGGGTTTAGGGTTTAGGGTTTAGGGTTTAGGGTTTAGGGTTTAGGGTTTAGGGTTTATTGCTTCGAGCTTCGGGTCTTGCTCTTACAGCCAATCCAAAGAGATACTTCAGGGCACGTGCTCAGTGAAAGCCCAGCCGAATGCTCGAGGTGGTGTGGTGCAGACGAGGAGCACCTAAACCCAGCACAGGGACCCTAAACCCAAAACCCTAAACCCTAAAACCCCAAAGCCAAAACCCCCTAAACCCTACAAAATTGTAGGATTTCGCGTTGAGGGCTTTAGAGATCTGACTTCTTGATCCAAAGGTTCGGGCTTGGCTCACAACTCATCACAGTAGATTTTGCCTAAAAAGCTGGGCTCACATTATGCGCACAACTTCAGCCTGCAGGGTTGACGTTATGTGTCTCCTGATGTCCGCAGATGGATATCATTACGTGGTTTGGGGATTTGGGGGCGTAGGAAATTTTAATTACAGTGGTTTGGGGATTTGGGGGCGTAGGAAATTTTACTTGCCGTCGTTTGGGGATTTGGGGGCGTAGGAAACTTTACTTGCATCCCCCCATGTAAGCCTTAGAACGAGTCCCTGTACCCCAATTATTGTACTCCCTACAGTAAGAACCGAGATTCGGATCGGGTCTCCAACTGTACTTATAACTGTGCTTGTAGCCATATTCGGGCAGTTAAGGGGCTTATAAGTGGGGTTACAAGTACAGATATAATTGGTTAATAAGTGCCATGTATCCTCCAAGTAGAAACGCTATAAACCATAAGTAGGTCTCATAAATCCGAGACCCAGGCCACAGTCCGGAACCCTAAACCCTGCCGGGTTTTCAGGGGTTGAGGGCTTAAGACGTCTGAGCTGGGACAGATGATCCCATTGAGTGCGGAAGAGGTCCCTTTTTTATCCCCCCCGGTTTTTGAAAAAAAGAGTCAAAAGCTCCACGTTTAGGGTTCAGGCTTTTGGGATTCTCGGGATCCCGGCTCGGCTTTGCCATGCCCAACTTGATCGTGTACCTGGCGGGGGTGTGGGGGGGGGGGGTCGGGGGGGGGGGGATTTATGCGTTGGGGTTTTGGGTTTAAGGTGTCGAGGACCTGGGGTTTAGGGGGAGGGGGCGGGGGGTGGGTGGAAGCTCTTGCGGCTATGGGAACCAAGTAGGGAGAGATTTTGGAAAGCAAGGAAACCGACCGAAGTAGCAGTCTCAGCTCGCCTCGGCCCCTCGACTTCGGACAAGCCCACACTCCCCAAATGCACGCAAGCGACCTGAAAGAAACGATCTAACTCCTTGAGCCCTTGCCATTTAAACTTGGCTGCACCCAGGAGGGTAGCTATAAATAAAACTTTTAGCTGCCTTAATAAGACACCCAACAAACCCAAAAAAGGTAAGGATCTAAAGTTACAGAAAAAGTTTAGAGGCCTCTCCAAACGCGTCGGGTCCACATCGCCGGGTTGTCAGGCTGGTGTGGCTGTCGCCGGGATGCCTCTTTGCTTAGTTGTCCAGTACCTAGGGGTTTTAAAGGTTAACCTTTGGGCTTTTAAGTGGAATTATATTAACCAAAAAGGTTACAGGTTACCCACTCTACTACTAAGCTTGAATCACCAAGCTCTGGCGTTCGGTCCAACCCTGGAACCGTCAGGGTCCTGTACCTTTACAGGGCTTCCCGCATGGAGCCCTAAGGAAAAGATCAAGCCCTCAGCATGCGAGGGGTACCCCTTTTTAAGGGGGTGGTTCCTGCTATAATGAGGACTATCGTCTTTTGGGATACCTACGGGGTAGCCCTATTTTGGTAAAAGAGCTCTCTCTGAAGGGACTATAGGGCCTAACTAACGCACAGCACGCAGCAGCCTCTGCATCGGGACGTGTCCGAAGTAACCCTTAGACCCACCCTAAAATCACGACCCTACACCCTAGCTAGGGAGGATTCAAATAAGATTCGACTGCCGAGTCTTCCGCAGCTTAGCTTACCCTTCACATATAGCAGGTAGCGCAAGAGGCACTGGTTCTTATGGCACCCGTTACTATACACGCCCGATACGACCAAACATAAAAAAAATGACCATCAGGGGGAGCATCCATTCCCGAATCCGATTCGTTGTTTTGATAAACTCCCCTTTTTCTTTGTGTTTTTGATGCTCTAGGGTGGCAATGCCACGGCTTTGGCAGGGTTTGGTATAGAGCCCTATAAACCCCATAGCCTAAAGCTCTAATACACACCCAAAACCATAACAAGCCCCATAATTCCTCAACCTACACGGCCCTAAACCCTACCTAAACCCCCAACCCCCAACCCCCAACCCCCAACCCCAAACCCCAAACCCCAAACCCCAAACCCCAAACCCTAAACCCTAAACCCTAAACCCTAAACCCTACACCCCAACATGCCCTAAAAGCCCTGGCCTCGACGTGGCTCCACACATCACCAGGCAAAGGCACTCGGCTATGCGGCCTCTGAGAGTTCGGGGGGTACACAAGGGTTTAGGGTTTAGGGTTTAGGGTTTAGGGTTTAGGGTGTAGGGTTTAGGTTTTAGGATTTAGGGCTTAGGGTTTAGGGTGGTTAGTATTTGTTCCTCGTAGAATGGAAGAACAAGTTAAAATCTATTTCTCATTATATATTGAGCTTATATTTCTCTACTGTTGTATTATGACCTTGTTGCACTACCATCGTAATGATGAGCATATATTTATTAAATTGCATGTTGATTTCGATGTCTGCTTCCTTGTTGGGGTTACATTTGAATGATATTTCTAAGCTCCTTATTGGGAATGTAATATGACAAAAAACTAAAATTGCAACTAACGAGGACCCAGACATTCCTCCATGATCGTCTTCTTGTATTCGGGTGGACAAGGTTTCGGATTTCGGGATCGACTTAAGGACCACTGAAGGCCTGAAACTTGCGGCCGCATGCGAAGGTGGAGCGTTGAGGGGTTTAGGGTTTAGGGATTGGGGTTTAGGGTTTAGGGTTTCGGGTTAGAGGTTTAGGGTTTAGGGTTTGGGGTTTGGGGTTAGTTGTAGGGTTGCGGGATTCGGGTTGAGGGTTTAGGATGTCAGTGTCCAAGCTGGGCCCAAACCCACCGGCGGGTGTAGAGTTCGGGTTGAAAGTCCAGAACTGTCAGGGGCTCAGCGACGTAAACATATTTGAAGTTGAAAATCTGCTTGGACCATAAAAACCATTTGCTGCGATTCTTTGGGCGTTTTGGGCTGGATTGCCAAGAAGGAGAGAGCCCTAAAGAAGTGGCCAAGCCCCATATATAAGCGCCTAAATCCTAAAGCCTAAAGCCTATAAACCCTCCAGCCCTCAAGCCCCGAAACGCTCGCTGAATCCCGCCAAGATCATCATCCCAGGACGGGCTATTGTACCGTACAACCCGTTGAAGGGGCCCTTCATAGGGCTGGTTATGGGGATGATTGGGCCTAGAAGCCCATCCTGGTCTGAGGCATGCGCCCATTGTGCCGCCAGAGGAGTTGTGCCGGCAGGGACCGGTCGTTGTAGACGTGCTGAAAGGTGCCAGTGATCTGGGCTTTGGTGTGTGTACAGGGTCCGGAGGTATGGCGCTTGAGTTTGGGATTGCTTGGTACCCCAGTACCCATGTTTGTAATAAGGGTGCCCTTTTTGGGGTTGCTTGATAAGGGAACCTTGCACCAAAAAAAGGTTCAAGGGTGCCACTAGACTACCAGGCTTAGGGTCTAGGGATACCCCGAACTCCCCGAAATCACTATCTCTATACTTTCTGGCATGGGGGGGTACGAAAATAGGGGGTACCTTACTGGGGTCCTTATTTATAAGGGAATCCTACTATTTGGGGGTCCCCTATGTTCGTAAACCCCCGGTATGGGTCTGCGCGGGAGTTGAGGACTTGACGTGCCATTAGACCTAGAAACGCCAACGAGGAAGAGACACCCTCCTGCCATGCCCTGCAGAAAGTCATCCCTATGAACCCTGTGAGACCCCTAAACCCTACAAGCGATGTAGAGTTGAGGGTTGAGGGTTTAGGGTTTAGGGTTTAGGGTTTAGGGTTTAGGGTTTAGGGTTTAGGGTGAGGAATTCTGGGAGAGGGGAGGGACAAGGCAAGTAAGACTCCAAACTGGTAGACCGCCTGGCGATGGGGCCCTTTCACAGTCCACAGCCTAGAAGAAAGCAAGATGAATATGAACGACTCCCATAGTTGGAAATTGCTGTTTTGGACTTGTTCAGAAGCAACACCGTCCTGAAGTTGCACGCCTAGATGCTCAGCAGTGTTCTAGAAATCGGTTTGTAAGGGCAACAATGCAGGTTCCACGTACTGTCAATCTAGGGTAGCCCTCCAACATTAGGTCCTTGTTGGCCCCTATATATGGTCTCGGCGCCCTTTAAATGTCAGAGAGCTACACTATTGCAGCTTCAGTGCCTCTTTCTCGTCATCCACAGCGACAGCCTGCTGGTGCAAAGGCGGAAACAATACAGTTGCTTACGGCACTGCGAACTCTCCGAAAAACATTCCTAATCCTCAAACCATGACATAAGAGTATTTCCCAAATTTGGGGTACCCGTTTACTACACAAAATAGAATAGAATCCCCTTAAAGGGGCCTCGAAAAAGAACCTGTATATCCCAAGGCCCCTCTACCTGGCACAAGCAAAGTGAAGTCCCGATACGAAGCCCCCGCCCTGCCCGCCTGCTTGGCCGGGCTCTCAGGCAAGCTCCTCCTGGCGGTTTAGGGTTTAGGGTTTAGGGTTTAGGGTTTAGGGTTTTGTCTCCGCCCCCTCCCTCCCGTCCCCCGCCCCGCACCGTGCTTGAAGTTTGACACGCTCAAGCCTGAGTCTGAACCACACATACACAAGGCTGCAGCCTTCGAGAAGCAAACTCACTGAAGCTAAACCCTAAGCCCTGAAACTTGAACCCTTTTGCACCTGGGCCACAAAAAACACAACCCCCCCCCCCCCCCCCCAAAAAAAAAAAAAAAACAGAACTGCCCTGCAAGCCCTGCAGCCCAAAAAAGGAAAGTGAAGAGGCCGAGGTCCCTAGAAGCCTTTGAAGGTGGCTTGCTTCCACAAGGCCAGCCCTGAAGAAATTTTCAATGCATGTCATGTCAGACCCTAACCTTAAAGGCTCTAAGGCCTCTCACTTTCGGGTTTTTGAGCCAAAGGGCATGCTTAAAAAAGGTTTTTGTGCCCAAACAAAGGAATAGGTCAGGGTGGCTTGCTGCATTAGACGGCATGACAAAGGAGAAGCCGTGCTCAATCTGGCCTCAACAGCAAATCACATAGCGCGATGCATTCCTGTAGAGGCCTCCTGTCAACATGCCAAGACCTACAACCCTAGGCCCTGCCACGTGGTACTGTGCCTGCCTCACCTTAACAGCAGGAAATGGAAATTTGCCTTAATCCTCTCAATCATAACTTCAGAATCCCTAAACCCTAAACCCTAAACCCTAAACCCTAAATCCTAAACCCTAAACCCTAAACCAGCCATCTGCACATGGCCATGGAGATGCAAATGGCCTCGAACTGAAACCATCCGATCTTGCAGCTGCCGATTGCCTCGGAATCCAGCGTCGTACTGCGCAGGGTGGTCGACTCGAAGGCAGAGAGCGTTTAGGGATGAGGGTTTAGGGTTTAGGGTTTCGGGTTTAGGGTTAGGGTTTAGGTTTTAGGGTTTAGGGTTTAGGGTTTAGGGTTTAGGATGTAGGGTTTAGGGGCTTAGAACCAACCTCCAACTAGTCCCTAGAGATTGCAGTGTGTATACTCCCAGCAGGGACATCCGAGAATAACTGTTGCAAATGTGCGGGCCTTCTTCAACCCAGGCTTGGCTGCACTCAGGAGGGTAGCTATAAAATAAACTTTTAGCTGCCTTACTAAGAAACCCAATAAACCCCAAAAAGGTAAGGATCTAAAGTTACGGTAAAGTACCACAACCCAGAGGATCCCAAAAACCCCCGTTTGTCACTTTAAAGCCACAGAGAAAGAAGTCTTAAGATTCTGGTTTCGGAGGAGGGGTCTCTAAACCCTGAACCCTAAACGGTAAATAGGTTTGGATCTTCCGGGCCAAGATGTTCTAGACCCAAGAGCAACCTAGGAATGAAAGGGCGCCCTTTTTTTTTGGCTGGAAGGGCCTCTAAGGTAACCTATAAACCTTGAAAAACCCTAAACCCTAAACCCTAAACCCTAAACCCTAAACCCTAAACCCTAAACCCTAAACCCTAAACCCTAAACCCTAAACCCTAAACCCTAAACCCTAAACAAGGGAAGAAGGGTCTACTGTGGGTCCTAGTGTTCCGGAAGGGGGGGGGGGGGGGGTCCCTCTAGAAGCCCCCACTTACTGTATCTTCACATACCTTCACCTAAACCCTGAACCCAAGCCCCAAACTCTGAACCCCAAGAGAAAACAACAAGGGACACACACACACACACACACACACAGCCACACAGAGACACACACAGAGACACACACACACACACACAGAGACACACAGAGACACACACAGAGACACACAAAGAGACACACAGAGACACACAGAGAGACACACACAGAGACACACAGAGACACACAGAGACACACACAGAGACACACCCACCCACACACACACACACACACAAAAAAAAAAAAAACTCCCAGCCCTGAGTTTAAGGTTTAGGGTGTAGGGTGAAGGGTGTAGAGTCCTGAACGCTATTCTTGCTTCAATGCTTTTAGCAAGATAGGGCCCTACAACCTAAACCCTGCACCCTAAACCCTAAACGCCTCCTAAACCCTAAACCCTGAACCCTGAACCCTGAACCCTGAACCCTAAACCCTAAACCCTAAACCCTAAACCCTAAACTTCTAAACCCTAAACCCTAAACCCTAAACCCGAAACGAAGAACCATGGGGAAAGGGCACCACTGCGGATCTGAGGAATCCAAGGCTGCTGCCGACCCGGGAGTAAGGACTTGTCCTGCTGGGCTTTAGGGGGTTTAGGGTTTTGGGCTTAGGGTTTAGGGGTTTAGGGGTTTAGGGTTTAGGGCTCAGGGCTTTGGGTTTAGGGTGCTGGGCTTCGGGCTGAGGGTTTAGGGCTTAGGGTTTTTGGGCTCAGGGTTTAGGGCTCAGGGTTTAGGGGGAGGTTCAGGTCTAGGGGGGGGTTACGGCTCAGGGTGCTGGAGGTCGGGTGGCTTAGAACAAAACATATACCAATCTACGTATATATATATATATGTATATCTATTTCTTTATCCAATTTGTTTATCTATTCATATATATATATATAGGTATATATTCTCATATAGGATCTACGTATACATGTGTAATTATGTATATTATGTGTATATACATATATAAATCCCAGGCCTGCAACCCCTGACCCGAAACAGCCCTCAGATGCAAAGATGGCTAAGGCTTAGGGACTATAGGGCTTCCCCGAAGCTCAGGCAGCGTGACCAACAGACACGCGACAGCGTCCCGCTGGTAGTCTGCATAAGGGTCGCCACGCGAGAAGTGAGACCTGAGAGTGGGTGGTCCTTTGAGTTTGAACGGATTCTGCAAGCTTCGGGCTCTAGATTGGGCCATTACGTGTCGAACGGTGGAAATTTTCCGGAATGTGGGCACTGTGTGTGAGGATGCGTGCTTCTTGCTTTGTGAGCCCACGTCTTATTTATGGATCCTACATCAAGAGGAGCTGCCATGGCAGCAGTCGTCTTATAAGAAGAAGCAGGGCAACGGCCGTAGGCACCAAGCCCTGTAAATCCTAAATGGAGCCAACCCTTTGGCTCAAGCTAGCCCAAAAAACCTTCAATAGTATAGACGCTGGGCCACAAGACTATAGAACTGGAGCCCTCTGTGCCTTTTTGGGAGTACGGGTGAGGGTGAGTAGTGGTTCCTGCTATCACCCCCAGATGGATCGACCGCTGCTGCTGACTACACTGCCCTGGACCGAGCTTTGTCGAGACCCAGGAGTAACCTAGGAATAAAAAGGGGTTTAGGGTTTAGGGTTTAGGGTTGGGGAATTTATGTGAACCCCCACCCTAAAAAATGGACATAAGGACATACTCCGGGTCCTGGTTGTGTTAAGAATGGTTACGAAGCCAACAAAAGTTGATCCTTGAAATTTCAAAACAAACCCTAAAAACCCTAAACTTGAGCTGCTCCCCCTTTTTCTAACAGTCCTGCAAAGGGATTCGAGTAACCCGAAAGGTTGCAGAGGGCTGAGTTTAGGGTTTAGGGTTTAGGGTTTGGGGTTTGGGTTTAGGGTTTAGGGTTTAGGGTTTAGGGTTTAGGGTTTAGGGTTTTGGGATTAGGGTTTAGGGTTTAGGGTTGGATAGCGTGGGAGCCTGAGGTTCAGGGGTTAAAGTTTAGGGTTCAGGGTTTAGGGCTTAGGGTGGAGGGCATAGACTTTTTAACAACATTGAAGGTTACAGTTTATAGGTGTTCGGACTTCTGAGGGCTTAGGAGAAAGCCTGCGTCGTTGGATTGTGACATGTTTGCCAGAGCCCCCCATGCTTAAGCTGGGATCAAGAAACAAGACAAGACCCACGCGACACACCAGAAACCACAAAACCCCACAAAACCCTAAACCCTAAACCCTAAACCCTAAACCCCGGGGTGCACACCACAGGGGGGCGCCGATGTGGGCCAAGTGCTGAACCTCCCGGCCTCAAAGAGCGGGGAAGCTAAATGGTCTAAACGGGTCGAAAGGGTCTGAAAGGGTCTAAAGGGTCTAAGGGGTCCTACGGGTTTAGGGTGTTGGGTGGGTTCAGGGTTTAGGGCTTAGGGCTTAAAGGCCTTACAGGCATCGAGTTCTTGTGTTCCAAGACCCGAGTTATCAGGTCCCTGAGAGTATAGCCTTAAAGGGGTTCAGCCCTTCAAGACCTGAACCCTAAAATTTGGCCCTAAACCCTAGATTCAAAACCCTTCAAAACCCTTCAAAACCCTTCGAAACCCTTCAAAACCCTTCAAAACCCTTCAAAACCCTTCAAACCCTTAACCCTGAACCCTTCAAACCCTGAACCCTAACCATTGCACCGTTGCCGGGGAGGCGGCTTTGCTGTGTCAGTCGCGCTTCCTTCTCGTTCCGCCTTGGGACCCAATCTCGCGCTCTCTCTCTCTCTCTCACTCGGGTTTAGGGTTTAGGGTTTAGGGTTTGGGGTTTAGGGTTTAGGGCTTAGGATTTGGGGTTTAGGGTGCAGCGTGTAGGGGTACATCCCCTGCGCACGTAGCCCATCATTTCCAGCAAACCTACCTTGCCTCACTCCCGCTTAAGGACCATTCTAGCTACTCCTGGTCTCTCGAGGCTGCTGTGGGCAGGATACCCAACTGCGCTGAAAATAAATCCGCACGGTCATGCCAGTGTGGTGCATACTTAGAGTTCGTGGGAGCTTAAGGTTTCAGCTTTTTCACGAGAACCCAATTGCGATCTGGTTTCTTCAGTCATGCATCGCAAAGGACTTTGGGAAGCTACGGTTTGGTGTTTCAAGGGTTTAGGGTTTATTTTAAGGGTTTAGGGCCTTAGGGTTCCAAGATTCTGCACCAACGCTAGAATGGCTAAGCGGCTGCGGATGGAAACCTCTCGGCTTAGGCAGGCGCTTGTTGCGTAGGTGCAGCACGCGGAGGGGATCTAAGTCGACACCTTGGCTCCGCGGGAAGATCCGCGGGTAGGTGGCCAAGAACCAGGCATGTAGTCGGGCTGAGCAGGTTAGGGGGCTTATCGGCAAAGGGGCAAATCTTGGTAGCGCAGGAACCATATTCTAATACTTCAATAAGGGTACCTGTTTCATTTGGGGTTGGTTACGTTAAAGGGAACCTAGAATCAAAAAAAGGGGCAAAAGCGTACCACCGGGCTACCAATTAAGAATCACGAACCCAATCTTAATAGGGGTTGATGCATGGCGAGGATGGGCTGGAGTCTGCAAAGACCCTAAACCCTAAACCGTAAACCCTAAACCCTAAACCCTAAACCCTAAACAGATGGGGCGGATCCCGTGGGGTTCTGGCGATGAGAACCGACTACAGGGCTGAGGCCTCACCCTAAATCCCAAACCCCAAACCCCAAACCCCAAACCCTAAACCCTAAACCCTAAACCCTAAACCCTAAACCCTAAACCCTAACCGCCCCCCCCCCCCCCCCCCCCCACCCCCGACCCCATTAGAGTTGTAAGGGGTGCCCTTCGCAAACGGCGGGTGACCAGGATCCTCCTGAGCACCGGAACCCCAAAACCCTGAACGCTGAGGATCCTATAGACCCTGGGAAGGCGTTCCAAGCCCTAAGAACCCTAAACGAAACCCTAAACCCTAAACCCTAAACCCGAAACCCTAAACCCTAAACCCCCTAAACCCTAAACCCCCTAAACCCTAAACCCTAAACCCTAAACCCGAAACCCTGGGCTCCATCAGCTGGCTCAGGTTGCTTCGACACTAGATCGACGGCAGCTCTGAACTCCCTAACCCTAAACCCTAAACCCTAAACCCTAAACCCTAAACCCTAAACCCCACACCCTAAACCCTAAACCCTAAACCCTGAACCCTAAACCCTAAACCCTGAACCCTAAACCCTGAACCCTATCAATACTATAAACCCCATACACCCCATATTAGGGGGACCGGCATGTGCTGGGTCCTCTGACGCTCTTTCGCCTCGCGACGGGCGAACTGCATGGCGATCCTCCGAGAGAAGGTGGTTGTGCGGTGCTTTGCACAAAAGCGTCGCCCCTTCTAGGGCTCAGAGAGTTTAGGGCGTCTAGTCCATGGGGTTCAACGCTTGTCCCTGTGCTCTAAACGCTAAACCCTTCACCCTCCGGGGCCGACGTGGTTGAAAATGGTGGCTTTCAAGCAGGTTTGTGGTTCATAAGGTTTATGGGGTTGCGAGGGTTGATATGGTCTATAGGGTTTACATAGGGTCTAGATAGGGTTGATAGGGCTTTGGGGCAAGCAGCGTCCTGCTCAGACTGTAGTGCCCAGGCAACTCACTGAAATTCTTGGGTTCAGGGCCATATCACCTCAGGACCCCAGGCTTCCGTGTGCGCAAGGGTTTAGGGTTTAGGGTTTAGGGTTTAGGGTTTAGGGTTTAGGGTTTATGGTTTAGGGTTTAGGGCGTGGACGCCCTTGTTCATGGCGCTCTCCTCCCTGTTTCCGGTGTTGCTTAGGACATTCGGTCGTTTGGGGAGGAGCAGTACGCAGGTTCATGCGTTAGGGTCAGTAGGCAAGGACGTGGGGGGGGGTTGGGGGGGAGGGTGGAGGGGACCTGAAGTGGGGGCCTGTGTTTTTGCCCGAAGTTGTAGTGGAGACACAAAGTGGGCCCAGAGGCTCATACTTTAGACTGAAGACAGATGACACCCCCTCACATCCTACATAGGCATTGCAAGGTGTTGGGAGGTACCCTTGAGTCCTGCGCCCAGCTTGCGTCCGCGGAGGACACTGATGTGGAGTTGGGCTGCTGGGCACTGCAGGGTTTACGGCTTGGGCTGGCTACGAAACGCGGGTTTCCGATAATGGGGGTACCCTCCTTGGGGTCCTTGTGAAGGGGATAACTGCTATGTGTGGGTGTACCCATACTAAAGGAAACCCCCATGTCTCCAACAAGGAGTCTGTTCAGATCTAGCGGCTAGCTGGGTGCTCATCATCGCAGAGGTGGCTTGTAGGCTTGAGGGCTTAAGGCTTTTCTTCGTTGTCCAATAACTTGTGGGATTTCAAGGTTAACCTTTGGGATTCTAAGAGGGATTATACGACCCCAAAAAGGTTGAAGGTTACCTACTCTACTACTAGGTTTTCATGTGCTATTGTAGTAGGCTGCAGCTGTGAGCCAACAGACATGGCAGTTCACCGAGAAAACCTGAGAGGCAGTGAAGGATCCAGGGTTTGCAGGCATGGCACGCGTATCATGCACCAAGAGCTCCCTTATAAGCCGACTTTGAGCTACGCCAGCGGCAAACATTAGAGCCATCAAGAACGTGCGCGCGCTGCGCTGGCATCGAAAGTGTTCTGCGACCAAATGAAGATCCTGTGCTCTCTGAGTCCTGAGCCCCGGGTTTAGGCTTTAGGGTTTAGGGTTCAGACTCGATCTGCGAGCTCATGAAGGGCTGAGAGTCTCAAGGGGCATCAGTCGTGTTTACATGGGTTTAGGGTTTATGTGTACGTAGGGTTTAGGGTTTAGGGCGATGGCCCATTACGACAGTAAGAGACCCCAAATATAGACCCCCAAATAGCAGGATCGCCCTTACATAAGGACCCCAAGAAGGTAATTACCCCTGATATCGTAAGCCTCCATGATGGGTCAGCAGGGCCATATGGCGCGGCTCTGAAATTTGCGGAGCAGGGAACTTTGTAAACATCTGTGCCCAGATGCTCGACCCATGGCCGAGAGAGGGTGCCCTAAGCCCCAAAAGCCTAAGCCCTGCCCCTAATGCCCAAGCCCCGAATCCTAAACGGCATAGAAGAACGACATCCTAAAACTTGGATGAGCTCTGCGTTTGTTCTGGGCTTGGGGTTGAGGTTTAGGGTTTAGGGCCCATGTTGGCACGAGTATGGCAGACCTTCTTGACTTTGGTTTTAGGGTTTATAGGGTTTCAGGTGATCTTACTACACCCCGAAAGCATCTCCCCAATGACGTTGTGAACGAGGAGGTAAAGACCCGAAACCCTAAACCCTAAACCCTAGTCCTCCTTGCTAAAGAGGCTGGCGAGCTCCGATTCCACAGCGCGTATCTGGCGCAGCTGGTATGTGGTCATGTCGGGTTTAGGGGTTTAGGGGTTTAGGGGTTTAGGGGTTTAGGGGTTTAGGGGTTTAGGGGTTAGGGTTTAGGGTTTAGGGTTTAGGGTTTAGGGTTTAGAGTTTACATCTAGCTATGTAGAACTTTTTGGGGGTAATATACGAAAATCCCCTAGAACTGAACCAAAAACAATCTACATTAGAGCCTTCAGGTAGGGTTTAGGGTTGAGGGTTCAGGGTTCGGGGTGTCGGGTGGGGGACCATGGGTCTCATAAGCTTCAGGATTAAACCCGAAACCTTAAACCTTAAACCCTAAGCCCTAAACCACGACCCATTTTGATCCTTCGCTGAAGCGTCATCCGCCGGGCTTGCGTCACTCGATGTCCGGCACAACGCCTCAGCTTTAGTCTTTAGGGTTTATAGACTTGCTACAGGCTTTGGTTTAGGGTTTAGGGTTTAGGGTTTAGGGTTTAGGGTTTAGGGTTTAGGGTCTAGGGTTTAGGGTTTAGGGTTTAGGGTTTAGGGTTTAGGGTTTAGGGTTTAGGGTTAGGGTTTAGGGTGCTTGTGTTCTTTACAGGGCTCCTGGGGCTTCTGGGATTGAGTTTAGGGTTCAGGGCTTTGTGTGTGTGTGTGTGTCAGCTCGCGGCAAGCTGCAACTTCCTCAAGTCCCCTTTGGGTTTAGGGTTTAGGGTTTAGGGTTTAGGGTTTAGGGTTTAGGGTTTAGGGTTTAGGGTTTAGGGTTTAGGGTTTAGGGTTTAGGGTTTGAAGAAAATCTGCTCCTGACTCCATGCACAAACCTGATTGCTAGATCAGAGGTTGCCATGGCGGCTTTAAAAAAAAAAACTCGCACTACACGCCCAGAATCCTATACTCCATCTTAACCCCATTCAGCATTCTGCATTCTAACGAGTCCTACGTTGCTTAAGTTGGAGTTACCCATCTGGGTTCGGAAGCTTACCTCCTTGTTCTGATGTCAGCATGGCCTGGGCGCGAACCCAACACCAGGGTTTAGGGTTTAGGGTTTAGGGTTTAAAGCTTAGGGTCTAGGGTTTAGGGTACCATTTCAACACCAGGACACCGCAATTGGCAATAATCGCCTTCTGCGTGGGGCGCCCAGAGCCAGTGCCTTCGCTACCCGAAGGGTCCACCGAGTCTTGCTTTGCTGTGGCCCAAAAGGTTTAGGGTTTAGGGTTTAGGGTTTAGGGTTTAGGGTTTATAAAGGGTTTAGGGTTTAGGCTTTAGGGAGACCCATTTCAAACATATGCTGGGCATTGGCTCATGCACTTCTATTGATAGTTGTACTTTTCGTTCCTGGCAGAAAGATGATTTTAGGAGCATTGCGACTATAGCATGTGCCATCTTGACAGAGCCGCTTCTGGCACAGTGCGCCTTCTAATGCCTTCTTAAGTGTTAGGGTTTAGGGTTTAGGGTTTGGATGTAGGGTTAGGGTTTAGGGTTTGGATGCAGGGTTTGGAGTTTTAGGGTTTAGGGTTTACGGAGCCACCCAGCACATTCCAAGACATCAGAAGGAAACCCAAAGCCAGACCTGGAAGCCCCGATGTACCACAGAGGCTTTAGGCCGTTTCAGGCTTAAAGGCTTCGGGTTGTTTCGGAATGTTCGTAATTGCCGTAAGATAAACCCTAAACCCTAAACCCTAGACCCTTTTTTGGGGCTGGCGACTGTCGAATGGGACCTTGAACCAAGAAAAGGGAAACAAAAATGGTACCGCTGGGCTACCCAGACCCTAAACCCTAAAGTCCTAAACCCTAAATCCCTAGACCCTGAACCGCAAAATCCTAAAATCCTAAACCCTAAGCCCTAAAACCCTAAACCCTGAACCCAAAAATCTGAAAGCCCCAAATCCTAAAACCCTAAAACCCTAAAACCCTAAAACCCTAAAACCCTAAAACCCTAAAACCCTAGACCCCAAACCCAAAGCTACCAAGGGATCGCTTGCACCCAGGTTCTTGAACAGAATCCTAAACCCTAAACCCTAAACCCTAAACCCTGAATAAAGGGCCTACTCTGGGTCCTCGTGCTGTACTCAGGTTCCTGAACAGCCATTAAACCCTAGACCCTAAACCCTAAACCCTAAACCCTTAACCCTAAACCCCAAACCCTAAACCCTAAACCCTTAACCAGTTCCTGAACAGCAACCGCGTCAACCTCTTCCAGGCCAGGCAAGCTGCCATGAGACTCGAGAGCTTTGACCACCTGCTCTCCTGGCTCTGGGGCTGTAGGGTTTAGGGTTTAGGGTTTAGGGCTTAGGGTTTAGGGTTTAGGGCTTAGGAACATTCAGGTTGTAGGGGTTTAGGGCCATAGGGTAGTGCTTCGGGTTGCAGGATTTGAGATTGGCAGGGCTGGTGATCATAAGGAGAACAGGCCAACTCCCTCGTGCGCAGGAGCAGAAACGACTTCATGTCGAACGTTAAAGCAGTTGAGCCCTTGCCAGCTGCTTGTCTTCCTTCATTGTTTCCTTCTCTCTCGCAACTGGTGTGCTTGAGCCCAAGCCCTCACAGCATCACTTTCACAGAAATCGAGCTCATTATCGACCCTAAACCCTAAACCCTAAACCCTAAAGCCTAAACCCTAAAGCCTAAACCCTAAACCCCAAACCCTAAACCCTAAACCCTAAACCCGACCTCCAGTTGCTGCGGTTTATGGGGCCCACGAAAACACTCCATGTTCTGCTGCTTACAGTCTTCCGAAGGCCTCCTCAGCCCCTGCCCACATCTCCGGTTGCCTTATTACACCCTAAACCCCAATCCTAAACAGTACAACCTAAACCCTAAACCCTAAACCCTAAACCCTAAACCGCACACACACACAGACAGAGAGACAGGGTTTAGGGTTCAGGTTAGGGTGTAGGGTTTAGGGTTAAGGGGTTTGAGTTTTATGGGTTTGCGCATTTACGGGTTTAGGGGTTTAGTTCAAACCTTCCCGGCACAAACGCCAAGACTACAAAACATGCCCCATCCTGTAGGAAGAGCCGCACCCACTTCCCTAAAAGTCCATGTATCTATGAAGTATATACCTGGGCCCTAAAGCTACTAAATAGGGACCCCTTGAAGGCCCAGATACATACTATATAAACCCCAAACCCTAAACCCTAAACCCTTTGGGCTTGTCAACTTCACAAGCATGCCTGCAAGAAATGAAGACCCAAGAAGCGCCGTTCATGGTATGGACCCTGTTTTGCAATACGCATGTGTGGACTGTGTGGACCCTAAACCTTAAACCCTATAACCCTATAACCCTAAACTCTAAACCCTAAACCCTAAACGTCGCATTGAACAATCCTCGCGCATCGGACATGCCCCGCCTTCTAGCACTTCGCCGAAGATGACATGCTTGCCTTTGGTGAACCCTAAACCCTAAACCCTAAACCCTAAACCCTAAACCCTAAACCCTAAACCCTAAACCCTAAACCCTAAACCCTAAACCCTAAACCCTAAACCCTAAACCCTAAACCCCAATCTAAAGTGTCTGGTACCTTGCGGACCATATGAACCTCGTACTTGGGCATATACCGGCCACGAGCCAGGAACCTTTTAGGGCTCACCTAGTCCCTGAAACCTGAAGCCCTAAACCCTAAACCCTAAACCCTGAACCCTAAGCCCTGAACCCTAAACCTGACGCCCTATAAGCCCCAAAACCCTAAAAGTTTGGGTTCTCGTGGCTCAGCATTTTTGTAAACAAGGGTACTCTTCGTGACTTTTTGGGGTTGGTTACTGTTCTACGGGAACCGAAAAACCACAAAAAATGCAAAAATGTATCTCTTAGCTACTCGAAGGTTGTAAGGTTTCGGGTACACACGAACCCCCCCTGCCAAAACACTAAATTCTAAAGCCTCATCCCTAAACCCTAATCCCAAACCCTAAACCCTAAACCCTAAACCCTAATCCCAGACCCTAAACCCTAAACCCTAAACCCTAAACCCCACTCCTTGGGGTCTGGGCAGGTTTTCAGGGCTCCGGGACATGAGTCTTTCTCGAAGAAGCCTCAGTTACGGGATCGGCCTCGAAGCCCTGCAATTTTTCACAAAGCCCCGACTTGGAGGTTCATGAGTTTGGAGTTTAGGGTTTAGGGTTTAGGGTTAGGTGTTTACCCTACTAAACCCTAAACCCTAAACCCTAAACCCTAAACCCTAAACCCTAAACCCTCAACCCTCAACCCTCAACCCTCAACCCTCAACCCTCAACCCTCAACCCTCAACCCTCAACCCTCAACCCTCAACCCTCAACCCTAGACCTAAACACGAAAGGTTCAGGGGCCTATGGGTTCCGGAGGGCCAGTTTCGGAACGGGTGGCCATCCAAGTGATAGGCAGGCGCTGTGGTGATGAAGAATTGGGAGCCATTCGTGTTTGGCCCAGCCTGGATCAAACTGCCAAAGGCATTTAGGCAGGGTTTAGGGTTTAGGGTTTAGGGCTCAGGGCTCAGGGTTTAGGGTTTAGGGTTTAGGGTTTAGGGTTAGGGTTTAGGGTTTAGGGCGCAGGGTTTAGGGTTTAGGGCTTCGGGTTTGTGCTACCTCTGGATCCACCCAAGGCCAAACAGCAAACCCAAAGACAGGAGCCTAGAAAGTTGCCAGGATCATCGATTATTCGATCAGCTTTTATGCAACCTACTTTGGGATGTTCCCCCTTGTACTAACAGTCCTTAGCAGGGGTTATAGTAGCCCCTGTTATGCTCCCTATTCAGGACTGCCAGTGTAGGGGGGGGGGGGAACATCCCAAAACCTACTCCGAAAACCCATTGAAATTAAATAGCGCCTCACCAGTGCACACCCTGAAAACTTTAAACACCAGACTTCTTGAGGTATGCCATGGGTCCGAGGTGTTTTCTGAAGATCTTCCGCCCTGAGTGGGCTACTTGCGGGGGACTGGGCATTGCGAGGGTCTATTTGGGGTCTTCTCCGAAAGTAGGGGCACCCTGTTTCGGGGGTTCCTGCAGTAAGATTTTGGGGGGCATATTGAGGGTACCCCTATTCGGCGAAATACCCAATTTGGAATTGCAGACGAGTGATCCTTGGTGTGGAAGCTTCTGCTGATTCTTGCACCAACAGAACGCAAGAGAAATCGTCTCCCAAAGGAATTCGGGCCCAAACCCTACTCCCTACTCCCTACTCCCTAAACCCTAAACCCTATACCCTAAACCCTAACCCTAAACCCTGAAACCCTAAACCCTAAACCCTAAACCCTGGCGCCTCTACGCCCCAAAGACTCTGAAAGAGTACTTCGGGCAGTAAAGGCCGCCAAGCCACGTTCGCCATACTCAACAGGCCGGCTTTGTTGTGAGAGACTCCGAACCTTGCAATGTGTGTGGGGTTTAGGGTTTAGGGTTTAGGGTTTAGGGTTTAGGGTTTAGGGTTTAGGGTTTAGGGTTTAGGGTTTAGGGTTTAGGGTTTAGGGTTTAGGGTTTTATCACCCAAGCTTCCCTAATACTCCCTAAGGCTGCCTAAGCTTCCCTAAGGCTCCCTAGGTACCTACCCCCCCCTTGAACCCCCCTCCCTGAAGAATCCTTTTGAATCTGTGACCAATCTTGATGGCATTGAGCCCCTAAACTCGGGATGTTCCCCTTTATACTAACAGTCCTTAATCCGGATTCTCATCGGGGGTACTATAATCTGCAGGACTGTCAGTACAAGGGGGAACATACCAACCCTAATACTAAACCCCCCCCCCCCCCCCCCCCCCGGCTGCGGTTTATGGTTTAGGTTTAGGGTTTAAGGGTTAGGGTTTAGGGTTTAGTTTAGGTTTAGGGTTTAGGGTTTAGGGTTTAGGGCTTAGGGTTTAGGGTTTGGGGTTTAGGGTTTAAGGTTTAGGGTTTAGGGGCTAGGGTTCAGAGTTTAGGGTTTAGTCGTTGGGTTGCTCCCCCTTGTACTAACAGTCGTTGACAATAGGGATTGTAGTACCACCTATCAGAAAAACCCTATGAAGGACTGTTATTATAAGGGGAACATCCCAAGTTTAGATCCTAGGGTTCCGGGCTTAGGACTTGGGGCCACCGGTCGCGAACTGAAGGCCCGTCAACCCTCACGGCAGCATGGACATGTGGATTCTAACAATCTTAAGTTTCTTTGTCTCTCCCGTCCCCTCTAATCTTGCATACTTGCTGTCTGAACCCTTGTGCACAAGGGTTTAGGGTTTAGGGTCGAGGGTTTAGGATTTAGGGTTTCGCTCCCACCCCTCACATCATACTCAGACTCCGAGCGTCTGCTCATCTTCGAAACGCCCGCCGTAGATGGACACCCCGCCGGTGCCATTGCCATTGGTGGTGTCCCCGCCCTGGACCATGAATCCAGGGATGATACCTCAAGCAACTTGGTAGGCCAGTGGTACCCTGTTCTAGTTCATGGTTGGGATGGTTTTTTAGATATTTAAGAAGCTATTCCTCATTGAGTTTTAAGTACCCTTGGAGATGTAAAATGCTACCCCACTCGGACAAAGTTTTGCCCCTTTTTGTGGGTTCTATTACTTATATTGTAGCCATCCCCCCCCCCCCCCCCCTCCCCCCCCCCCCCCCACCCCCCCCCCCCCTCCCCCCCCCTCACCCCCCCCCCCCCCCCCCCCCCCACCCCCCCCCCCCCCCACCCCCCCCCCCCAACCCCCCCCCCCCACCCCCCCCCCCAACCCCCCCCCCCCACCCCCCCCCCCCCCCCCCCCCCCCCCCCAAGAAAAAATAAAAAAATAAAATAAAAACAAAAAAAGGCACCCTTGTAATGAAATGGTTACTGGGCTGCCAAGGCAACCGGCCACTCATCAACTGGAAGAGGACTCTCACCCGCTAAATGCGACTGGCACGTTAGGCGACGGTTGGTTTAGGGTTTCAGGGGTTAGGGTTTTAGGGTTTAGGGTTTAGGGTTTTAGGGTTTTAGGGTTTTAGGGTTTTAGGGTTTTAGGGTTTTAGGGTTTTAGGGTTTTGGGGTTTTAGGGTTTTAGGGTTTTAGGGTTTTAGGGTTTTAGGGTTTTAGGGTTTTAGGGTTTTAGGGTTTTAGGGTTTTAGGGTTTTAGGGTTTTCGGGGTTTCGGGTTTAGGGTTCGGAGTTGGAACGTGGTGCTGAGATGGCCAAGTTCTCCCCTTTCTCGTATCAGAATGATGGAGTCATGAAAGAAAACCCCTGAACCCCACACCCTCCTTTGGGAGCCATCAAGACCCAAGAATAACTAGAGATCCAAATGGGGGGGGGGGGGTACCCGAAATTAGGGGCACCTTATTGGGGTCAATATGATGAGGGAATCCTAGTATCTGGGGTCTATTTTTGGGGTCCCCAATTTTCGAACCCTAAACCCTAAACCCTAAACCCTAAACCCTAAACCCTAAACCCCAAACCCCCACATGCGTCAGCCGCGGTACGGTGGAAGGGCGAGCCGCGGTAGCACAGTGGGGCGCCCTTGTCGCACCTGCACTTGCAATACTAAGTGGTACAGAGCTTAACTAGGTCCCTAAACCCTAAACCCTACCTAAACCCTAAACCCCATCCCTAAACCCCATAAGTGCTTGATCTAACAACAATCTATGCCCCCCCGCCCTCCCTTTAGTAAAGGGCATATACAAGCATGGCGATCCCCGGCGCGCACAGCTTAAAACTCCAAAACCCTATCAATTCTGGGGTTCAGGGTTTATGGTTTAGGGTTTAGGGTTTACTTTAGGGTTTAGGGTTCGGGTTTAACCATCTAAGGATCAACCTGCGAAAAAACTCCCTTTTGAAAGGCAGGGTCGCCTGCACAACGCCTCGAAGTTGGCAACCGTCTTGGGAACGTGCTCTCCTTTGAGGGGGGGTTTAGGGTTTAGGGTTTGGGGGTTTAGGGCTTAAGGTTTTGGGTTTAGGGCATAGGTGACAGGGGCTTGTTCTCATGGGGTTTCTAGGGTATACAGGAGCTCGTCGTCGTAGCTCTGACTGCCGACTTCAATTCATTGAGATCAGTTTTGTGGCGAACCAAAGCCCCATCCTAACCCTAAACCCTAAACCCTAAACCCTAAACCCTAAACCGGATGTGGGGGCGGGGGGGAGGGGGAAGCTGCCGGCCAAGGCTCCGTAAAGGCCCATCACGATCCTCGCGGGCGCATACACGCGTAAAAAGCAGGTCGAGGTCGGGTTTTTGCAGGCTTTAGGGCTTCGGGTTTAGGGTTTCAGTTGCAGTTCTTGCCTGTCTGAGACCTACCTGGGATTGGGGGGCCAGGCATGCGCCCTGAGGTTCACTTGCTTCTCGGTGAAGTGAAAAGCCCCAACCCCACCCATAATGATAACTTCGAATCTGGGATGTGGTCCAGAATCGGGCGACAAGTTTACAAAGCAAAAGAAGAAAAAAGTAACCAGGAATGGTGCGACGAAAGCGCAAAACCTGGCTTCTCCACCTCCCCTCCTGATGTCCCCGGCATTCACGCGCATCTCTGACTGCCCGAAGGCAACATCCACTCTGCGCACACGAGACAGCAACCCTAAGCCCTAAGCCCTAAACCCTAAACTCTAACACCCTAAACCCTAAACCCTAAACCCGAAACCCTAAACCCTAAACAAACAAAATTGGCTCCTATGGCTGATCTCATTCATCTCTCACGTAGCCTGAAGTTCGAACATCCAAAAGTCCACTCTCCGTCCCAAGCTACAACATCTCACTTTTCAGCTCAAGGTTTGGGTGGTTGGGCTTGGGGATTTAGGGTTTAGGGTTTAGGGTTTTAGGGTTTTAGGGTTTAGGGTTTAGGGTTTAGGGACGCTCTCAACTCTAGGGGCTTAGGGACATTCTCAACTCTAAGCTCCCGGAAAAAAATCCTCAACAATCCTCAGCTTCAAACCCCCCCCCCCCCGGCCCTCAACCTCAGCTTTCAACTCGGGTTTGGGGGGTTGTGGGGGGGTTTGGGGTTTAGGGACCTTCTCAAAACCAAGAAGCCACGAAAAAAGGAAACCCTCAACAAACCCTAAAACCCTAAAACCCTAAACCCTAAACCCTAAACCCTAAACCCTAAACCCCAAACTCACCGGCTATGGCTCCTCCCAGTCGGTTTCCCGGCAATGGCGACGTCGAAGAACACGCGCTGCGTCACTTTCGGTGGAGGTCCGGATAAGACCTCAAAGTGGGTTTAGGGTTTAGGGTTTAGGGTTTAGGGTTTAGGGTTTAGGGTTAGGGCTATATGGGATTAGAGGGTTTTAGGGTCTAGGGGTTTTAGGGCTTCGAATGTTTGGGTTTAGGGTTTCAGGGAGAGAGGCGTTGAAGGGTTTTAGCGATTTGATTTTACATAAGGCTTGGGGTTCGACAGGCTAGGGTTTTAGGGTTTTAGGGTTCAGGGTTTAGGGGTTTAGGGTTTAGGGTTTAGGGCTTCGGGGTTGGGGTTTCTAGGGCTTCGGTGGGGCGCGGACTCTTAGCTCGGTGAAGCAGTGATGGATGTGCCACGTTGTGTCACGTTGGGTGGGTTAGGGGGTTTAAGGGGTTAAGGGTTTAAGGGCTTAAGGACTTCAGGGCATTAAAGGGTTGAAGGGCTTTTGTGTTTAAGGGTAAGGTACAGTGACAGCACTGATTAAGAAATCATTGGATTAGGAAACGAGCATGCTCGCGGCTGGATCCCGGACAAAAAATGCGAAAATTGAGAGCAAGACAAAATCAAGAAATCGAGTGTGCCCTCATCCTGGGCCCTAAATTTCTTAAGCTTGGTTGTTTTTTGGCATTCATCCCTCAGTTTCTAAACATCAAACAATTTGAGAAATCGAGGGGCTGGATGTCTTTATTGTTTTTCTTCTGGGGGGGAGGGGGGGGGGGCAGTCCGGGGAGGAATTTCTTATTCAAGGGGCTGGATTTCTTAAATTTAAAGACATCCAGGGGCTGAAGAAACTGAGGTTCATAATTAAGAAATCGAGGGTACCCTCGCCAAAACTTAGAGGTTTCTTATCCAGCGCTGTCACTGTAGTTCAGGATGTCATTGTGACCTAGAAGAACACATGATCTTCCATGCCGCTCTGAAGTGATTTGCCGTAACAAGACATGAACTTCCCTAGGTCATGGTTGGGATAGTACTAACAAATTAATTTTCAAGTCCTTATTGAGTTTAAGTACCCTTAATATGCAACATGCTACCCCACTATGACAAAGAATAGTTGCATGTTGGTGCCCAGGACTTGAAAGGACGACCCGGCTCTAACGGACCACGGAGTGCGTTCTAGCTCCGGGACATCGCGCGTAAATAAACCCTAAACCCTAAACCCCTAACCCCTAACCCCTATACCCTAAACACTTCCAGGCTTCATCCAGCCAAGAAGCACCGCCCATGACGACTCACAGAAGACCAGGTCGAATCAACAGCTCTAGGCTGGCACTCTCAAGGTGGGTTTAGGGTTTAGGGTTTAGGGTTTAGGGTTTAGGATTTAGGGCCATGATCTCTACATATATCTCTCGCTATATATCTGTATGTAAGCGTGAAGCGATGGTATACATAAATATATATATATATATATATATATATATATAATTATCGATGCAGACATGTATCTGTTTACATAAGCGCATATACGCATGCATACGTGTGTGTGCACACCATGCCGTGTCTTTTGCTGCCCTGCAAGCCGAGGATGAAGCCGCCAAGCTGAGAGCCGAGTAATGGCTGCTTCGTGGTCCGTTCTATTTCTTTGTTTTTTTTGTCGTTTTCTTTTCTTTGGGGGGTTTAGGGTTTAGGGTTTAGGGTTTAGGGTTTAGGAGGTGCATGCCAAGGAGGCGATGAGATCCCTATTTCAGTAGTTTGCCCATGCGCTGGCTATTTTGGGGTTTAGGGTTTAGGGCTAGGGTTTAGGGTTTTGGAGTTTAGCAACACTATACCGATCGGATGGACGCTTTCGATAGAGGAGGCAAATCCAAGGCACACAGAAGGAACTCCTTGAAGACTCACATGCATGAGCCTATCGGCCCAACCCCGAAGTGATGGCCCAGTAGCCCTAAACCCTAAACCCTAAACCCTAAACCCTAAACCCTAAACCCTAAACCCAGATAAACTCAGAACTCCGAACCGTGCTTGCTGGGAGTCGGGGGTGGGGGGTGGGGCTAGGATTTTCGAAAGATTCAGACATGAAGAAAGGAAGCTCAAGAATGCGCTACACGATAGAATCTAGGAGTTCAGGCGAGGACAAGATGTCCAAGACAAAGGGCAACTTATTCTGGACCTGGGTCATGTTCATGGCCAAGCAATGCAGTTTGAAGAATGGCACCAAAAAGTAGTCTCGTTGACAACGTGCTGCAGGCCAATATGAACTTGCAAGCGTTCGCTCGCGCGCGCGCGCGCGTGGGCGTGGGCGTGGGCGTACAGCACAACAGAAAGCCAAGGTCACTCGAATGGCGAGCGTGCCAGAGAGAGCGCAGGCGCGTCGCCAGGTGAAGCAGGAAAGAATTGACTTTTATAGGCCCAGGTCCTCCCCTCCCCATCCTGCGCCCCCTAAACCCTAAACCCTAAACCCTAAACCCTAAACCCTAAACCCTAAACCCTAAACCAGGCAACCCTAGGCTACTCTAAGTCAGTGGAGCAAAAGAGCCCCCGTTCGCTGAGAAACCCCCGGCTCAAAGGAGGGAGGCAGCCAGCGGGCGCTCAGAAAGGGTTTAGACCACCATGTGGTGCGCGTTCGTGTCCTTGAATGGCGGGTACAGCAGCAAGAAGAATGTGAAGAAGAAACTGAGGAAAAGAAGAAGAAGAAGCTGGCTAAATAAGAAAAGCCTTAAACACGAAACATAGAGTATATAGTATAGAAACACCCTAAACCCCGTAAACCCCTTAAGCCCTACAAAAGCCATAAACCCTACGTAAGGCCTATAGACCCTAAACCCCATAAACGCGAAGCCCTAGACCAAAAACCCCCCTAAACCTGGACCCTAAAACCCATAAACTCTGAGCCCTAGGCCCTATAAACGCTAAGCCCTAAGCCACATAAATCCCCGAAGAATTGCGCACTAACCCGAAACCCTACTAACCCTAAACCCTAAACCCTGAACCCTTACTAAACCCTAAACCCTAAACCCGCAACAACCGCCTTGGAGTTGTTCCGCGCTCGGAGCTCATCGACCTGTCCGGCCGTGGAAACTGCACTTTGGCTCTCATGAGCTTTGCAGGCTTCCAGCTTTGCAGGCTTCCAGGGTTTAAGGGTTTAGGTAGGGGTTAGGGTTTAGGGTTTAGGGTTTAGGGTTTAGGGTTTAGGGTTTAGGGTTTAGGGTTTAGGGTTTAGGGATACTCGGACCGGGAGTAGGCCCTTTTTTTCCTTTTTGGGGTTGGGGTTCCCTTATATTCCCCTCAAAAACCAAAAGGGTTTAAGGGCTTTCAGGGGTTTTAAAAAGCGGCTTTAAGGGGTTTCTACAAGGGCTTTACAGGTTTTTACGGGTTTAAGGGGTTTCATAAGGATTTTCAAGCGGTTTAGTAAGGATTTTAAGCAGTTTCTAAGGGTTGAAGGGTTTATCAGCGTCTTAAGGGGTTTAAAGAGGGTTTTGAGGGGCTTCTAAGGGAGGAGGGGGTTTAGGGTTTGGGGTCCTTAAAAACCCTTATCAGCCACTAAACCCTCATAAACCCCTTACACCCTGAGAAACCTGACGCCCTGAAAAAACCTGACGCCCTGAAGAATCCTTAAAACCCTTATCAGCCCTTAAACAGTCAAGCCAGTCACTAAACCCTAAACCCTAAACCCTAAACCCTAAACCCTAAACCCTAAACCCTAAACCCTAAACCCTAAACCCTAAACCCTAAACCCTAAACCCTAAACCCTAAACCCTAAACCCTAAACCCTAACACTAAACCCTAAACCCTAAACCCTAAACCCTAAACCCTAAACCCTAAACCCTAAACCCTAAACCCTAAACCCTAAACCCTAAACCCTAAACCCTAAACCCTAAACCCTAAACCCTAAACCCTAAACCCCAACCCCACTAAACCCCCTCCTCCCCAGTCAAGCCGAAGGCCAGCCTGCTCTTGGGTCTTGGCGTCATCCAGCTCCTCAGAGGTCTCCATGACCTCCATCATGGTGCTAGCGTCCTTCCCAGGACGCGCTGCTGCGCACTTGAGGCGTCCTTGGACCCCTCATTGCCCTAAACCCTCAACCCTCAACCCTCAATCGCTTTGCAGGCTTTTCCAGGGTGCCGGGGCCTCGATCCTCTGCTCTTCGAGCAGCACCGCCTGCCCTTTCAACCTGACTCCGCCCCCCCGCCCCCCCACTTCTGAGCTGGCTGGTTCTTAGTAAGTACTTGGGGTTTAGGGTTTACGGTTTAGGGTTTAGGGTTTAGGTACTTCTTAACCAATTAAAACTGTACTTATAACCTACTTATAAGCCCCTTAGTGCCCTAATATACTTAGAAGTACAGTTCTAAGGACGGTGATCATTGGTTAATAAGCACCATGGACCTCCAAGTAGGGAGTGAGGGAATGAGGTACCCTACATAATCCCTTAAAGGGTGTTTGTAGGGCCCTAATTCCCTCATTCCCTACTAGGAAGCAGGGGGTCAGGGTTCAGGGTGTGGGGGTTCCGGCAGCTGGCCTGGTGAAGTCAGCTCGTCGAATGCGTGAGAAGATTAACGACAGGTGCGCTAACCACGATAAAAGGGTGTAGGCGTTTCGGGTTTTGGGTTTAGGGGTTTGTTTAGGATTTAGGGCCTTAGGGGTTTGGGGGTTTGGGGGTTTGGCGGTTTGGGGGTTTGGGGGTTTAGGGGTTTAGGGTTTAGGGTTTAGGGTTTAGGGTGCATGCCTTTATACTGCACCTTAGGGTACTTCCATGGTCCCAAAGGGAGGCCCTTAGATGGGGTCCCCTTTTATGCCCCTAAGCTATATATCCTACACAACCCAAGGGCCCATACGGACCATATTATGGGACCACATAACCTAGACACAAGAGTAACCTAGGAATAAACAGGGTGCCCTTTTTTGGTTTAAAGGGGTTTATAAGGCAACCTAAACCCCCGAAAAGGGAATATGGGCCTGCTCTGGGTCCTGGTAACAGACCCCCATAGACTGTACAGGAGTACAAGGGTACTCTAGTCTAGGGGCCTGAATATTTATAATAGGGTTTTGGGGGTTATAAAAGTATAACTATAAAGGGACCATAAGGGAATGCCATTAGTAATTATTCCGACCCCTATATTACTCCTATGACACACTTTGCCCTGCACAGAGCCAGGATTGAGCTGGAGCTTCGGGTCGAAGACGTCAGGGGGTGGAGGGGGGGGAGGAGGTGGGATGGGAGCTGAGACACGTCATTAAGGCCCCTTATGAAGGTGATATGAGAACTGAAGCAGGGTTTTGGGTTTTGGGTTTAGGATTTAGGGTTAAGGGTTTGGGGTGGCTGGTTGCTTCCTCTTTTGGTACGCCCTGCCACAGGGGAAGCGCTCGAGGGTGTGGCAAGCACGGCCTTGTAATGTCCACTTGGAGGCTCATGGGTACTTAGAAGTAGGGTTATAAGTAGGGTAACTATGGTTCTAGCCTTCTTTTTAACCTTATAACCCTACTTATAAGCACCGCTGAACCTTCAAGCAGGAACTGCCTTTCGGAGTGGCCCGGCATGTCCGGGTTTTTGGAAACTCCGAGGTCAGCTCCGCGACGTGCTCCAGTCTCTGGCACAGCTTCTGCACTTTGTTACCCCAAACCCTAAACCCTAAACCTTAAACCCTAAACCTTAAACCCTAAGCCCTAAACTCTCCTGCGGAAAGAAAGTTCTAGGGCAAAAAGCTGGCAGAATCGGAGGATTCGTCTTGGCTGGCTGCCGTGACAGGTGAGAAATTCACCAAGGGCCAGACCACGCCTACATGTGCTTTGTGCAGGCGGTACATGGTCCACAAAGGAAGCAGGGTGAGCGCGCAAGAGATGCCGAAGCACATGCCGTCATAAAGCATGTACACGGATAGCAGAACCGCGAACAGCAGAAATTGTAGACTCCAGCCGAACCACCAATAGCCGTTCACAGCACCCATCTTGTCCAATTCCCCCAGGCAAAACAAGACGTCTTTCGCGTGAAGCTTGTTGATGGCAAGGAGCAGCCGTGAGGATATCAGAAGAGAGATCAGTGAACAAACGAAACCTTAGTTGCTGAGTTCATAAGCCCCCAAAAAAGTCTGCGCTTTCAGTGCTTTTGGGGGATTATAGCATCCCTTAAAAAGTGTAAAGTGTACTCATTCAGCTACTAAGAGACTGCAAAATCCCAGGGCCACGTAGACCGCCCGCACCCAGGACGACTGTGCGAGCTTGGCATCGACGATGGCCAGGCCAGCCACGGTGATTGTGAGCACAAGGGCCGCCAGGATTCCGACAACCTCTGCATCCTTGACCACGATCTCCTTCTTAATGAACCCTAAACCCCAAAACCCTTAACCCTAACCCTAAACCCTAAACCCTAAACCCTAAACCCTAAACCCTAAACCCTAAACCCTAAACCGATCAACAGCCCCAAGCCTACCAACCCATCGCGTTGTTGCATGAGGGTTTTTAGGTTGGCCCTTGAGGCCTCTGATAGTTTTTCCTCAACAGTCCTCCGATCTCCATATGCAGCAAGAGAAGCCGAAAAAAAACAAAAAAAAAAAAAAAACACACACACACAACAAAAAAAAAAAAAAACACACACACACACACACCACACGATCCTAACTAGGCAGTGGGCTCTGATCCCCAACTCCCTAGAGCCTCTGTTTCAGAAGGAGTTTGATAGCGAAGCTGGGGCAGGGTCCTGAGGGAACCCGAACCCTAAACCCTAAACCCTCAACCCTGAATCCTAAACCCTAAACCCTAAACCCTAAACCCTAAACCCTAAACACTATAAACCCTAAACCCTAAACCCTAAACCCTAAACCCTAGACCCCAAAGCTTCGGGACCAGAATTGGACGATTGGTAGTCCAAAAACAGCTGTTCGGTTCAAGGCTGAAAACACACGAAGGCGGGGCCGGGGGGAAGGGGTTGCGCTTCGTTTCACTGCTGGCTGAAGGACCCTAAACCCTAAACCCTCAACCTAAACCCTAAACCCTAACCCATCTTATGAACCCGAACCCAAAGCCCGCAAATCCTAAACCCCGAACTCGAAACCTTGTGCGGGTCATGCTCGGACCTGCGCATTGTGCGATGTTCATGATAGTCTTCCGGTTTAGGGTTTAGGGTTTAGGGTTTAGGGTTTAATACTCATGTGTCCTTCAGCTTCTCCTGATCACCTCCATGCGCATGCAAGACCGACGTCCAGTAGTGCGTCGTGGCCATGGCAAGAAGCCGAGCGTCTCGGCACGAGTGCCTAATGTAGGCGCTTTGATTAGAACAGGGCTTTGGGGGTTATTGTAGTATGACTGTAAAGGGACCCCAATGGGGAATCATGATAGTAATTTTTCCGACCCCTACTATGTTGCGACGAAGGACGAAGGCTTTTAGCATTAGAAGTTCTTAGGATTCGGCCCTCAGGTGCTCGGGAAAAGAATGTCGGATTCCCTGAACCCTCAATCCTAAACCCTAAACCCTAAACCCTAATGGCGGCTGCAACCGGCCAAGCTACGAGTTGCCAGTACCTGAGAAACCTGCGAAGCAAGATCAGCAGAAGCAAGAACCTGGGGGTAGTTCCATGGTCCCTTAATATAGGACCTTAAACGGGGCCCCCTATATTTACCCTATACAGCCCCTGATATTATTTTAAAAAGAGCTGTGCCCCCCAATCTAAAAACCCAATCACAAGGTCTCTGCAGCTCGCCGTTTCGAAATCTAAGGTTTAGGGTTTGGGGCTTAGCTTTTAGGGTTGAGGGAAACTGCAGAGCTACATCTCAACCATGGCACCAGCTAAATGAAACTTAATGGGATTGCCCGAATTCGTGTACTCTAAAAAAGAAACCCCCAGCCCTAAGCCCTAACTCTAAACCAACACTATCCCCATGCGAATCCGATTTTAAATATCTAGATAACAAGATACCCCATTTCTTGGGAGATACCTAAATTAAGCCTCTCAACGCCTGCCATAAGATGCGCTTGGCAGTTGAGCGGGCGTTCTGCACTTCAAACATGAATCTCCTCACGGGTATCTTAAGAAAGGAATCTGCCCATCAACGGCCACCCAAGAAAGAGGGCCCTGAGGTTTACTATGCTCCCCTCAGAACCTTAATAATTCTAGAACCTTACAAACAACACATTGTTCTTCTCTTTTTAATATTTCCTTGGGATTGTACACATACTGACGAAAACAAATTCAAATAACCAGGGGGGGCTGTAGTTCAACAGCAACCCTCAGCTGAGTAGCAGGCGTCATCCAGTACTCAGCTCGGCGCAGTGGCGTTCTGAGGGGTTTCAGCTGCTTCAGAAGCTTTGGGGGCCCGTAACCATATGATAATAAGCCCTAAACCCTAAACCCTAAACCCTAAACCCTAAACCCTAAACTACCTTTATGCAGAAATCCAGAACCTTTTGGGCAAAAGGGTACCACTGGGCACCACGGGGCTTAAGCGATCCCAGAAATTGTCCTAAGTCCTCAACCCCTTGAGAGGCTTAGGGTTTAGGGTCCCCCATGTTCCCCGAGTTGCTCGGAAGATATCAAACTAACAATACCAAGATGTAAGATTCATCATAACGCTAAACAATAATTAACAACAACAACGATAGCAATGGCAGTAGCAAGAGCAAGAACGAAAATGCACAGTAGAGGAAATGTAGAGCAAGCGCACAAAGAATCACAGCAGCTTGGGATGAATTCTATAAGCGCCTTCCTGAGTGTCCGATTGTTCAAGGCCGAATCCAAACCACAGGTCAAAGTTCGGGATTTCGAGCCTGAAGGGTTTTGAGTTTTCATAGGCCTTACAGCCCCAAGCCCTGAGGGCAAAAGGCACCGAATGCTCGCAGAAGGGACCCGGCACGAACTCGTTTCATCGAGATCAGTCCAGCTTGAGGCGTTAGTCGCCACAGTCGCATTGAGACGGATGATCAAAACTATTTGAGATATATTGTGCAAACCCTGGGTCGCGCAAGATCTCGGATTCTGTGCCTTTACACCCTGCCCATAGAGTGCAATCTACCCCAAGAGCCTCTATGGCCCCTGAATCCCCCCCCAGAAAAAAATCTGTGCCCTAAGTCACAAAAGCCATACATCCTAAACCCCCCCAAATAAAAACTAAACCCTAAACCCTAAACCCTAAACCCTAAACCCCCCAAAAAAAGAACTCCGTGAACGCCGAACTGTCGAGCCAGCGACCCTGGGATCCAGAGCGACCTACTCCGAACTTTCGGGGCACCTTCTCCCCATGCGTTCCCGGGGTGCCGAACGCCCGAAAGCCCCCCCTAAACTCTATAAAGGGTAGGGGTTTAGGGTTTATAGGGTTTAGGGTTTAGGGTTTAGGGTTTAGGGTTTAGGGTTTAGGGTTTGGGGTTGAGGGTTGAGGGTTGAGGGTTTAAGGCACAGACTGCAAGGACGTTGTGCTGGCAGCTTGTGCCGAATTAAGGGGCCAAGAGGGACCATAAACTCTAAACCTATAAACCCTAAACCCTATAAACCCTAAACCCTAAACCCTAAACCCTAAACCCTAAACCCTAAACCCTAAACCCTAAACCCTAAGCCCTAAGCCCTAAGCCCTAAGCCCTAAGCCCTAAACCCTAAACCCTAAACCCTAAACCCAAACCAAATAAACCCCAGGAAACATCGGGCTGACACCGGCTGGGACGCGTGCCGGAAAAAGAACATCAACTTCATCGACGCTGTCGATGTGCGCCGCATCCCGGCGATAACACAAAATGCAACCCAACACCTTGCTTTGGGTTTAGGGTTTAGGGTTTGGGGTTTAGGGTTTAGGGTTTAGGGTTTAGGGTTTAGGGTTTAGGGTTTAGGGTTTAGGATGCGCAATAGCAAAATGGGAACGAAGGGCCGTTACAACTGCCAGCTGTATACTGAGCCCAAGCCATGGTGGAGTCTAACTTCTTCCGAGAAAGGTTCCGAACCCTAAACCCTAAACCCTAAACCCTAAACCCTAAACCCTAAACCCTAAACCGTAAACCCTAAACCCTAAACCCTAAACCCTAAACCCTAAACCTTCCAGTCCTGAGTCCTCGGAAGCTTGACACTCCCATCATGGCAGCCGCTGAGATTTCCAAATAAGAAGTCAAAGTTACGGCGTTCTTTCCCCACACAAGAATGTATGGGATGGAAATTGGGTGGCCTTTAGGGTTTAGGCTTTAGGCTTTAGGCTTTAGGCTTTAGGGTTTAGGGTTTAGGGTTTAGGGTTTAGGGTTGTACCTTGTGGGGTTCCCCCCCTATAACTGGCCTAAAAGTTCACTGAGCTCGGCTCTGGGAAGGGCCCAGTCCAGGTCACTGCTGCGGCCCTCGCGCTGTGAGGTGAGGAGGGAGGGGGAAGACCCTCTGCCGCTGCACCAGCAAGCGCATGTAGTCGTCCATGTCACTGTCCTCCGCCGCCTCAATTTGGAGGTCTCTGGGGGCTGATAACGCTCTCTCCATCTCCTTGTCTCTCTCGCTCTTTCTCTCTCTCTCTCCCTCTCCCTCTCGCGCTCT
The DNA here is from genome assembly GCA_905221605.1 of Symbiodinium natans. Classification (NCBI taxonomy): domain Eukaryota; class Dinophyceae; order Suessiales; family Symbiodiniaceae; genus Symbiodinium; species Symbiodinium natans. The sequence goes on from CAJNDS010002420.1 coordinate 335,146, forward strand.
CGCTCACTCTCTCTCACTCTCTGTCTTGATTGTCTTCTCTGTCTGTCTCTCTCTCTCTCTCTCTCGCTCTCACTCTCCCTCTCCCTCTCCTTCTCTTTATGTTCCGAAGTTCTCAGCCGCTTCTGAATTCCCCAATACCCTTGACGCTGTCGTCACAAAAAAAGGACTTACGCATCAAGCCGTCTCCTGCATATGCGAGCCCACCCCCCACACCCCTATGATGCCCCGCAGCAAAGAGCTAACTCGCTTCGGAAGTCCGCAAGTGTTGGTGAAACTTAGGGTTTAGGGTTTAGGGTTTGGGGTTTGGGGTCTAGGGTTTAGGCTTCAGGGTGTCAGCCCCAAAAGCCCTTCTCACTTTGTGTCTTTTTCCCATAAACCCTGGCGACTCAAGCCCAGTTCTCAGAGTGGATCCCTGAAATGATGAGGTCAAATTCACAGATGGAGTAGGGTTTAGGGTTTAGGGTTTAGGGTTTAGGGTTTAGGGTTTAGGGTTTAGGGTTTAGGGGTGAGGGTTGAGGGTTGAGGGTTGAGGGTTCAGGGTTCAGGGTTGAGGGTTGAGGGTTTAGGGTTTAGGCTCTGGGCTTCGTTAGGTGCATCGTGGGTGTTGGGGAAGATCAGGTTTGGGGTTTAGGGGTTACGGTCTGGCTCACGTGCTGGTCACGGCACATCCGTGTCTTGTGTCCTGGAACATCGAGTCGGGGAAGCTGGGCAGCTGCTCGCGCGCACGTGGTTGTCGGCCGGTGCATCCTTGAAGTCGATGAAGGTGAATCGGTACCGGATCACCCTCTGAGCCCTCGGCCCCTGAGCCCGAATACCGCAACCCTCAACCCTGCTGGACTAGGGCTCTCGTGTCTCGACCGTCGCTATGTATATACTTGCTCTCGCAGTCATGTTTCGCCAAGGTGCGTAACCCCAGCCATGGTGTGCCCAGAAAGCCCTCCTCTCGTGAGCAGAGCCTGAAGTCACACAATCGTGTCTTCCCCTCGGGCCGAAATCTGCCAGCACTGGGCTGATATGTAGGGGCTGATTAAAGTAGGGTTTAGAGGTTGGGGGAATTTAGGGTTCTAGGGGCCTACTTAAGTAGAATTTGGGTATTGTCCTAGCATATGAGAGCTTCTCAGGGGAGAGCACTGGGTAATTGCCTAGGCTCCTGTGTGGGGTCGAAGACTTCCTTGCTCAAAATTGAACTAGTCAGAGTCAGGATCTTTTCTTGAGCGTGGCTGGCGTGGCGCGTAAGGTTCGTAGCCCTAAACCCTAAACCCTGTAAGCTACAAACTGTAAACGTTAATTAAGGAATCATATACGCTAAATCATACTAAGGGTCCTTACATTGTTTAAGGAGTATTCCTTATTCAAGGGTACTGGGCTCACTGGGAGGTTGGTTCCCCCTTTATACTAAAGTTTTAAACGTCCTTAATAGGGTTTGTCATCGGGAAGACTATAATCGTTGCTAAGGACTGTTCGTAGGAGGGGGTACATCCCAAGGTTTATGTCAAATACGTTGCCGCGAGGTTCTCCCAGAGACTCCCAAACCCCTTAATTAAGGAATATACCTTAAATCATACTAGGGTTCTTATTATAGTTTAAGGGATATTCCTTAACTCAGGGGTTTTGGAGTCTCTGGGCTAAGGAAGGTGTTGCAAGTGTAGCACGTCGCCTGAGGCCTGCTGGGAACATAGAAGGAGAAGCGACGAGCCCGCAACAACGACGCGAGACTCGGCTGAACAAACCCTGAACCCCAAACCCTAAACCCTAAACCCTAAACCCTGAACCCTAAACCCTAAACCCTAAACCCTGGGCCCTCAACTCCACGAACGCTGCTCTGCAACCAGGCCTGAGAACCGCGACCTTGCGAATCGCTTGGCATTCAGGGTTTAGGGTTTAGGGTTTAGGGTTTAGGGTGTGGCTTTAGGGTCTAATTAGGGTTTAGTTTAGGGTTTAGGCTTTACAGGGTTGACAGGGTGTAGGGTTGGGATGTTCCTCTTAGACGAACAGTACTCAGAGGGATTGTCTATACCCCCCCCCCGCTATGATGATCCCTATCAAGCACTGTTAGTAAAAGGAAAGACTCCCAAGTTTAGGGATTTCGGGGTTCAGGTTTTGCACCCTAACCCCAAACCCCAAACCCTAAACCCTGCTTATAAATTTACAGGGTTCAGGGTATCGGGTTTGTATTGCAGGGCTCGTGTTCGGGTGGCCAAAGGAATGGAGAGAAGTGGCTGGACGTGGAGGGCAGTGGAAGGACTCCCCAAATTGAACCGAAAACCCTGGACCCTAAGCACAAAAAACTGCGCCCTAAACTCTTCGTATATGCTTGGACTTTTTATGTTGCATGATTCTGTCTGGGGGGGGGGCTTCTTAAGCAAATCGCAGTAAAACCCCCTTTTTTTTAGACAAACTTTAACCCCCCTCCTCCCAAATCCTCCCAAATCCAAGATGAAACCTTTTTCCCTCATGTTCAAGCGAGCGCATCACAAAACTAAATCCACCCCCCGACCCCTCCCGGGATTGGGGGAAGAAACGCTAATCCCAAATATCTTAACGCGGGGGTATTGGGGGTTTGGGGGGGGGGAGTTTGGGGGGGTTCGGAGGGGGATTTGGGTTTGGAGGGGTTTGTTTGTTTTTTTTCGTCATTTTTATTTTTATTTTTTTTGGGGGGGGGGGGGGGGGTGAGCCTTTATGCAATAAACTCCCGGAGCTGCGGATTCCCCTACCCAAAAAGACCGCCAAATGGACCGCAATTTGAAGACCTCCCCCACCATTTAGGGTTTAGGGGTTAGGGTTTAGGGTTTAGGGTTTAGGGTTTTAAGCTCTAAACTCCACAATTGAAACTGCTGAAGCTGTCTCCCCGGACCTTGGAATGAGGGTGCAGGGGCTCAACCTCGTGTCGACACGTCCCTGCAGATCCTAAACCCCAAACCCCAAATCCTAAACCCAAACACAATCCCAGACCGAACTCTGTGGGGTTCCGGATGGAAAGGGGCTCCTTGAGAGACCCCTAAACCCTAAACCCTAGACCCGAAACCCGAAACGCTAAAACCATAAACCCGAAACCCTAAACCCTAAACCCTAAACGCTAAACCCTAAACCCTAAACCCTAAACCCTAAACCCTAAACCCTGTCACGCCAGGGCCCGCGCAGCCTCGTTGACCCGGGCGGAGTGCGCCTCCGCCGTAGCTCGCTCCTCCTCTTTCGCAGCGTTTGAGAGGGGCATACATTAGGTGGTAGGGTTGAGGGTTGAGGGTTGAGGGTTGAGGGTTGAGGGTTGAGGGTTGAGGGTTGAGGGTTGAGGGTTGAGGGTTGAGGGTTGAGGGTTGAGGGTTGAGGGTTGAGGGTTGAGGGTTGAGGGTTTAGGGTTAGGGTTTAGGGTTTTAGGGTGACATATGATCCCTACAATGGAGGGTATATATACCCCGGTGCCACCAGAATCCTTGGTACACGGACCATAGGCCCATAGACCCCTTTTTGGTTCATGTAGTCCCCAAGGCGAATAGAGGAGCCCCTATCAAGCATTATTCCTAAGGATGCAGAATTCATGTTCTTATACCAAGAGTGAGGCGAAGATCGCGCTCTCCTTGCAAGGCTATCTAAGTTGCTCTAGCTAGGGTTTCACGGGTTTTAAAGTTTCGTGGTTGCTGACGCTTTGCTGATTCAAGCCGCAGCCTCAAACAACCAACCGAAACTGTCCTCATCCCCCCCCACCCCCCAAACTCCCCCTCAAAATAAACATATGTTGTTCATTCGTTTTCTCGCCCACCCCCCCCCTAAGCTCGTCCTCAGAAGATGCCACATGCCGATCTGGATGGAACTGCCGCTGCAGCTCCTGAGAACGTCGGGCTTCCCGCAGCTATGCTTGCATTCTGCAAGATCCATGGAGGTTTTTTTCTTCTTTGTGACATGTCGCGCAGCCCTGCAAGAGTCCGAGCCCAACGCCTTCTTTGTCTTTGCCTCAACCCACCCTAGAACAACATTTCTGCGGGCAACAACACTGTCTGCACCCGTTGCAGAATGCGACTCTGCAGGGACCGACGCATCGGGGAAAACAAATTGTGAACCGTTTTCTGCAATCCTGTGAGTACATAAGTGATAAGTATTCTGTGGTGCATCGACTTGAGCTGACCAGGAAACACCAACATGAATGAGAGACATGCTATGTTTCGCCTCGTACTGGCAGGGTCTGGGCCTATGGGTTTTATATGCCTTCTGCTGATTCAGAACCGGACTCAGGTCTGGACTTTCTGTATGGTGGCCCATTTGTTCCTACCTGTATTTCCCCTTGAAGGGATTAGATAGAAGATAAAGTTCCCTAACTCCCCAGTGAGATCAAGTAAGTTTCGGAGTTTGGAGAACACTCTTCTGGTTCTCGGGTCCTCGTTGGGAGAGAGGAGGGGTTAGGCCATGTTGTACGACTTTTGGGGGCTGTGGGTTGTATACCCCTAAACCCTAAAACCGAAAAACCCAAACCCCAAAACCCTAAAACCCTAAAAAACCCTAAAACCTAAAACCCTAAAACCCTAAACCCTAAAAACCCTAAACCCTAAAAACCCTAAAACCCCAAAACCCTAAAACCCTAAACCCTAAAACCCTACAACCACCCTACAAGCCCTAAAACCGCTAAAGCCCTAAACCCACAGCATGGCCCTCCGGGGAAGTTGGCGGCGTATAAAGAAACAGCTGCAAGTACGTGAGGATGCAAGTGCACACAGGGGCACGCATCGACAACTCCCTTCTGATGTCGGAGGACCTGGCTTAGTAGGGAATGAGAAATGAGTATAATCCTGTACTAGGCTGCCCAGTAACCTAGGCTTAAAAAGGGTGCCCTTTTTTGCTTAAAGGGGTTTATAAACGGAACCTAAACCCCTCAAAAGGGAATAAGGGTACTACTGGGCATCCTAGTTTAAAGGGTACATATTTAGGGCCCTAACTCCCTCATTCCCTACTAAGAGCCGGGGGGGGGGGGGGGGGAGGAAGACAGTTTCTCGTTCAGGAACTCGAGCCAAGCTACTAGAATAGGAGCAACATAGAATCTTGTGTACTATCACAACACCAGAACTTCAGTGGGGTCCACATGCACAGCTTACGACCCAGCATTGCTGAACTAATCTCTTGGCACTCCTGTCGTGCACCCGATGCTCATGATTCAGTACAAGTCGTCCTTGTACTTCGCTTCGAGCTTCGAGTGATCCACCTGAAACCAGCAGAGTTCTGTAGCGTATTGGGGCCCCTTTCGAGGGTTTTGGAACGTTGTTGTGGGGAGGTGGGTCTCACACTCATTCGCCTTCCCCCAGTTGACCCTGAACCCTTAACCCTAAACCCTATTGGCCCTATTCCTAAACATAAGCCCTGAACCCTAACCCCTAAACAATCAAGAAGCCGCATCTGCTATGCCAGGGCGGTGCTTGTTCGTGACATACGACTCGGGTTACCGTAAGGTGATTCTAGGGCTAGCTTAGGGTTAGGGTAGGGTTGTTACAGAGTTTTTATGGGGATGTTACAGGGTTACTAGGGTGATTAGTGACTCAGCCACAATTGTCTACCCTCAGGTTGAGGGAGTTTGGGGATGAGATCAACTCGCAAATTTGGATTGTAGGGGTTGTAACCCTCCACCCCAAACCCTTAACCCTATAACAGTATAGCTTTGGTATGGTGCGGTTCGGCTTTAGGGTGTTGGGGGCTGCAGCATGCGGGTTTTTTCGGATAAGTATGCTCATGCATGGGAACTGGTTTAGAACCCTTAAACCCTAAACCCTAAACCCCAAACCCTAAACCCTAAACCCTAAACCCTAAACCGCAGGGTGGCTTCTTGTGGGAACCCCAGAACCCACAGTCTGGCATGAAACGGGCTTCGGTGTAAAACAAGCTGGGCCCGAACTTAACCCCTCCATATGGGTGGCTGCAAAAGTATGATCCCATTTGGGGTGCCTTAAATATTAGGTGCCGTATTCTAATAGGGATCCAAAAAGGGACCAGAATTTTGCCAACCCTCCATCTGGGGGTTTACTAAATAAGGGACCACTGATGTGGGTCTAGGGTCTAGGGTTTAGGGCTTAGGGTTTAGGAAAGATAGACCCCCAAACAGGATTCCCTTATAATGAGGAAAATGAGCTAGCCTTATTTCCGGAAACCCCCGCAAAGGATACAAAAAGCCTGAACCTAAAGGGTTGGGCCGCAGAGCCTCGAAGCTTTCCGTGAGGCCTGGTGGAGATTTCGGGAAATCCGGCTTGCAAAAGGGCTTATAGCGGTTTAGGGTTTAGGGTTTAGGGTTTAGGGTTTAGGGTTTAGGGTTCGGGGTTTAGGGAAGTAGAATGGGCATTTCGGGCTAGCTTGTATGATACTTGCACTGGGATGGTTTTTTGGGGTTTTGGGACTCTGGGGCTTTAGAGACTTTGGCAGCATGTCCCACAAAAGCTCTAAACACCTCAACCCCACGACCTCCCCTCTCCAAATCCCCCCAGGGAGTGAAAGCCCTCCACACTTCATTGGAAGCCGTTGGCCTTAACTTGGTTTAGGGTTTAGGGTTTAGGGTTTAGGGTTTAGGGTTTAGGGTTTAGGGTTTAGGGTTTAGGGTTTAGGGTTTAGGGTTTAGGGTTAGATCCTACCCACCAGTGCACCTATTCAGGTACACGTGTGCCCTTTCGAGGGAGTGATTGTGAGCAGCCCTCTATAAGTGACTAATCGCGCCCTCTAAACCCTGGTGGCGCGCAGTGGGTCCTAAAGAGGATTCGAAGGTTTTGCAGGTCTGTTGGCTTAGCTACTATTTGCTGAAGATCCCGCAAAAACAAAAAACACTAATCCTTATCTTGCCATTATAAGGTTGCATCTTATTTTACTTATCATGTTTTGGGGGGGACCCTAAACCCTAAACCCTAGACCCTAAACCCTAGAACCTAAACCCTAAACCCGGGATTCTTAAGCAAATAGCTTCTAGCAGTCTGAATGCATCAAAAGGCAACCCGATTCACATCAACCCACCGACTCTTTTGAACCTCTGCACCCAACCCAAAACCCTAAACCCCAAAACTAATCCGAAACTCTGAGCTCCTTGGGAAGATCCGACCTCGCACACAAAAATCGAAACCTCCCGAGCCCCCTCAGCCCTACATGGTCACTTCTCTAAAAGTATGGTCCCTTTTGGGGGTCCGTATTGTAACCTGAACCCTAAACCCTGAACCCTAAACCCTAAACCCTAAAAAGGAACCATATGTTGGAGAAGTGACCAAACAATAACTCTCTGCCTAGCAAGGCATAGTGCGACGAGGAGCCTGCATGGCTTTTGATGGGTTACTGGATCGGGTTTAGGGTTTAGGGTTTAGGGTTTATTAGGGTTTAGGGTTTCTAGGGTTCTAGACGCTCATGGCTTCGGGGTATGTGAACAAGAGGGATGTCAATCCGTGATGGCCCTAGTGGACGGGGTCGAGAGTTCATCGGGTTGTTGGGATTTAGGGTTTAGGGTTTATGGTTTAGGATTTAGGGTTTAGGGGGGTTTGTAGGGTTTTGAGGGTTTAGTTTAGGGTGCAGCTGGGCTTTTCAACTCCTAAATCCACGACCAATTGCTTAAGAACCCCCCAAAGAATGAAAGAAAATATTCTTCCTCATAATAATTGTACTTCAGGGATTGCTATTGTTTTTGTTTTTTTTTAATAATTGTTTTGGGGTTCTTAAGCAAATCGTCGTCCATGGATTCAGACTCTCGGACGGGACATCCCTGCTGATCTCTGCGAGGAGAAGTGATTGTAGATTTAAGGGATGATATAGGGCCCTCATTCCCTCATGCCCTACTAAGAACCAGCCAGTTATACAGGCTCAAGATTTTGCAAGATCTAGGGCTCTAGGGTTTGCATGTCTTGGTGGCTAAGGGCAAAAAACATCTGAAGCATAGCAGGGCAGAAAGAAAGCCCCCGGGTAAACGGCAACACGCCAAACCATGGGATCCTAAGTATGGGCCCTTAGTTCGGGTCCCCTGATATAGGGTTTAGGGTTTAGGGTTTAGGGTTTAGGGTTTAGGGTTTAGGGTTTAGGGTGATCCCCTTCAATCCCTTTAAACAAGGGTAAGGGACCACATGAAGGGCCCATGGTTCCAACCTTAGACAAACAGGCCTTCATCAGGGCTACGAGCTTTCTGGGGCCAGAGGCTCGGGGAGTTTTCGGGGTTGTTTTCCCGGGTTGTCATGGCACGGCTGCAGAACTCGGATGGACCTGCAGTACACAGAAAACCCTAAACCCTAAACCCTAAACCCTAAACCCTAAACCCTAAACCCTAAACCCTCTTGCCTCCTCCGACCCCCTCTGTCGGACAAATGTTACGGGTGTTTCGAAACCTCTGGACCCAACCGAAGCGAACACCAGACAGGGGAACAAGGGGGGCCGCCTGGAGGCCCGGCACGATTGCCCTAAACCCTAAACCCCTTAAAGCCCTTAAAGCCCTTAAAGCCCTTAAACCCCTTAAAGCCCTTAAAGCCCTTAAAGCCCTTAAAGCCCTTAAAGCCCTTAAAGCCCTTAAACCCCTTAAACCCCTTAAACCCCTTAACCCTAAACCCTAAACCCTAGAGGCCCTCCTGGAGCTCCAATCCCTACGAAGACTGGGCTTCGGACTGTCAAAGGCGGCTCCAAATCGTCTACAGGCTGGCGAACGACCTCAGGGCCGCTGCTTTGAAAGAGCATCAACCCTAAACCCTAAACCCTAAACCCTAAACCCTAACCCTAAACCATCTATCTATCAGGCAATCTACAAGTTTGCAGGGTTCAGGGGAGTGAGGTGGGATGCGCTTGCTAGGCGCCAGCTGCAACTTTTTGCTTATGCGCTGTTGGGTTGCCGCCACCCTCAAGGGGAAAGGGGTATAGCGACACCCCATTGAGATAGGGGAACATGAAGCTCGACTGGCTTTTGCTTTCTCAACCCTGATGCCCTGTCCAGACGACCGTGAGGGTCGTACTCTAAATTAAATCGGGCTAACTAGGGTTTCTTTTGAGCTCCTTCTTTACATAAGGTGCCGTGCTACCAAAAGGGGCCCCAAAAAGGGAAAGCAATCTGGAGACCTGCCCACGACCCCCCGTAGCCTGGACAAAGCACCCATGGCACCGGTTCGAGCCCTGGATGGGCGAATGACTTACCTCGCCTCTTAGGGTGGCTACAATAGTATGGGCCCTTAAACGGGGACCCCTTATATACCCCTTGTATACCCCTGATATACCCTATACACATGAAGGGCCCGTACATCAGAACCCCATATTCAGGGCCCATGAAACTACCCTTATCCCACTTAAACAAACAGACTCCGAGCACGGCAGATGCTGGAGATCTGAGCACTAAATCTTAAACCCTACCAAACCCTATGAACCCTTAGCACTGTATCCTAAACCCAAGAACCAACCCTATAGACCCTGCAAACCCTGTAAACCCTGTAAACCCTGTAAACCCTGTAAACCCTGTAAAACCAGAAGAAAGCCTTAACCCGAAGAAGTTGCTTTGTGGTCTTCTTCTGGCCAAGCAAGCAGAGTCACCGAGTCAGCCGTTGTCTACCCAAGAAATAACTTACGAAGAGTCTCAAGCACAGACTTGGCAGGGCACTTGCAGGACAAGTGACCAACAATAATATACTCTTTTTTTTGCGGCGGGGTTGGGTCGGTTGAAGTATAAGGTTTGGGGCTACACCTAAACCCTAAGAAAAGGAATGAAGGCCTACTCTGGGTCCTGTTCAAGCCCTTAAGCATACCGCTCAAGGGCGCCCACCCAAGAGCGCCTGTGGCGGCGCTCTGCAGGATCTGGCGAGTCCTCGGAAGTGTGGGGTTTAGGGTTTAGGGTTTAGGGTTTAGGGCTTAGGGCTTAGGGCTTAGGGCTTGGGGTTTAGGTTTTTGGTTTTAGGTTTTGGGGCTTGGCATTCTTTGTAACATTGTTGGACAATTTGGGGCCGAGCCTATGGGCTAGGGATTCAATGCTGAGATATTCGGGGGTGTGGGGCTGTGCGGAGTTTTGGGGTAGAAGCTTCTCCATTAGGGTCGAGGGTGCTTGGGGTGAGGGTTTACGGTTTTAAAGGGCTTGGGGGCCCTAAACCCTAAACCCTAAACCCTAAACCCTAAACCCTAAACCCTAAACCCTAAACCCGACACACTATAGGCTTGAGAGTTTCTACGTTTTGCAGGGCGGAGTGGGGAGCCAACGATTCGAGCATTTGTTCTCCACCTAAAGCTTCTGTAGACGTTGATTCGGCCTTCGATTCTGAGGGTGTTGGGGTTTGGGTATAGGGTATGGGTTATAGGGTGATAGGGTTATAGGGTTATAGGGTTATAGGGCTATAGGGCTATAGGGTTATAGGGTTATAGGGTTATAGGGTTATAGGGTTATAGGGCTATAGGGCTATAGGGCTATAGGGTTATAGGGCTATAGGGTTATAGGGTTATAGGGTTATAGGGCTATAGGGCTATAGGGTTATAGGGTTATAGGGTTATAGGGTTTAGGGTTTAGGGTTAGGATTTAGGGTTTAGGGTTTAGCTGTAAAGGCTGGCTTGTCAGACGACGAGTCTGAGCGGGCGGCGCCACATGGCCAGGCGAGGCGGGCCCCCGAACTCGCAGGCAATCCAAACGCGGCAGGCTCGGGAGAAGCAGGTGCAACTCCCTAAAAGGTTTAGGGTTTAGGGTTTAGGGTTTAGGGTTTTAGGGCTTAGGGCTTAGGGTTAGGCTAAACCCTAAACCCTACACCCTAAACCCTAAGCCCTGAACTCGATGGTTCGGGATGATTCAGACTTGCAGCTCGAAACCAAACCTCAATTACCACAAACATGGGCCGGAACTTGCAGGAACCAGGTTTAGGGTTTAGGGTTTAGGGTTTAGGGTTTAGGGTTTAGGGTTTAGGGTTTAGGGTTTAGGGTTTAGGGTTTAGGGCTACTACCCTAAGAGCTCAACCTGAAACCCTCAGCCCGAAGCCCTGACACAAGACTGCACATGATGCCGGCCAGGCCTTACATGCTTTCAGGCCTTAGGGTTTAGGGTTTAGGGGGGGGGGGGTGGTCCTAAACCCTAAACCCTAACCCTAAACCCTAAACCCTAAACCCTAAACCCGAGACCCACAAAGGCACCTAGGGAACTGCGGTTTGGTTCATGACAAGCGAGGGTTTAGGGTTTAGGGTTTAGGGTTTAGGGTTTAGGGTTTAGGGTTTAGGGTTATTTTAGGGTCCCAAGTCGGGGAGCCCCACCTTGGGAACCAAATGAACCCCCAAAATCGGGGTCATAGTCCCGATCCTACTCTAATCATTGAGGTATATGAACCCAACACTCTTTCAGGGCTCAGTTCGTCCTGAAGGCATGCATCACAAGGCAAGGCCCCCCAAACCGCTGAAAGGCCTCTTCTTTTAGGTTTTTGGGCCCATAACAGCCTTCTTGTGTAAGGTTTGGGCTATTTTGAGCATTTTGAGCCTAGGGCATTACATAGCCAGGCAACCAATCACCACCACGACACCCTCGGCTCAAAACAGTTCATGGCGAAGTATGCAACCCCGGCCGCATGGAAAATATAGACTCTCCCAATAGTCGGATTCCCTTAGAACAAGGACCCCAGCAAGGTACCCCTAATCTCGGAAACCCCAATATGAAAGCATGCAGCTCAACACCTGTTATCCTGCCGCGATACTTGCGATGGGACACACGCGAACATTCATGCACCGGAATTCGTCATAAATCTGTAGACATTCGTTCCCGACTCCCGCACCCCCACTTTCAGCAATGACACCGTCCGATTGAAGCAAAATTTCCCCCACAAGGGCGCAACCCGGGGCTTGGTACCGAGGCCCGCATCTTCGAATAATCGGGTGGGTTTAGGGTTTGGGGTTTAGGGTTTAGGGTTTAGGGTTTAGGGGTTTAGGGGTTTAGGGGTTTAGGGGTTTAGGGGTTTAGGGGTTTGGGGTCTAGGGGTTTAGGGGTTTTGGGTTTACCCTAAACCCTAAACCCGGAAATCATGACTGCAAAGGGGCCAAAGTCTTCCTTGATGCAGTAGAATCATGTCTTGCCATGCTTATGCCTCAAGGCAAACCCTAAACCCTAAACGCTATACCCTAAACCCTAAACCCTAAACCCTAAACCCTAAACATTGTCGATGGACTGGGGGTCGGCAGCGAGAACTTACCCTATCGAGCTTGCGACGGGGTATAGACCTCCTCGGAGGTCTACAGCAAGCGGGAGCATTATGGCGCTTGCGGAGCGACAGCTCGGTTTAGGGTTTAGGGTTTAGGGTTTAGGGTTTAGGGCTTAGGGCTTAGGGCTTAGGGCTTAGGGGTGCGGAGCCCAGTTCGTTAAGATGAAAAGAAGCAGTACAAAGTATGCCATCCTGACCAGAACCACCAAAAAACACAAAGAAGAAGTCCCTGTCCCCTGTACATTGGGATGTCCCCCCTTATACTAACAGTCCTTAACTGGGATTATAATAGGGGGTACGATAATTCCTATCGTATAAGGGGGAACATCCCAACCTATGCACCCTAAAACGCATGCCCTTACTGAGTTCTTAGCCTCCCACATCACCCCACACTCTTGGATCTCGCAAGCGCACTCAACGCAACCCAGTCAAAGAAACGTCGTTTCGCATAAGACGACTTTTGACGGGGCCCACTGTCCGCTCAGAATGTTCAAGGGTTTGGCGGCGAGTTTAGCGTTTAGTAAACCCTAAACCCTAAACCCTGAACCCTGAACCCTAAACCCTAAACCCTAAACCCTAAACCCTAAACCCTAAACTCAGGGGGCAGGGCAGTGAGCTCCACATAAACGGCAGCTCTCAGAAGGCTACCATCCTGCGGCTACTGCTGCGTCACTGTGAAGGGTTTAGGGTTTAGGGTTTAGGGTTTAGGGTTTAGGGTTTAGGGTTTCGGGTTTAGGAGCAGAGCATCTTCCACAAAAACGAACAGCTTTGCACACTTCTGGAGGTTCACAAATTATACCCGGAGCCCTAACAATGCCTTCTATTATATGTATATGAAAAAGGACCCCTTAAATACCCCTGGCAGCCACAAGTCGTTGCTTGCAACTTCAGCGGAGTAGCCGCACTAGTGATCCAGCGACCAAACGTGGAAGCTCGCAAGTCGTTGCTTGCAACTTCAGCGGACCGTACTGGTATTCCAACGACCAACGTGGAAGCTTGAAACCTCTCACGAAGGTGCTTACATGGGCGAATCTTGGCTACTATTTGCTTAAGAACCCCAAAAGAATACAAAATCATAATCCCTATGTTACCCTTATAAGGAAAAGTATCTTTCATTTTTTGGGGTTCTTAAGCAATTAGTAGTCGGTGTTCACGGCAGAAGCGGAACCAAATTCTGCGACGGCACCGTGAGTCCGTGGCTTATTGGCACCTGGAAAGATATGAGAGCACTTCACTATGGCCCCGTTTTGGATACCCTAAACCCTAAACCCTAAACCCTCAACCCTAAACCCTAAACCCGAATCATAGCTGGGGGCCGCCTTATAATGAGCTCAGGTTCAGTGAGTCCGAAGTCCATCAGGGGCGCCCAAACGCGCCAAAAGGCTTCTGTCTGGTACAGGTTTCAGGTTTAGGGTTTAGGGTTTAGGGTTTAGGGCTTAGGGTTTAGGGTTTAGGGTTTCGGGTTTTCAGGGTTAGGGTTTTGGGTGGGTCAAGCCGAGATCTGCGCCGCAATCTCCGGACTCTAGCAGGACAACGGCCTCTGCCAATTACGCAAAGAGACTAGGCTTCCAGGCCCCCTTCCTAACATGTTTAGGGTTTAGGGTTTAGGGTTAAGGGTTTAGAAGTCTTCAGGGCCCTTCCTAACATGTTTAGGGTTTAAGGTTTAGGGTTTAGGATTTAGAAGTCTTCAGGGCCCGTCCTAACATGTCTAGGGTTTAGGGCTTAGGGTTTAGGGTTTAGACTTCTCTTTCTTGTGGAGGGAGGGGGGGGGGAGTCCTTTAAGCGGTTCGAACTTGAACAAAAAAAACCCAAAGGGGGGGGGGGGGGGGAGATGTGCGGAGTGAGGTCCCCTAGCACATTATCCCTCGACAAGGAGAGGAGCTGTTTAGGGTTTAGGGTTTAGGGTTTAGGATTAGGGTTTAGGGTTCAGGGTTTAGGGTTTAGGGTTTAGGGTTAAACCCTAAACCCCCTCCACAGTACGATTGCCTTTGTGGCAAGCCTCAGCTTCGAACCCAATCCTGCACAGGACTCAGGCCTCTAGAACCCAATATTCTGCAACTCAGATTCCGGGCGTTGGGTTTTAGGGGTTTTAGGGGGTTTTAGGGCGTTTTTTTTTTAAAGGGGCTTTAGGGGTTTTATCTGTTTTTGGGGTTTTAGGTTCCTGGTTTGAGGCTTTTTTGGGGCCAGCTGCCCAATCTTGAAAGACCGACAACAGGAACGATGGTGGCGGTCCAGCGCTTCAAAGGTGTCGCCGGCGAACATGCGGATCGTGCCGAGCCTAAACCCTAAACCCTAAACCCTACACCCTAGCCCTAAACCCTAAACCCTCTGCTCTAAGCCCCAAACCCTAAATTCTTGGGGGCTTCGCGTAGTACATTCAACGGGACACCATGTCGCACCGGGAACAGGATTCCTCTAGTTGATTGGCGTGGGAGCTCCGGACAGCTTTGCTGGACATATGCGGCTTAAGGTTTAGGGTTTAGGGAGATTCTTGGGCTTCGGAGTTTTTCTGCACCCTTCACCAGAAACCCAAATTCCAAACCCTAAGCCCTAAACCCCAAACCCCAGACCTTAAACCCTAAACCCTAAACTCCAAACCCTGAACTTTCTGAACTCCTTTGGGTCCGTTTGAGCCCCCACACCCTCTTGGAGCATAAGCTCAAACAGCTCTTGGCTCCTGGACATTAGCAACAGCCTCATGAGTTCCTAGTGGGCAAGTCGGGACATAGGTACGCTCTACTATTATAATCTCTTCAATGGTGCACATTATATATATATATACACACACATCTATATATATATACATATATATATATAGTTTATATATATATACACACATGTGTTCCATAGGTCCCAAATTGCCTACGAAGAACTAGGACTGCGTCGAGCACGCAGTTCCACAAAACTGACTTCACACCTCGCGCTGACCTCAAGCTTTCTCGCAAACGTACAGGGCTCCGAAGGGTTTAGGGTTTAGGGTTTAGGAGTTCAGGGTTTAGGGTTTAGGGTTTAGGAGTTTAGGGGAGTTCAAGGGGGGGGGGGTATGTAAGCCAAGGTTCCCTAGTACTCCCCACTACTCCCTGATGAGGCTCCCTTAGCTTCCCCAAGGTTCCCTAGGTACCAACCCCCCCGCCCCCCCCCATGAAGCTCCCTCCTTTAAGAACAGTAAAACAAACGTCGGCTTTTCCTGGGTCCAACTTTGAGTCGTGTCCGGGCTCGTGCAAAGTAACTTGAGTTAAGCTGCCAGAATAAGGATACTATAGTCCTTACCACATATCTCATAGACCCCTATTCTGAAAACCAAAGGGTTGCATGGGTGTCTCACATACAAAATGCCCAAGCTAATTGAGCCGCCGTGTTAGTGGATAGAGAACCTGCTCTGCGGCAGACTAAGCAACACTGCGCATCACTGAAAACCCCGGCTACCGTACTATATGGGGTTTTGGGCTTAGGGTTTAGGGTTAGTCATAGTATTTCCGTAGGGTCCCTTTGTAATTATGCTATAATAACCCTCAAAACCCTATTCCAATGATATACTCAGGCCCCTACTTTAGCACGGACAGCTTCGAAGAAGTCATCGGCCGAAAAGCAAATTTCAAGATCAACTGACATCGCTTGCGCGCCAGACTCGCATCCGCTTCCCAATCCACTGCTGCAAATCACGCAGCGTGGCGCGGTGAAAGATTAGATGCTGTGCCCCTGCGTTGCTTGCTGACCAACACTAGTTCATGGTTGGGACAAAATTTCTATTCCCCATTGAGTTTAAGTACCCTTACAAAAACAAAATGTTTTCCCACTATGACAAAGAACAGCCAATTGAGAGCATCCGGGTGCGACAACTGGTTCTCGCTTGATCCGAACTCGGACTATAGACTAGTGGCTGGCTCTCAGACGGGAATTCGGCACCCTATATCTATACTACGAATTGCTGAAGAACCCCCAAAAGTAAAAATATCCTTACTTGGCTGTATAGGGGAAATATTGTTATAGGATCAATATAATTACAGGATACCAAATTCCCGAACTCCCCATGGAGAAAAAGGCAATTTATGCGTCTCTTTCCTCCTCATTCTTCGAGAGTCCACATTGGGTCCAGGTCAATCTGTGTCTCATGCCTGAGCTCCCTGAACCTGCAGCTTCCGCGCTAAACCCACAGGGTGCCAAAAAGTAACATGAACCGAAACCCTAGACCTAAAACCCTGAGAGCAGGGGTTAAGTTTTGCAGTTTAGAGTTTAGGGCTAGGTCCCTTGTTCGCCTCACTTCCAGTCGAGTTGGAGGACGGCGTGAAGAACCGCCCTCGACGTGAATTAACTGCAAGTGGCAACCTTGCAAAAACGAAGATCGGAACATGATAAGAAGAAACAAAAATGAGGGGTTAGGGTTTAGGGATTCTGACGCTATTCGTGTTTCAAGCCTTGCGAAACACCGAGACGAGGAATTTAGAAACCCTATTACTATCGTTACGATTTGAATTCTTCTGATGTTGTTCCTACCACGAAAACTTCTATCCATACCAGCGCCATAGTCTGAACGTGAGGTCTCCATTCTTGGGCTGCGTGCCCCTCAAGAGAGCAGTGCTGCAACCTAATGATGGTTTATATGAGTGAGCCTACACCCTAAACCCTAAACCCTGAACCCTAAACCCTACACCCTAAACCCTTATAACGTTTAAGGTTTGAACTCGAGCCCATCGACCAAGGCTGGTGTGGGCCCTACTACACCGGTCCTGGAGCTGAATCGTGTGCTTTAGGGTTTAGGGTTTTGGGTTTAGTGTTTAGGGTTTAGTGTTTAGGATTTAGGCTTGTCCAGCGCTGTTGGGGTCTGTTGCTGAGATTATATTGATGCCAGAATCAAGGGTGTCAAGGGATTCACAAGCCAATGAGCCGACAAACAAGGCTCTGCTTGAATCATGCTCTTAACTTAGGTCACACCCCCCCCCCCCCCATCTTAGGGTTCAGGGTTTAGGGTTTAGGGTTTAGGGTTTAGGGTTTAGGGTTTAGGGTTTAGGGTTGAGGGTTTCTTGCTTGCCCTTCTGCACTTGTGCTTACTTGCACATATGGTTGAAGCGAAACACACCGGAATTTTACGATACTTTGGTGTCTTGCCATGTGTGAAGCTACAACTTGCTATTCATTATCTAACAGTATTTAATTAGAGAAAATTTATAAACCGTTTTATAATGCATAAACATAAAAGAAGAAGTGAACGGGTTTTATTTAAAGCGCCTAACACAAGGACCAGACTACATATTGAAGTTAGAGACGAATTCGCGGGGACAGAGACATTCTTAACGGACACGCAAGGACTTAAAACAGCGCATGAGAATCCTGACGGGATTCATCAAAATGGTTCTATTTTATACATTGCTGGGACTAAAAGCGGTAGAGATGTTTATGATGACTTTAAACTACCTTTGTATAAGAAGATAAGTTCATTCAAGACGGTTTTATTGAAATAGATGGTTAAAACATACTGGAAGTACTGACATAATAAGTCATAGTTTAGGTTCAGCATCAGGACAACAATCCAACAATGATTATGGTAATGTATTCAGAAGTCGTAGTTATGGTTCTCCTTTTGTATCAGGACAACGACAAGAAGACACTGGGACAAATTTAAGAATACGAAAAGCAGGACACCCCGTTAGTATGTTTGACGAAGGAAGTATAACATCACATGACCCAACATTCCACCATCTGCAAAATCATTCTTATGAAGATGTAGGCATTGCTGCAAACAAAACAGGAAACCTACCTAAAACCGAAGAAGAGATTTGACAACAGTTTGATTCAATGATCTAAATAGAGAAACCGAAGACAGAGAAGAAAGGCAAATAAAATCTTACGAAGAGATAAGAAAGTTAGTTGAGAATAATGAAGTAGAAGAAGCAGTTAAGGAGGTGAAAGGTAAGAAGAAGAACAATAGAAAAAGAAAAATATACAGTTCTAAACTATTTGCTTACAAATAGGTTTAAAATATGTACAGTAAAACCACTGTATAAGAAACCACTGTTTAAGAAACTGAGCCCCTAGACCCGGGAATATTGGTCGATTTGCGGTTGCCTTCTAGCTAAGAAACTTAGGGTACCCTAGTGCTTTGCGGTCAGTTTCTAAAAAAAACCGGGTCTACCCAAAAACGCGCGGGAGTCACATTCTAGAGGTTTTCAGCCCTGAAAAGCTCTGAAGCGTGACTCCCCCGCGCCTGCGGCCTGACCCTATCCCAAATCACATTCTAGAGGTTTTCAGCCCCTGAAAAGCTCTAAAACGTGACTCCCCCGCGTCTCTGGCCTGACCCTACCCCAAAAACGTGCGGGAGTCACATTCTAGAGGGTTTCAGCCCTGAAAAGCTCTAAAACGTGACTCCCCCGCGCCTCTGGCCTGACCCTACCCCAAAACGCGCGGGAGTCACATTCTAGAGGTTTTCAGCCCCTGAAAAGCTCTAAAACGTGACTCCCGCCTCTGGCCTGACCCTACCCCAAAACGCGCGGGAGTCACATTCGGGAACCCTTCCCGCCGCCATTCCTGGAACATGGGTTTGGTCTAGTGGTATAGCGTACTCCCTTAAGAAGTTAGTTTAGAAACCAAGCCTACCCTAGGCTCAAACCCCCCTGGGTACACGGGTAATGGAAACTAAGAAACTTAGGGTACCCTATCGCCGGAAAGCCGGTTTCTTATACAGCGTTTTTACTGTAATAGAACCTTTTAGTCCCGAAGGTATCCTCAATGATAACTTATGTTTTAAATTACACAAAGGTAGTTCTTATACTAAATGTCAAGGAGAAAATTCGTCCCGGCCATTTTTTTGAAAAAAATCGAGCCATAGATCCTGAAATTTAGGTGTTTTTTGGGAGGTTCGAGCCTGCTCGTGTTTCGGCGACCTACCGTGTCAGTTTGTTTTAGAAAATTCGAGCCGGCTCGAGTTTTCTAAACAAAACATGATGTTTTCGGGGGGTTTTCTACCTTGATGTAAATGACCTTCCTGACTTGCAACGATTCAGGTTTTTAACGGCCCTGTCGGCGTTGTTATCGCTAGCTCATAGCCCCCTCTCCTCCCTCCATCTGTTTCCAAGCAGAAACGTCGATCATGGGACGGGGGGGGGTTGGGGGGGGGGGGGGGGGGGGGGGGGGGGGGGGGTGAGCTTAAATTACTACATAAGGGTTTACGAAAATAGGGGACCCCCAATATAGATACCCAAATCGTTGCCTTATCATCAGGACCTCAAGAAGGTGCCCCTAGTTTCGGAGACCCCCGCATGTTCTGTTCAGCCCAAGAAAAAGGGACCAGCAACCAGGCCTTCGACTGTCAGGGTTTAGGGTTTAGGGTTTAGGGTTTCGGGTTCGGGGTTTGGGGTTTGGGGTTTAGGGCTTAGCAGGGAAATTGCACTTGGGGCCTCTGCTAGTAAAGAGAGACTCTAAACGTAGGATTCAGGCCTGAAATGGAGCCTCTCTACCCCTACACCTTCTGAGCCTTACACGGCCCACAAATTGCACATAAGTAAACCCAAACCCGGCACCACCTTGGCCTAGAGTGCTGAAAACCAATCAGCAGATGATCAGGAGAAGGGTTAAGGGGACCATTGGCGATCCCAACCCAGACTGCTGGACCCCCTGTGAACCCTGGCATCCACGACGCTTATCGATTCGGACGCTTATCGATTCGTGCATTCACAAGCTGATGACGACACCACTGGGAAGAGCCGGTGTTGGCGTTGCCGGTCGCAGCCTCGGGATTCCCGCGCAAGCCCATGGCTTGCAAGTGCCGGTTTCTAGGGTTTAGGGTTTAAGGTTTCAAGTTTAGGGCTTAGGGTTTAGGGTTTCGGGTTTAGGGTTTAGGATTCAGGGTTTAGGGTTCGACTTAGATTCAGGGTTTAAGGTTGAGCACACAGCATGGTTGGCGCTCAAGGGCTATGGCTTCAGGGGTGGCGACAGGGATTGTGTAGCAGTCAGGGCAAGCTCCGACCCCCTCAACCCTCGGATCAATCAGGGTTTAGGGTTTAGGGTTTAGGGTTTAGGGTTTAGGGTTTAGGGTTTAGGGTTTAGGGTTTAGGGTTTAGGGTTTAAGGTTTGGCTGCTTGCATGGGTGTTTAATTCAGTGTCGCCTTCGTTTGCGGATGGCCCAAACAGCGAGCAAGATGGGCAGAGAGCACGTTCGAGATTGTTTTGTAGCCCTGCTCTGAGCGCTACATGTCTGTGCTCGTACTGTTTGATTTTTTGTTTCTCTCTCTCTCTCTCTCTCTCCTGAACCCTAATTCCCTTAATTACCCAACCGTTTGTCCCAGCTAAAAAAATCCAGCGACATACTTGTCACGCGAAAGTGTGAAGACATGCCCACTCCAAGGCCACCCATTCACAACTCGCAGCGAACCAAACCGGAGCCTGCCCAAGCCAAGCCAATGCCACTCAAAATTCATGTGACATACTTAGGGGGCACTTGAAAGTGACATAAAACACCCCCCCCCCCCCCCCCCCCACCCACTCAATGGCTGCAATGGGGACGGTCCGAAGGCCCTTTTGGGAAGTGAACTCTGGCAAATTGGCCCAGAACCCCTCTGAGTCATGGGAAGTTCCGGGCCAGAAGGCAGTGGCACCTAAACCCTAAACCCCAACCCCCAAACCCCAAACCCTAAACCCTAATCCCTAAACCCTAAACCCTAAACCCTAAACCCTAAACCCTAATCCCTAAACCCTAAACCCTTCTAGGTTCATGGGCCTTCAGAGGTCGCCCAGCGGTCTTGTGGCAAAAGAGGGTTTGCTTCCCACGACCTTTACAAGGGAATCTTCAAGCCTCCCAGGCTTCGGGGGCTTCCAGGCCAACAGTGACGGCAACTTGAGAGGGGAAGGAGTTGGGGTTTAGGGTTTAGGGTTTAGGGTTTAGGGTTTAGGGTTTAGGGTTTAGGGTTTAGGGTTTAGGGTTTAGGGTTTAGGGTTTAGGGTTTAGGGCTTAGGGCTTAGGGCTTAGGGCTTAGGGTTTAGGGTTTAGGGTTTAGGGTTTAGGGTTTAGGGTTTGGGGTTTATAGGGTTTGGGGTTTAGGGTTTACGGGTAATACAGTGGAGCCTGCCGTGCTGAGCGGTCGACTGCGCCCGCGAAGCGAGCCCTTTTCTGGCCTCCCCATCCTTGTGATAAACCCTGAACCCTAAACCCTAAACCCTAAACCCTATAAACCCTAATTAAACCCCAAACCCTAAACCCTAAACGAGGTGTTCCTTGCCTCCTTGCCAGATATCCCGCCCCTGGCCCGGTCACCGACAGAGTAGCCTGCAAAGAACCCGCCAACTACTCCACCCCAAAGGATTCGGCGCGAGTCCCGCCGAGTCTGAAGGGTTTAGGGTTTAGGGTTTAGGGTTTAGGGTTTAGGGTTTAGGGTTTATAGGGTTTAGGGTTTAGGGGGCCCACCCCGCAGAGAAGAGTACCAGGACAGGAGCCTGCGGCGAAATGTCCGTTTCTGAACTGCGAAAACGTTAGCAGCAGGGTGGCTTCCTCATCGTCAGCTGGCCAATTCTGCACCCAGAACTCTAAACAGCCCTAAACCCTAAACCCTAAACCCTAAACCCTAAACCCTAAACCCGACTCAGCCCGCCACTGGAGCCGCAAAGATTCGAGAACAAACTCCAGCTGGGGCTGGTCGCTGTAGGGAAACTGGCGGACCTCAGCTCACCATAGAACTTGTGGGGTTCGCAGGGTTGAGGGTTTAGGGTTTTAGGGTTTTAGGGGTTTTAGGGGCTTTAGGGGTTTTAGGGGTTTTAGGGGTTTTAGGGGTTTTAGGGTTTTAGGGGTTTTAGGGGTTTAGGGGTTTAGGGTCTAGGGTTTAGGGTTGGGATGTTCCGGAAACAGGGGTAGCCTTTTGGGGCGGGGGGGGGGGCCCTAAGAGGATTCTACTCTACTGAGGAAAGGGACCCCCCCCCCCCCCCCCATTTTGGGATATACCGTTATAAATTTTAGGGTTGACGCCCAGAATCGATCCTTTTAGGATGCTTTGCCCTGAATCCTAAACCCTGAAACCTTATCAACAGGACTTTGAAGGGGACCCTATATTTTGAGACCTACCCTACAGTAAACCCTAAACCCTGAAAACCCAGAAAACCCTGAAACCCTGGAAACCCTGTAAACCCTGTAAACCCTGTAAACCCTGAAAACCCTGAAAACCCTGAAAACCCTGAAAACCCTGTAAACCCTGTAAACCCTGTAAACCCTGTAAACCCTGTAAACCCTAAACCCTAAACCCTAAACCCTATCAGAGTCCGGGCGGCCAGTGCGCACAGAGGCATTCGCGCCAAAACGCGGGTCAAACCGCGAAGCTGGCGTTGCGGAATCTCGGCCAACTCTTCCTGCTGGGTTTAGGGTTTAGGGTTTAGGGTTTAGGGTTTAGGGTTTAGGGTTTAGGGTTTAGGGTTTAGGGCTCAGGGTTCCTTTAGCTTCTTGTCGGGTTTAGGGTTTTAAGGGTACATCGCTTCCTGCAAGCATTTCATGTTGGGAGCTTGCTTCGGGGCTCGGTGGAGCTGGCAAATGCGCAGCCCGAAACCCTAAACCGCACCACGCCTCGGTAGGAAAGCGGAATGTCTGAAGGCATATGAAGTAGGGAACATATTTCTTGTACCCCCAAAAGGACACCAAACATATACACTCCCCAATTTTAACCAGGAACTGTATATACACTCACCAAAAACAGTAATATAAACCCTACTTCATGTAGGGTTTGGAATTCTCCATGGTATGTAAGCCTGGAGTCCATCAATCTGATCACGCGTCGCCCTCGACACCGAAAACAACAAAAACACACATGTGTTTGGACACATGTATATATGCAAAAAAAAAAAATATATATATATATATATATTTTGCTTCCCCCCCCCCCCCCAGAGATCTACCCTTTTTTAATGCTTTTATGCTTTTACTATCCAGAATCCCTTCCGATCTAGTCCCTCGTAACAATAGCTAACCGATCCTGCACCAACCCAAGACACCGAACCGGCAATTAAGAGGGAAATAGTGAAAAGGCCTTTGCTCATAGTATTCTCGCGTCCCCGGGGCTTACAGTACATGATTTTTCCGCATCACCTTTTGCGCTCGAATACTTCCTAGTCTTATGGTTCGAGGATCTCCACTATCTGTATTTGATATGCAATACATATACCCTATATACATACATGCAGTGGGTACGTATTCTACTTTTCCTTTGCATTTCCACAGGAGGCGAGGCCTACAAACATGGGCAGAACTCTATGGGATTTACGGTTAGGATTTAGGCCTCAAGGCCTACAATATATAGGGGTATAAGGTGCTAATCCTCTAGATTTTAGCGTTATAACCCTAAACTCTATATGCCTGAAGGCTTAAGGAAAACAGTAAAGTGGTTAAATCCCTGAGGGTTTAGGGTTATGTTTTGCAGTGCCCTGAACCTTCAACCCTAAACCTTTAACCCCTCATAGCGTTTAGGGTTGATAAACCCTGAAAAAAACCGTAACCCTATAGGGCCCTATAGGGTTTAAGGCTTGACCGTAAACCTTTATCAACCTTATAGGGCTTAAAGGTTTTAATGCCTAAGCCTGATGTACCTAAGGTCTGGGCATTTATACCTTCAGCGTGATAACCCTACACCCTATATGCCTTAAGGCTTAAGGAAAACAGTAAAGGGGATAAACCCCTGAGGGTTCTTCAGCGTTATAACCCTAAACCGTTTATGCTTTCAGCCTTAAGGAAAGCAGTAAAGGGGTTAAATCCCTGAGGGTTCTTCAGCGTTATAACCCTAAACCCTATATGCTTTAAGGCTTAAGGATAACAGTAAAGGGGTTCAATCCCTGAGGGTTTAGGGTTGGATTGTTGCAATGCCCTCTTAAACCCTGAACCTTGAACCCCTATAGGGTTAAAACCCTATAGGGCTACCCCGAATTGGGTAGACAAACTCTGCAAAAACCTAAACCTTTAAACCCCAGAGGCTTAAAGGTTTTGAACCTCAACCTTTAAACCTATAGCGTTTCAAGGTAAGCTATTCGGTTTAAATACCTAGCCCTACAGGGATTAAGGCTTAAACCAGTTTGAATGCCCAAACCTAGGTTTCAATCCCCAGACCTTAAACCTTTAAAAAACCTTATAGGGCTTCCAGGTTTCAATGCCTAAACCTGGTCTGGGCATTTATACCTTCAGCGCCTGTGGGCTGAACAACCTTGAACCTTTTAGACCCCTAGAGGGTTTAGGGTTCATGTTTTCATACCTATAAACCTTAAACCCTTGAGGTTTAAACTCTATGGGCTTAGCTTTAAATGACTAAATCTTGAGCCCTAAGCCTTGAAACCTTAACCCTATAGGGTTTAAAGGTCGAGAGTTTAGGCTGAACTACCGGCTCAAGTTTGAATGCCTAAATCGTAAACCCTAAACCTTAACACCTTAACCCTATAGGGTTTGAAGGTTAAGGGTTTAGTTTTAATTGCCGGCTCAGGTTCTAATGCCTCAACCTGAAGCCCTAAACCTGCAAACCTTAGCCCTATGGGGTTCCGTGAGTTTTGAACTTCAATCTAGAGTTTTTTGAGCTTCAAAACTCCGGGATCCAAGATTCAAGATTCAAGATTGCAGGAAAAGTTTCCACGGGATCTTGAATCCTGGAACCCGGAGTTTTGAAGTTCAACAAATGAAACGTTTCCGTTTCAATTGAAACGGCCGGGATCCAAGATCCAAGATCTAAGATTTCCCTGAACTCTTGCTGAGGCATCATGGAATCCTAGATCTTGAAAACCGGCCGTTTCAATTGAAACGTTTCCGTTTCAATTGAAACGGCCGGGATCCAAGATCCAAGATCCAAGATTTCCCAGGACTCTTGCCGAGGCATCTTGGAATCCTAAATCCAAAACCGGCCGTTTCAATTGAAACGGAAACATGTCAATTGAAACGGGCAGAATCCAAGATATGGGATTCCAAGATGCCTCGGCAAGAGTCCTGGGAAATCTTGGATCTTGGATCTTGGATCCCGGCCGTTTCAATTGAAACGGAAACGTTTCAATTGAAACGGCCGGCTTTCGAAATCTTTGAAGAGAGTTCTGAATGGCGTCGTGGGCATTATCATTGTGAGGCAGACGGATTTTATTGCATTGCGAAAATTCACTATGAAGCAGACGGATTTTGTTTCATTGTTGAGCAAAAGGTGGGAAACGGTAGACCTTTGGGGGGGGGGTACCATTTGTTCATATTTATATACGTGTACTGAGTGCGCAAGCCACACAGGCCAACTCCTACACAAAAACCTGGAACTGGGAGTGCAAGCCATGGGCCACACGGGCAAGACTACAAGTACACGAAGGTCGTAGGCCTGGCGGCCCGGCGCCAAGGACAGACGAAGGAAGGACGGCCCTCAACCCTACACCCTAAACACCTAAACCCCTAAACCCTAAACCCCTAAACCCCTAAACGCCTAAACCCTAAACCCCCCTAAACCCCTAAACCCCTAAACCCCTAACCCCTAAAACCCCCAAACCCCAAATTCCTGGTAGAGGCGCTGTCAGACCGAAGTCAACGCGGGGTAGAGTCTCAGGTTCGAGAGGTGCCCCAGGGTTTAGGGTTTAGGGTTTAGGGTTTAGGGTTTAGGGTTTAGTTTTTAGGGTTTAGGGTTTAGGGTTTAGGGTTTAGGGTGGGGGGGGGGGTCCATCTAGTGTACTAAAATCCCCCTATCACTTAACCACAAAGGAACTACATTACTAGCTCGTGGTTGGGATAGTCGTAGAAAAAATATGTTCCCATTCCTTATTGAGTGCAAGTACCCTTAGAGATGTAGCTTGTTACCCCACTGTGACAAAGATTAGAGCCGTAAGGTATACCCCCGGCACACAGCGTCGGACCTGACACCGATCGTGTACTGAATATATTGGGGGGGGTTTCCGATACCTCTTTGGGGGGTGTCCCGTTAAGGGGATTCTATTCTATTTGGGGTATACAAGGGGTACCCCTATTATGGGAAATGCCCATATCATCCCATATCGTTAGCCACGAAACAGATATTCGTCAAGCCTGCTTGAAGGTTCATGGTACTTGTTAACCA